>JAMPIT010000406.1:0-63256 GCA_026261815.1 Monarcha castaneiventris obscurior
GCTGGGCTGGGCTGAGCTGGGCTGAGCCGGGCTGGGCTGGGCAGAGCTGGGCTGGGCTGAGCCGGGCTGGGCTGAGCCGGGCTATAGTCACCGAGGGTTTGCTGTCCCCAAGGATTTAGCCTCACACTGGAATTCCGACCTGCTTTCAGGGATTTCGACCCGATTTCAGCGATCTAGACCTGGTTTAAGAGGCGTAGCCCTGGTTCAAAGGACTTTGACCTGAATTAAGGGATTTTCACCTGTTTTCAGGGATTTTGAGCGGGTTTCAGGGATTTCAACCGGGTTTAAGGAATTTATGCTTGGCTTCGGGAATTTAGACATGAATTAAGGGATTTCAAGCTGAGTTAAGGGATTTAGGCCCGGTTTAACAGATTCAGAGCGGCCCCAGCGCTGGTTTTGTGTTTCGGGCCTAACCGGGGCCGTGTCTGAGGGAGCGCTGCGCTCCTTTCCGTACAACCTCCTTCCCACAATCCCTTTCTCCCCATGTCCCTCCCTTTCCGGCGCCACATCCGCATCCCATTGGTTTATTCCTCCGCCGCTCCGTTTTCCGCGGCGCTGATTGGCTGTTCGGCCTGCCCATCACGGTGGTTGCCGGGCGACGCCGCCATGTTGTATCCCGGCCATGGTAGCACGGGAGGAGGAGGAGGCAGAGTCGGAGCTAAAGGCGGCGCAGGTCCCGGTGGCCGGCGAGGCCCCGCGAGCGGCCGCGACCTGGGCGGCACCGGCCCGGTCTGTGTTTTTGTGGCCTAATTGTGACCGTGCGTGAAGGAGCGCACGGCGCTTTTCCGTACAGCCCTCCCCGCCCACCACCTCTTCCTCCCTCTGTCCCTCCCTTTCCGGTGCCGTATCACGCATCCCATTGGCTCGCCTCCTCCACATCGCTCTTTCCACGGCGCTGATTGGCTGTCACACCCGCCCGTCTCGCCGTTGCCAAGCAACGCGGCCATGGCGGCGGAGACGAAGAAGGCCGCGGTGATGGAGGAGGCGAACGGCGAGGCCGCGGCGGCCGCGGCGCTGTCGGAGCTCACGGCGCTTCTCTCCCCATCCTCCCCCGCCGCTCCCGAAGCGGCCGAGGCCGCGCTGTCCCTGTCCGGCAGCGCCTCAGGCCGGGCGCTGCTGGCCGGACACCCCGCGGCCTTGTCGGCCTTGGCCTCCATGGCCGCCACGGCCTCACGCGGCGCCCGCCCGGCCTTGGCCGCTCTGGTGAACGCGTCCGCCGAGCCCGCGGCGCTGGAGCCGCTCCTCGCCGCTCTCCCGGCGCTGCTGCCGCTTCTGCCGAGCTGCGGAGCCGCCTGCGGGGTCCTGGCCAACCTGAGCCGCGACCCCCGCGCGGCCCCGCGGGTGCTGCGGGCGCTGGGCCCCGGAGCGGAGCCGCTGCTGCGGGCGCTGAGCGGGGCCCGGCCCCCGGCGGAGCTCGGGGCGCTGCTCTGCAACCTCAGCCAAGCGCCCGAGGGCCGCCGAGCGCTGCTGGATCGCTCCCGGTGAGGGGGAAATTGGGGGGCAAAACGGGAATAAATGGGAATAAAAAGGGGGGAACAAAGGGTGACACCGGGAGTGTCCCGCAGGAGGGCGGTGCAGCGGCTGCTGCCCCTGGTGCGGGGCCCGGACTCGGCCGAGCTGCGGCGCGGGGTGGTGGGGGCTCTGCGGAACTGCTGCTTCGAGCATGGTAAAATGCTGGGAATGCGGCGTTGGGAATGTGGGGATGGGAATGGGAATGGGAGTGGGGAACTCCCGGGAGCAGCCGAGGGAGCCGGGGGGGCAGATCCCGGAGAAAAGCGGGATCGAAGGGATCCAGGGGGATGCAGGGCGGGATCTGCTGCCAGGGAGCAGGGCCAGGAGCAGAGGGAGCGGCCTCGAGGGGGGATTTTCGGGAATGTTGCCCTGGAAAGGGCTGCCCAGGCTGGAATTGCGGGCCCGAGTGGCCGTTCCCGGCTGGAATTGCCGTGGCTGTGGCTGTGGGATGGGGCCGGGGCCGGGCTGGGATCCCCATTGCCAGCATTTCCCTGATTCCCTCGGGATTTGGGATGGGGCCGGGCTGGGATCCCCATTGCCAGCATTTCCCTGCTTTCCCTCGGGATTTGGGATGGGGCCGGGCTGGGATCCCCATTGCCAGCATTTCCCTGCTTTCCCTCGGGATTTGGGATGGGATTCCCGGGGCTGGGATCCCCATTGCCAGCATTTCCCATCCCTCTGGATTTGGGATGGGGCCAGGGCTGGGATCCCCATTCCCAACATTTCCCTGATTTCCCTTGGGATTTGGGGACCCGAACATTCCCTGATTCCGGGATAAAGCGGGAGGACGAAGGAGGAAAGGAGGAAAAGAGGTGGAAAAGCAGAAATCGGGAAGGAAACCCCAAATCCCCGGGGATTCTTCAGGCCACGCTCGGGGTTGGGGGAGGGAAAACGCAACTTCCCAAGGAAACAAAACATCCATGGGAAACTCGGGGAACCTGAGGGAGCAGAAGGAATTCTGCTGTTCCCGCTTGGAAAATCCACCCCGAATCCACTCCCACCTAAACTGGGAGGCACCGGGCCCTTCCCAGTGAGGTCGGGCCGAGATTCCCGATGCCTCTGGAATTCCCAGAGCACCACGAGTGGCTCCTGGGCGAGGAGGTGGACGCGCTGCCGTTCCTGCTGCTCCCCCTGGCCGGCCCCGAGGAGCTTCCCGAGGAGGAGATGGAGCGTGAGTGGGATTTTTTCCGGGATGGGATTTTCGGGGGGGGAATATCCCAGGTATTCCAGGATTTCCTGAAGGTGTTTTGTCATCCCAGAGCTTCCCCTGGATCTCCAGTACCTGCCCCCGGAGCACCGGAGGGAAGAGGAGCCCGAGATCCGGAAGATGCTGCTGGAAACGCTGATGTTGGTGGGGAATTTTTTGGGGGAAAATCCCATGGGAAAAGGGGTTTTGGGAATCTGGGACTGGCTTCGGGGGGGGTTCTGCAGGAATTCGGGGGTTCCACTAAGAATTTTGGGTTTCCATGGGGATTTTGGGGGATTTGATGAGGATTTGGTGGGAATCAAGATGGAATTTTGGGGTTCAGGGAGGATTTGGGGACTTCAGGGAGGACTTTTGGGGCTTGGCAGAGACTTGGGAGGGTTCCAGGAGGATTTTTGGGATTTCCGGGAGGATTTTGGGGGGTTTTGAAGGATTTGAGAAGGAATTTTGGGGATTCAATGAGGATTTTGGGGGTTCAATGAGGATTTTTGGGATTTCTGGGAGGATTTTGGGGGGTTTTGAAGGATTTGAGAAGGAATTTTGGGGATTCAATGAGGATTTTTGGGATTTCTGGGAGGATTTTGGGGGGTTTTGAAGGATTTGAGAAGGAATTTTGGGGATACAATGAGGATTTTGGGGGTTCAATGAGGATTTTTGGGATTTCTGGGAGGATTTTGGGGGGTTTTGAAGGATTTGAGAAGGAATTTTGGGGATTCAATGAGGATTTTGGGGATTCAATGAGGATTTTTGGGATTCAATGAGGATTTTTGGGATTTCTGGGAGGATTTTGGGGGTTTTGAAGGATTTAAGAGGGAATTTTGGGGATTCAATGAGGATTTTTAGGACTCGATGGAAGCTTGGGGGGGTTCAGTGAGGACTTTCGGGGTTCAACAGAGACTTGGGAGGGTTCCAGGAGGAATTTTTGGGATTCATTGAGGAATTTGGGGAGTCAATGAGGAGGGCATTTGGGGTTTGACAGAGTTCAGGAGATCCAAGAAGGAATTTTGGGGTCAAACAAGGAATTTTGGGGTCCAAGAAGGAATTTTGGGGTCTCAGAAAGGATTTTGGGATCCAAGCAGGAGTTTTGGGCTTCCATGAGGACTTTTGGGCGTTTCCATGAGGAATTTTGGGGTTCAGTGAGGAATCCTGGGGTTTAATGAGGATTTGGGGAACCAAGAAGAACTTTTTGGGGGTTTGAGAAGGAATTTTGGGTTTAATGAGGATTTCTTGGGCTTCAGTGAGGATTTTGGGAGATCCAAGAAGGAATTTTGGGTTGAGTGAAGAATTTTGGGCTTCAGTGAGGACTTTCGGGGTTCAGTGAGGAATCCTGGGGTTTAATGAGGATGTTTTGGGGTTCAGTGAGGACTTTTGGGGTCCAAGAAGGAATTTTGGGGTTTCAACAAGGATTTGGGGATCCAAGAAGCACTTTTTGGGTTCAAGGACGACATGGGGAGTTCAAGAAGGACTTTTTGGTGGGTTTGAGAAGGAATTTTGGTGTTAAATGAGGATTTTTGGGGTCCAAGAAGGACTTTTGTGGGGTTCCCTGAGGAATTTTGGCCTTCAGTGAGGAATTTTGGCCTTCAGTGAGGAATCCTGGATTTAATGAGGATGTTTTGGGTTTCAGTGAGGAATCATGGGTTTAATGAGGATGTTTTGGGGTTCAGTGAGGACTTTTGGGGTCCAAGAAGGAATTTTGGGGTTTCAACAAGGATTTGGGGATCCAAGAAGCGCTTTTTGGGTTCAAGAACGACATGGGCAGTTCAAGAAGGACTTTTTGGTGGGTTTGAGAAGGACTTTTGGGGTTTAACGAGGATTTCCTGGGGTTCAGTGGGGATTTTGGGCTTCCACGGGCGCGGGAAGCTCCGTGGCGATCCCGACCCCGGAACTCAGGAATTCCCAAGCTTTTCCCCATTTTCCCAAGCAGCTGGCAGCCACCAAGGGCGGCCGGAGCCAGCTGCGATCCCGAGGCTCCTACCTGGTGCTCCGCGAGCTCCACGCCTGGGAGAAGCACCCCGAGGTGCTCAGCGCTTGCCACAAGCTCATCCAGGTGAGCCGGGAATTCCGGGGGATGGGGGATTCCCGGGAATCCCGGCGGCCATCCCGGGATCTTTGGGGATGTCCCCCATGGCCAGGTGCTGATCGGGGACGAGCCCGAGGCGGGGATGGAGAACCTGCTGGAGGTGACAATTCCCGAGGAGCTGGAGCGGCGCCTCAGGGACGCCGACAGGGAGGAGGAGGAGGAGGAGGAGGAGGAGGAGGAGCAGCGGAGGAAGGAGTGGGAAAAGGAAGCGGAAGCGTCGAGGTGACGCCGGGACGACGCCAGGAGGTCACCAGGAGGTCACCAGGAGGTCATCAGGAGGCACCACGGGGATGGGGCGAGGTCCCCAAGGGGCCACCACAAGGACAATTTGTCCCCAAGGTCCATCATGGGGGTGTGGTGTGTCCAAGGAGCCATGTTGGGGACAATGACGTCATTGCCCCAAGGGTTGCCATGGTGACAATGGCATTTTTTTTTTTGTCCTCAAGAAGCCGTGACCGTGACAATGTGTCGCCAAGGGTTGCCATGGTGACAGTGACAATGTGTCCCCAAGGGTCGCCATGGTGACAGTGGCATTGTGGTCACAGGGATCTCCATGGTGATGGTGACAGTGTGATGTCCCCAAGGGTCACTGTGGTGACAGTGTGATGTCCCCAAGGGTCACTGTGGTGACAGTGTGATGTCCCCAAGGGTTGCCATGGTGACAATGACATTGTGTCCCCAAGGGTCTCCATGGTGATGGTGACAACGTGGTGTCCCCAAGGAGCCACCACAAGGTCAAAGTGTCCCCAGGGGTCATCATGGTGACGGTGACGTGTCCCCAAAGAGCCATGTTGGGGACGTGACGTTGTGTCCCCAAGAAGCCACCACAAGGACATTGTGTCCCCCAGGTCCATCATGGTGGCAATGGGGTGTCCCCAAGGTCCATCATGGGGGTGTGGTGTCCCCAAGGGTCTCCATGGTGACAGTGTGATGTGACCCCAAGGATCTCCATGGTGACAGTGGTGGCCCCAAGGAGCTACCACAAGGACAATGTGCCCCCAAGGTCCATCATGGGGGTGTGGTGTGTCCAAGGAGCCATGTTGGGGACAATGACATTGTTGCCCCAAGGGTTGCCATGGTGACAATGGCATTTTTTTTTTTTGTCCTCAAGAAGCCATGACAGTGACAATGTGTCGCCAAGGGTTGCCATGGTGACAGTGACAATGTGTCCCCAAGGGTTGCCATGGTGACAATGGCATTGTGGTCACAGGGATCTCCATGGTGATGGTGACCGTGTGTCCCCAAGGGTCACTGTGGTGACAGTGTGATGTCCCCAAGGGTTGCCATGGTGACAAGGACAATGTGTCCCCAAGGTCCATCATGGGGGTGTGGTGTCCCCAAGGGTCTCCATGGTGATGGTGGCCCTGTGGTGTCCCCAAGAAGTCACCACGAGGTCAGTGTGTCCTCAAGGTCCATCATGGGGGTGGGTCCATCACTGCCCCAAGGGTTGCCATGGTGACAATGACATTGTGTCCCCAAGGGTCATCATGGTGACAACGTGGTGTCCCCAAGGAGCCACCACAAGGTCAAAGTGTCCCCAGGGGTCATCATGGTGACGGTGACGTGTCCCCAAGGAGCCATGTTGGGGACGTGACGTTGTGTCCCCAAGGAGCCACCACAAGGACAATGGCGTTGTGTCCCCAAGGTCCATCATGGGGGTGTGGTGTCCCCAAGGAGCCATGTTGGGGACAATGACATCGTTGCCCCAAGGGTTGCCATGGTGACAATGGCATTTTTGTCCTCAAGAAGCCGTGACCGTGACAATGTGTCGCCAAGGGTTGCCATGGTGACAGTGACGATGTGTCCCCAAGGGTCGCCATGGTGACAGTGGCATTGTGGTCACAGGGATCTCCATGGTGACAGTGACCGTGTGTCCCCAAGGGTCACTGTGGTGACAGTGTGATGTCCCCAAGGGTTGCCATGGTGACAAGGACAATGTGTCCCCCAGGTCCATCATGGGGGTGTGGTGTCCCCAAGGGTCTCCATGGTGATGGTGGCCCTGTGGTGTCCCCAAGAAGTCACCACAAGGTCAGTGTGTCCCCAAGGTCCATCATGGGGGTGGGTCCATCACTGCCCCAAGGGTTGCCATGGTGACAATGACATTGTGTCCCCAAGGGTCATCATGGTGACAACGTGGTGTCCCCAAGGAGCCACCACAAGGTCAAAGTGTCCCCAGGGGTCATCATGGTGACGGTGACGTGTCCCCAAGGAGCCATGTTGGGGGCGTGACGTTGTGTCCCCAAGGGGCCACCACAAGGACAATGGCGTTGTGTCCCCAAAGTCCATCATGGGGGTGTGGTGTCCCCAAGGGTCACCGTGGTGACAGTGGTGGCCCCAAGGAGCTACCACAAGGACAATGTGCCCCCAAGGTCCATCATGGGGGTGTGGTGTCCCCAAGGAGCCATGTTGGGGACAATGACGTCATTGCCCCAAGGGTTGCCATGGTGACAATGAAATTTTTGTCCTCAAGAAGCCGTGACCGTGACAATGTGTCGCCAAGGGTCGCCATGGTGACAGTGGCATTGTGGTCACAGGGATCTCCATGGTGACAGTGACCGTGTGTCCCCAAGGGTCACTGTGGTGACAGTGTGATGTCCCCAAGGGTTGCCATGGTGACAGTGACGATGTGTCCCCAAGGGTCGCCATGGTGACAGTGGCATTGTGGTCACAGGGATCTCCATGGTGATGGTGACCGTGTGTCCCCAAGGGTCACTGTGGTGACAGTGTGATGTCCCCAAGGGTTGCCGTGGTGACAAGGACAATGTGTCCCCAAGGTCCATCATGGGGGTGTGGTGTCCCCAAGGGTCTCCATGGTGATGGTGGCCCTGTGGTGTCCCCAAGAAGTCACCACGAGGTCAGTGTGTCCTCAAGGTCCATCATGGGGGTGGGTCCATCACTGCCCCAAGGGTTGCCATGGTGACAATGACATTGTGTCCCCAAGGGTCATCATGGTGACAACGTGGTGTCCCCAAGGAGCCACCACAAGGTCAAAGTGTCCCCAGGGGTCATCATGGTGACGGTGACGTGTCCCCAAGGAGCCATGTTGGGGGCGTGACGTTGTGTCCCCAAGGGGCCACCACAAGGACAATGGCGTTGTGTCCCCAAAGTCCATCATGGGGGTGTGGTGTCCCCAAGGGTCACCGTGGTGACAGTGGTGGCCCCAAGGAGCTACCACAAGGACAATGTGCCCCCAAGGTCCATCATGGGGGTGTGGTGTGTCCAAGGAGCCATGTTGGGGACAATGACGTCATTGCCCCAAGGGTTGCCGTGGTGACAATGGCATTTTTGTCCCCAAGGAGCCATGACAGTGACAATGTGTCCCCAAGGCTCGCCATGGTGACAACGTGATGTCCCCAAGAAGCCACCACAAGGACAATGGTGTTGTGTCCCCAAGGTCCATCATGGGGGTGTGGGCTCTCCAAGGGTCATCATGGTGACACCATGATGGCCCCAGGGGTCACCATGGTGACAGTGATGGCCCCGAGGGTCACCTTGGCAACGTGATGTCCCCCAGGGGTCTCCATGGTTACGTGATGTCCCCAAGGGTCACCATGGTGACAGTGACATCCCCAGAGGTCACCATGGTGATGTGGTGTCCCCCGGGGGTCTCCATGGTGACAACGTGATGTCCTCAGGGGTCTCTATGGTTACGTGATGTCCTCAAGGGTCACCATGGTGACCGTGATGGCCCCGAGGGTCACCATGGCAACATGATGTCCCCAGGGATCTCCATGGTGATGTGATGTCCCCAAGGGTCACCATGGTTACGTGATGTCCCCAAGGGTCTCCATGGTGATGTGGTGGCCCCAAGGAGCCCCGTGGTGGCCCCTCTTGGACCGGGGGGTGGCAGCTGGGGAGGGGTCGCTGCCCCTCCCCCCACAGCCAATAAAAGGGTTTCACCCCCAAATCTGGTGTGGGGCTTTTGGGGGGGTTTGGGGACATTGGGAGGGAATTTGGGGACATCAGGGGGGATTTGGGAGGCATTCGGAGGGAATTCAGGGGCATCGGGGGGGATTTGGGGACACTGGAAGGAATTTGGGGATACCGGGGGGGGATTTGGGGACACTGGAAGGAATTTGGGGATATCGGGGGGGATTTGGGGACATTGGAGCCGAATTTGGGGACATTCGGAGGAAATTTGGGACACATGGGGGGGGATTGGGGGACATTGGGAGGGAATTTGGGGGCAATGGGCCGAATTCGGGGATGTTGGGGGGGGGTTGAGGAAAATGGAGGCGAATTTGGGGACATTCAGAGGAAATTTGGGACACATGGGAGGGAATTTGGGGATATTGGGGGGGGTTGGGGACATTGGGAGGGAATTTGGGGATATTGGGGGGGGTTGGGGACATTGGAGGCGAATTTGGGGACAATGGGGGGGGATTTGGGGACATTGGGAGGAATTTGGGGATATTGGAGGGAATTCGGGACACATGGGAGGGAATTTGGGGATATCAGGGCTTTTGGGGACATCAGAGCCAAATTTGGGGACATCGGAGCCAGATTTGGGGACATCAAGGGGGATTTGGGGACACGTGGGGGGGATTTGGGGATATTGGGGGTTTTGGGGACATCGGAGCCAAATTTGGGGGCAGTGGAGCCGAATTTGGGGACACTGGGGGGGATTTTGGGGACATTGAGAGGGAATTTAAGGGTATCAGGGGTTTTGGGGACATCAGAGCCAAATTTGGGGGCAATGGAGCCGAATTTGGGGACGTTGGGGGGAATTTGGGGACCTCAGGGGGGATTTGGGGACAATGGAGCCGAATTTGGGGACACAGGGAGGAAATCTGGGGACATTGGAACTGGATTTGGGGACATCAGGGGGGATTTGGGGACATCGAGGAGGAATTGGGGACATCCGGGGGGGTTTTGGGGAAAATGGAGCCAAATTTGGGGACATTCGCAGGAAATTCGGGGGCATCGGGGGGGGGATTTGGGGACACCAGAGCCGAATTTGGGGACACTGGGGGGGAACTGGGGACATTGGGGGGGATTTGGGGACGTTCTGAGGGAATTTGGGGGCATCGGGGGGGATTTAGGGACATTGGGGGGGGGTTTTGAGGACAATGGAGCCGAATTTGGGGACACAGGGAGGGAATTTGGGGATATCGGGGGGGATTTGGGGACATTGGAGCCGAATTTGGGGACATTCGGAGGGAATTTGGGACACATGGGGGGGGATTGGGGGACATTGGGAGGGAATTTGGGGGCAATGGGACGAATTCGGGGATGTTGGGGGGGGTTGAGGAAAATGGAGGCGAATTTGGGGACATTCAGAGGAAATTTGGGACACATGGGAGGGAATTTGGGGATATTGGGGGGGGTTGGGGACATTGGGAGGGAATTTGGGGATATTGGGGGGGGTTGGGGACATTGGAGGCGAATTTGGGGACAATGGGGGGGATTTGGGGACATTGGGAGGAATTTGGGGACATTGGGGGGGGTTGGGGACATGAGGGGAATTTGGGGGAAATTTGGGGGGATTTGGGGACATGGAGGATTTGGGATATTGAGGGAATTTGGGCACATGGGAGGGAATTTGGGATATCAGGGCTTTTGGGGACATCAGAGCCAAATTTGGGGACATCGGAGCCAGATTTGGGGACATCAAGGGGGATTTGGGGACACATGGGGGGGATTTGGGGATATGGGGGTTTGGGGACATCGGAGCCAAATTTGGGGGGCAGTGGAGCCGAATTGGGACGCTGGGGGGGATTTTGGGGACATTGAGAGGGAATTTAAGGGTATCAGGGGTTTTGGGGACATCAGAGCCAAATTTGGGGGCAATGGAGCCGAATTTGGGGACACTGGGGGGGATTTGGGGACATCAGGGGGGATTTCTCGGAGACATCAGGAGGGAATTTGGGGACGTTGGGGGGAATTTGGGGACCTCAGGGGGGATTTGGGGACAATGGAGCCGAATTTGGGGACACAGGGAGGAAATCTGGGGACATTGGAGCTGGATTTGGGGACATCAGGGGGGATTTGGGGACATCGAGGAGGAATTGGGGACATCCGGGGGGGTTTTGGGGAAAATGGAGCCAAATTTGGGGACATTCGCAGGAAATTCGGGGGGGGATTTGGGGACACCAGAGCCGAATTTGGGGACACTGGGGGGGAACTGGGGACATTGGGGGGGATTTGGGGACGTTCAGAGGGAATTTGGGGGCATCGGGGGGGATTTAGGGACATTGGGGGGGGGTTTTGAGGACAATGGAGCCGAATTTGGGGACACAGGGAGGGAATTTGGGGATATCGGGGGGGATTTGGGGACAATGGAGCCGAATTTGGGGACATTCGGAGGGAATTTGGGGACATCGGGGCCCTTTCCTTCCCGCCCCGCCAGGGGGCGCCAGCAGCGCAGGGCCCATCGGCCCCGCCCCCTCCCCGCGCAGCCAATCAGATCCCGGGGTGGGCGTGACCTTGAGTGGCAGACGGGGGGCGTGGCTTCGTGAGGGGCGTGGCTTGGAGGGGGCGTGGCCGCCGCACCCGGAAGCGGCGCCGGGCGGGTCCCGGTGAGTGCTGGGGGGGGGGGGGGGGGGAATTTGGGAATGGGGGATTGAGGAACGGGAATTTGGGGATATTTGGGAAAGGCGAGGAGGAGGAGGAGGATGAGGAGGATGCGGGGGAGGCCCGGCGGGAGCTGCCGGAGATTCCCGGGAAACTCCGAGGCCTGGGCGGGACCCCCCCCCCCCCCCCCCCCCCCCCCACTCACCTTTTCCATTCTCCCCCTCAGGGCCCTCAGGTCCCTCCTTTTTTCCCTTTTTTCCCCCATTCCCGACGGGAAAATTCCCTCCCGGGAGCTTGGATCCAGGGTTGGGATCCCCTCACGGGACCCCTCACCTGGCTCAGGTGTGTCCCTTCCTCGCGATTTTCCCCCTTTTTTTTCCCCTTTTTTCCCCTCACATTCCATGAGGGAAAATCCCCCCCCCCCACCGGGAGCTTCCCATGGGAATCCCAAATTTGGGATGGGTGGGAATTTCGGAGGATCCGGAGCCCCCCCCAGGGAGGTGGTGGGGAGGGGTGGGGGGTGGGGGGGGTGTTGGGAATCCTTTCCCAAATTCCCGAGGGAATCCCGAGCGCGGCTCCCGCTCCCGGAACGTCCTCGGGAGAGGCCTCGGTGCCCCGGCAAGGGCAGGGAATCAGGGAATGAGGGAATGAGGGAACGGATCCCTTCGGAACCGGCTCGTCCGGCTGCTGGAAAAGTCTGGAATGTCATCCCTGGCGTGGGTTTATCCTGAAAATTCCCCCCCCTTTTTTTTTTTTTTATTTTTTTTCCTTTTTTTTTTTTTTTCCTCCCAAATCCCAGGATCTCCCAACCCGGCTCTGCTCCCCCCTTGGACTTCCCGGCTTTTTCCATGGCCTGGAAAGTTCCCTCCCTCCCTCCCCTCCTCTCCCGGGTTTTTTTAGGGCCAAATATTTGGAGCAGGGCCCTGGAGCTCGGCCTTGGATACTGGGACATTCCCCGGGGCTGGAATTCCAGAGGGAGGGAAAACCGGGATTGGGATTCCCGGGAATATTTCTGGGGGGGATGGGGAAGGATTTAAAAGCCTTTTCCCTCTCGCAGGACCCTCGGGAAGAGGCGGAGGAATCCCGGGATGCGGCGGCTCCCCCCTGGATAAGGAAGGATCCCGGCGCCCATGGAAGCTCCCGGAATTCCGGAGCTTTTCCCTCTGTGCCCGGAATTCCCGGCTGGAGCAGGGGCTCGCTGCTCGCTGCCACCGGGAGCGGGAGCTGGGCCCTGAATTCCCACCGGGATCGGAGATTCCTGTTTCATTCCCATTGAATTCCCATTGAATTCCCATTGAATTCCCACCGGGATCGGAGATTCCTGTTTCATTCCCATTGAATTCCCGTTTAATTCCCATTGAATTCCCACCGGGATCGGAGATTCCCTTTTCTTTCCCATTGAATTCCCGTTTAATTCCCACTGGGATTGGAGATTCCCTTTTCATTCCCATTGAATTCCCGTTTAATTCCCATTTAATTCCCACCGGGATCGGAGATTCCCGTTTCATTCCCATTGAATTCCCATTGAATTCCCATTTAATTCCCACCGGGATCGGAGATTCCCTTTTCATTCCCATTGAATTCCCGTTTAATTCCCACTGGGATTGGAGATTCCCTTTTCATTCCCATTGAATTCCCACCGGGATTGGAGATTCCTGTTTCATTCCCGTTTAATTCTCATTTAAGTCCCATTGAAATTCCCACTGGGATTGGAGATTCCCGTTTCATTCCCACCCGGATTGGAGATTCCCATTGAATTCCCACTGGGATCAGCCCCTTCCCATTGAATTCCCACTGGGATCAGAAATTCCCGTTTAATTCCTGTCGGGATCAGCCCCTTCCCATTTCATTCCCGGTGGGATCAGAGTCTCCCTTTTAATTCCCAGTGGGATCAGCCCCTTCCCATCGAGTTCCCACTGGGATCAGCCCCTTCCCACTGAATTCCTGGTGGGATCAGAAATTCCCATTTAATTTCCAGTGGGATCAGCCCCTTCCCATTTCATTCCCAGTGGGACCAGAAATTCCCGTTTAATTCCCACCTGGATCAGCCCCTTCCCACTGAATTCCTGGGGGGATCAGAACCTCCCTATTAATTCCCAGTGGGATCAGAGATTCCCATTTAATTCCCACTGGCATCAGAGATTCCCATTTAATTCCCACTGGATCCCATTTCATTCCCACTGGGATCAGAGATTCCCATTTCATTCCCAGTGGGATCAGCCCCTTCCCTCTCCACCCCCACCCCATCCCGTTCTCCCTGGAATCCCGGTCCCGGCGTGGGAAAATCGCTTCTCCAGGGAATCCCGGGCTCCCGCCCTTCCCGGGAAAGCTGGAGACCCGGAGCATGATGGAATCCCGCATCCGGCGTGAGTGGGGCCGGGAATTCCAGATCCTTTCCCGGATTTCCAGCCCGCTTTTCCCCACAGGAATGGGAATTCCGGCTGGATAAAGGGGAGAGGAGCTGGAGATTCCCACGGGATCGGGGTGGGGAGAGGGAAAGCAGCAATTCCCAACCTCGGGAATGAATCCTGGATTTTGTCCCGGCTGCGTTTGGGGTTTTGGGAGAGGATCCTGAGATTAATCTGGGAATTGATTCCCAATTTTCCCACTTTGAAGGGGATTTCGGCTTTCCCAGGAATTCCTGGAACGGGAATTCCCGGGATGCAAACACCGGGACACAGCGGATTGGAGGGCTCCAAACCCTTTGGAAAACCGGGGAAAAACCCCCAAAAATCCCAAACTTTGCAGGTTTTTTGCACCTTGGATCCGAAATTCCATCGGGATCCATCCTGCTCCAGCTGGGAATTCCAGAAGAGCTGAACTTGGAGGAAAATCCAAGTTTTTAGGGGAGATTTTTCCCCTTTGGAACTGGAGGAGGGGGTGGGGGAAGAAAAAAAAAAAGGGGGATGGGGAAAAATCCCGGGAATTCCGAACGTTCCAGGGCTGGCGGTGACGCTGATGGATGCGACCACGGACAAAGATCCCGAGGTGCAGGAGCAGATCCACGATTCCCTGTGTTCCCTGGGAGACGCCGATCCCGAGGAAATGCTGGATTCCTGCATCGAGTACCTGCGGCAGCACGAGAAGGTCGGGAATTCTGGGAATTCCTGGGAATTCTTGGGAATTCCTGGAGCTGGGAAGGTGGCCATGGGGATCCCAGCCCGGCCCCATCCCAAATCCCGAGGGAATCAGGGAAATGCTGGCAGTGGGGATCCCAGCCCCGGGAATCCCATCCCAAATCCCGAGGGAAAGCAGGGAAATGCTGGCAATGGGGATCCCAGCCCGGCCCCATCCCAAATCCCGAGGGAAAGCAGGGAAATGCTGGCAATGGGGATCCCAGCCCGGTCCCATCCCAAATCCCGAGGGAAAGCAGGGAAATGCTGGCAATGGGGATCCCAGCCCCGGGAATCCCATCCCAAATCCCGAGGGAATCAGGGAAATGCTGGCAATGGGGATCCCAGCCCGGTCCCATCCCAAATCCCGAGGGAAAGCAGGGAAATGCTGGCAATGGGGATCCCAGCCCGGCCCCGGCCCCATCCCACAGCCACAGCCACGGCAATTCCAGCCGGGAACGGCCACTCGGGCCCGCAATTCCAGCCTGGGCAGCCCTTTCCAGGGCAACATTCCCGAAAATCCCCCCTCGAGGCCGCTCCCTCTGCTCCTGGCCCTGCTCCCTGGCAGCAGATCCCGCCCTGGATCCCCCTGGATCCCTTCGATCCCGCTTTTCTCCGGGATCTGCCCCCCCGGCTCCCTCGGCTGCTCCCGGGAGTTCCCCATTCCCATTCCCTTTTCCATTCCCATTCCCGGAATTCCCAATCCCATCCCGTTCCTAGAATTCCTATTCGTGGAATTCCCATTCCCACAAGTCCCATTCCCGTTCTCATCCCATTCCTATTTCGTTCCTGGAATTCCCATTCTCATCCTAATCCCAATCCCAGCCCCGGAATTCCCATTCCCTCCATAGCCTTTTCCACGAGACCCCAAAATTCCCAGGATTGGAGCTTCCCCTGTGCCCTTCCCACATCCCAGATCCCGATCCCAGATCCCAAATCCCAAATCCCAGACCCTGATCCCAGATCGCAAATCCCAGACCCCGATTCCAAATCCTGATCCCACATCCCAAATCCCAATCCCAAACCCCAATCCCGTTCCAGCTGCCGTTCCCGCACCGGGCGCTGATCCTGGATCCCAGATCCCAAATCCCAAACCCAAATCCTAATCCCAAACCCCAATCCCAGTCCCATTGCAGCTGCCATTCCTGCACTGGGCGCTGAACCTGGATCCCAAATCCCAACCCCAAATCCCAATCCCAATCCCAATCCCGTTCCTTCCCCAGCTGCCGTTCCCGCACCGGGCGCTGATCCTGGATCCCAAACCCCAAACCCCAAATCCCAATCCCAAACCCCAAATCCCTCCCCAGCTGCCGTTCCCGCACCGGGCGCTGATCCTGGATCCCAAACCCCAAACCCCAAACCCCAATCCCAAACCCCAAATCCCATTCCAGCTGCCGTTCCCGCACCGGGCGCTGATCCTGGACCCAACCCAAACCCCAATCCCAAACCCCAAACCCCAAACCCCAAACCCCAAACCCCAAACCCCAAATCCCTCCCCAGCTGCCGTTCCCGCACCGGGCGCTGATCCTGGATCCCAAACCATCCAAACCCCAAACCCCAAATCCCAAACCCCAAACCCCAAATCCCAAATCCCAAATCCCTCCCCAGCTGCCGTTCCCGCACCGGGCGCTGATCCTGGATCCTGGATCCCAAACCCAAATCCCAAACCCCAATCCCAAACCCCAAACCCAAACCCCAATCCCAAACCCCAAACCCCAAACCCCAAACCCCAATCCCAAATCCCATTCCAGCTGCCGTTCCCGCACCGGGCGCTGATCCTGGATCCCAAACCCCAAACCCCAAACCCCAAACCCCAATCCCAAATCCCATTCCAGCTGCCGTTCCCGCACCGGGCGCTGATCCTGGATCCCAAACCCCAATCCCAAATCCCAAACCCCAAACCCCAAACCCAAACCCCAAACCCCAATCCCAAACCCCAAACCCCAACCCCAAATCCCATTCCAGCTGCCGTTCCCGCACCGGGCGCTGATCCTGCGCTCCGTGGCCTCGGTGATCCGCCGCCACCTCCCGGAGCTGCCCAAGGCCGCGGCCGCCGCCGCCATCGCCCTGGCGGCCCACGAGATGACCAAGGCCAAGGTGGGGCCCGGAATTCCCGAAATTCCCAAAATTCCCGGGATTCCGGAGGGGACGGGATGGGCTTGGGATTGGGGATGGTGGGATTTGGGATTGGGGGTGGATTTAGGATTGGGAGTGTTGGGATTTGGGGATGGATTTGGAATTGGGGATGGATGTGGGATTAGGGCAGGAATTTTGGGATTAGAGATGGATTTGGGATTGGGGATGGATTTGGGATTGGGAATGGATTTGGGATTGGGGATGGATTTGGGATTGGGGATGGATTTGGGATTGGGGATGGATTTGAGATTGGGGTGGGAATTCTCAGATTTGGGATTAGGAATGGGAATGAATTTGGAATTGCAGGCTGGAATAGCTGGGATTTGGGGCTGGGTTTGGGATTGGGAATGGATTTGAGATTGGGGATGGAATGTTGGGGTTTGGGATTGGGAATGTTGAGATTTGGGGCCGGGAAAACCCCAGAAAAACTTCTAGAATGGTGGGAATGAGGCTGGATTTCAGGCCGGATTTGGTCAGGAATTGTGGGATTGGGAATGTTGGGATTTGGGGCTGGGTTTGGGATTGGGGTGGGAATTTTGGGATTGGGGTGGGAATTTTGGGATTGGGGATGGATTTGGGATTGGGGATGGATTTGGGATTGGGGATGGGATGTTGGGATTGGGAATGTTGGGACTGGGAATGGATTTGGGATTGGGCATGGATTGGGATCGGGGTTGGATTTGGGATTTAGGGGTGGATTTGGGATTGGGGGCTGGAATGTTGGGATTTGGGATTGTGAATGGATTTGGGTTTGGGGATGTTGAGATTGGGGCTGGGTTTGGGATTGGGAATGGAATTCTGGGATTGGGGCTGGGTTTGGGATTTGGAATGTTGGGAGTTGGGGCCTGGAAAGTCCTGGAAAAGTCCACGGGAATGTCGGGATTGGGGCTGGATTTGGGATTTGGGGATGGAATGCTGGGATTTGGGATTTGGGGGTGTTGGGATTTGGGGATGGATTTGGGATTGGGAATGTTGGGATTTGGGATTGGGGCTGGATTTGGGACTGGGAATGTTGGGATTTGGGATTGGGGTGGAAATTCTGGGATTTGGGGCTGGGTTTGGGATTGGGGCTGGATTTGGGACTGGGAATGTTGGGATTTGGGGCAGGGAAAATCCCAGAAAAACTTCGGAAATGGCGGGAATGGGGCTGGATTTGAGGCTGGATTTGGGATTGGGGCTGGAATTCCGGAAAAGGGCCCTGGATGGGCAGGGAAAAGGCCGAGGTTTGGGAAGTTTGGGGAATTTTCTGGGAATTTTGGGAAATTTTTGGGAGTTTTTGGGGATTTTTTTGGGAATTTTGGGAGTCTTTGGGGAATTCTTAGGGAATTTTGGGGAATTTGGGGATTTTTTGGGGGGAATTTTTTTGGGAATTTTGGGGGAATTTTTGGGGAATTTTGGGGATTTTTGGGGGGATTTTTTTGGGGGAATTTGGGGATTTTCTGGGAATTTTTGGCATTTTTTGGGAAGTTTTGGAAATTCTGGGGATTTATCCGGGGATTTTTTTGGGGAAATTTGGGGCGTTTCTGGGCATTTTTGGGCATTTTTGGGAAGTTTTGGGAATTCTGGGCATTTTTGGCAAGTTTGGGGTATTTTTTGGGGATTTTTTTGGGAATCTTTTGGGGAATTGTGGGCATTTTTGGGCATTTTTGGGATCTCTCTGGGGACGTGGCCGTGGCTGAGCCCCACCTGGGGCCCATCCCAGGGAATTCCTTGGGAAGCTCGGGGAGGATCCGGAGGCTCCGAGGCCGCTCCGAGAGCAGCTGGAAAAGGGGAATTCCAGGAGAATTCCAGGAAAATTCCAGGAAAATTCCAGGAGAATTCCAGGGTTTTTTCCAGAAGAATTCCAGGAGAATTCCAGGGTTTTTTCCAGAAGAATTCCAGGGTTTTTTCCAGAAGAATTCCAGGAGAATTCTAAGAGAATTCTAGGGTTTTTCCAGGAGAATTCCAGGGGTTTTTTTTGGGAGAGAAAAAAAGAAAAGAGAAAAATCGGGATAAAGGCTGGAGGAAAAAGCTGGGAATGGCTTTTATGGGATTTTGGGAAGCGATTCCTGCCCAGCAGGGAATTCCCAGGGAATGCTGGGATCCTGGAACGGGATCCCCACATCCCAAAGATTCCCGGAATTCCCGGAATTCCCAAATTCCAGGAGCCCATCTGGGAGTGGCAGGAGGCCGCCAGCGCCGTCCTGGTGGAGGTCGGGAAGCGCTTCCTGAACAAAGTCATGGAGGAGGTGCTGGGGAAATTCCAGCCGGGAATTCTGCCCCATCCCTTCGTGCTCCGGACCTTCGCCGACCTCGCCGTGGCCAACGGTGAGGCTGGAAAATCCCAGGAAAATCCCGGGAAAATCCTGGGAAAAACACGGGAAAAATCCTGGGAAAAATCCTGGGAAAGCTGGGAAAAATCGTGGGGAAATCCTGGGAAAAATCCCAGGAAAATCCTGGGAAAAACCCGGGAAAAATCCTGGGAAAAACCCCAGTAAAATCCGGGAAAAATCCTGGGAAAAATTCTGGGAAAAATCCTGGGAAAGCTGGGAAAAATCCTGGGAAAGCTGGGAAAAATCCCGAGAAAAACCCAGGAAAAATCCTGGGAAAAATCCCAGGAAAAACCCGGGAAAAATCCTGGGAAAAACCCCAGTAAAATCCGGGAAAAATCCTGGGAAAAATTCGGGAAAAACCCAGGAAAAATCTGGGAAAAATCCCAGAAAAACCCGGGAAAAACCCAGGAAAGCTGGGAAAAATCAGCGGGAACGGGGCTGGGTTTGGGATTTGGGATTTGGGGTGGGAATTCTGGGATTGGGAATTCCCAGATTTAGGTGGAATTCTGAGATTTGGGTTTGGGAATGTCAGGATTTGGGGCTGGATTTCGGGAAGAATTCCAGGATTTGGGGTGGGTTTGGGATTTGAGGTGGAATCCTGGGATTTGGTATTGGGAATGTTGGAATTTGGGGTGGGAATCCTGGGATTTGGGTTGGAATTTTGGGATTTGTGGTGGGAACTCTGGGATTGGGGCTGGATTTGGGATTGGAGCTGGATTTGGAATTTGGGGCTGGAATTCTGGGATTTGGGGCTGGATTTCGGATTTGGGGCTGGATTTGGGATTGGGGTGGAATTCCGGGATTTGGGATTGGGAATTTTGGGATTTGGGATTGGAATGTTGGGATGTGGGGCTGGATTTGGGATTGGGGCTGAAATTCTGGGATTGGAGCTGGAATTCTGGGATTGAGGTGGGAATTCTGGGATTTGGGGCTGGATTTGGGGTGGATTTGGGATTTTGGGATTGGAATTCTGGAGTTTGGGTGGGAATTCTGGGATTGGGGCTGGATTTGGAATTGGGAATGTTGGGATTCAGGGCTGGAATGTTGGGATTGGCTTGGAATTCTGGGATTTGGGGCTGGAATGTTGGGATTGAGCCTTGGAATACTCGGAAAAATCCCTCAAAAATTTGGGAATTCCCGAATGGGCGGGAACAGGGGATCCAAGGCGGGATTTTTTTCCGGGAAAACTCCGATTCCCATTGGCTACAAACAATTCCGAGATCTCGGATCGACCTCGATGGGAGAGGGAGGAAAAAAAAAAAAACCGCCTCGGAATTCCCAGGAATTCTTTTTCCGCTGGAATTTGGGCACGGCCGAGCTTTTCCCGGTTTTTTTGGTGTTTTTTTCCCAGTTTTCGGGATGGTTCCGTTCCTGAATTCCATCCTGGGAACGCTGCTGCCCATGCTGGGAATGGCCAGGGCGGATTCCATGAAATCCGTCTGCTGCTACGGTAGGAATTCCCGGGAAAATCCCCGGAAAAGGCGGGATTTGGGGCTGGAATTTTGGGATTTGGGGCTGGATTTGGGGCCCAGAAAGTCCTGGAAAAATCCAGGGGAATGTTGGGATTGGGGCTGGATTTGGGATTGGGAATGTTGAGATTTGGGCCCTGGAAAATCCTTGGGAATGTTGGGATTGGGGCTGGAAAATCGAGATTTGGGGCTGGAATTTTGGGATTTGGGATTGGAATTCTGGGATTGGGAATGTTGGGATTTGGGGCTGGATTTGGGCCCCGAAAGTCCTGGAAAAATCCAAAATCCATGGGAATGTTGGGATTTAGGATGGATTTGGGGCTGGAAAATTGGGATTTGGGATTGGGAATGTTGGGATTTGGGATTGGAATTCTGGGATTGGGAACGTTGGGATTTGGGGCCTGGAAAATCCCAGAAAATCCTCGGGAATGGTGGGAACGGGGCTGGATTTGGGGCTGGGGCTGGAATTCTGGGATTGGGGCTGGAATGTTGGGATTGGGAGTGTTGGGATTTCCAAGCTTTCCCAACCTTTCCCAAACATTCCCAAAAATCCCCAAACCTTCTGAAACTTAAAAAAAAATTCCCAAAAAATCCCCAAAAAATTCCTCAAAATTCCCAAAAATTACAAAAAAACCCCAACCCTTCCCAAAGTTTCTAAAACATTCCCCAAAATCCCCAAAATTCCAAAAAAAATCCCAAAAAATCCCCAAAATTCCCAGAAAATTCCCCAAAATTCCCAGCCCTTCCCAAACATTCCCAAAAATCCCCAAACCTTTTAAAACTTAAAATCCCCAAAAATCCCCAAAAATTTCCCCAAAATCCCAAAAATCTCCCAAAATTCCCCAAAAATTCCCAAAAATTCCCAAACCTTCCCAACCCTTTCCAAACATTCCCAAAAATCCCCAAACCTTCTAAAACCCCCCCAAAAATTCCCCAAAATTCCCCAAAAGTTGCAAAAAATTCCCCAAAATTCAAAAAAATTTCCAGAAAATTCCCAACCCTTCCCAAGGCTTTCCAAACCTTCTGAAACTTGAAAAAAACCTCCCCAAAATCCCCAAAATTCCCAGAAAATTCCCAAAAATCCCCAAACCTTCTAAAACTTAAAAAAAAATCCCCATAATTCCCAGAAAATGCCCCAAAATTCCCAGAAAATTCCCAAAAATTCCCACACCTTCCCAACCCTTCCCAAACGTTCCGAACAATCCCCAAATATTCTAATACGCTCCAAAAAATTCCCAAAAATTCCCAGAACTTCCCAAACATTCCAAAAATGGCCCAAAATTCCCAGAAAATTCCCCAAAATTCCTGAACCTTCCCAACCCTTCCCAAACGTTCCCAAAAAATCCCCAAACCTTCTAAAACTCCCCAAAAAATTCTCAAAAATTCCCCAAAAAATTCCCTAAAATTCAAAAAAAATTCCAAAAAATTCCCAACCCTTCCCAAGGCTTTCCAAACCTTTTAAAACTTAAAAAAACCTCCCAAAAACTCCCCAAAATTCCTAGAAAATTCTCAAAAATCCCCAAACCTTCTAAACTTAAAAAAATTCCCCAAAATTCCCAGAAAATTCCCCAAAATTCCAAAAAATTCCCAACCCTTCCCAAGGGTTTCCAAACCTTCTAAAACTTGAAAAAACTCCCAAGAAATTCCCAAAATTCCCAGAAAAATTCCCAAAAATCCCTAAACCTTCTAAAACTTAAAAAACATTCTCAGAAAATTCCCCAAAATTCCCCAAAATTCCAAAAATTCCCCAAAATTCTCAAACCTTCCCAACCTTTCCCAAACCTTTCCCAACCCTTCCCAACCCTTTTAAAACTTAAAAAAAAATCCCCAAAATTCCAAAAAAATTCCCAAAAAATCCCCGAAATTCCCAGAAAACTCCCAAAAAATCCCCCCCAAAATTCCCAGAATCCCCAGAATTCCCGTTTTTTCCCCAGCCCTGCAGCGCTTCAGCGAGAGCATCCAGGAATATTTGGCCAACCTGGAGCAGGCCCCGGATCCCACAATCCGCAGGGACGCCTTCGCCCACGAAATGGCCGCCGCCTTCGAGCTGCTCTTCTCGGGGTGGCTCCCGCACCGCGAGGCCAAGGTGGGAACGGGAGCGGGATTTGGGGTCGGGATCGGGGGATTGGGATCGGGAGGGAGATTGGGAGTGAGATTGGGAGTGGGATTGGGAGTGGGATCGGAGTCGGGATTGGGATGAGGAGTGGGATTGGGATTGGGATAGGGATTGGGATCGGGGTTGGGATTGGGGTTGGGATCAGGAGTGGGAATGGGAGAGGGACTGGGATTGGGATTGGGAGTGGGACTGGGAGCGGGATTGGGATCAGGAGTGGGAAGGGGAGAGGGACTGGGATTGGGGTTGGGAGCGGGAGTGGGATCGGGATTGGGAGCGGGATCAGATTTGGGATTGGGATTGGGAGCAGGAGCGGGGTTGGGAGTGGGGTCGGGGTCAGGATTGGGAGTGGGATTGGGAATGGGAGTGAGATTGGGATCGGGATTGGGATTGGGATCAGGATTGGGATTGGGAGTGGGAGTGAGAGTGGGATTGGGATTGTCATTGGGATCAGGATTGGGAGTGGGATTGGGATTGGGGGTGGGAATGAGTTTGGGAATGAGGTTGGGATTGGGATTGGGAATGGGAGTGAGATTGGGATCGGGATTGGGATCAGGATTGGGACTGGGAGTGGGAGTGAGAGTGGGATTGGGATTGTCATTGCGATCAGGATTGGGAGTGGGATTGGGATTGGGGGTGGGAATGAGTTTGGGAATGAGGTTGGGAGTGGGATTGGGATCGGATTTGGGATCAGGAGTGGGAGTGGGATTGGGATCGGGATCAGGAGTAGGATTGGGATCGGGTGTGGGATTGGGAGTGGGATCAGATTTGGGATCAGGAGTGGGATCAGGATCAAGAGCGGGATCGGGATGGAGATGAGAACTGGGATCAGCACTGGGACCGGGTTTGGGATTAGGAGCAGGATTGGGATCAAGAGCAGAATCAGGATTGGGACTGGGAGTGGGAGCAGGATCGGGATTGGGATTGGAATCGGCAGTGGGAGCGGGGTTGGGACTGGGATTAGATTGGGATCGGGAGTGGGATTGGGATCGGGACGGGGATCGGGAGCAGGATTGGGTTTGGGATGGGGATTGGGATTGGGATCAGGAGCAGGAGCGGCATCAGGATTGGGATCGGGACCGGGAACAGGACTGGGGATCGGGAGTGGGATTGGGATCAAGACTGGGAGCAGGATGGGATCGGGACTGGGGCTGGGAGCGGGATCGGCAGCGGGATTGGGATGGGGATGGGGATCAGCATCGGAACCGGGATTGGGAGCGGAACAGGAATGGGATTGGGGATCAGGGTTGGGATTGGGGTTGGGATTGGGAGCGGCAATGGGATCCGGATGGGGATGGGGTTGTGGATTGGGAGTGGGAGTGGGAGTGGGACGGGGAGCAGGATCGGCAGCGGGATTGGGAATGGGATGGGGACGGGGATCGGGACCAGGAACGGGATTGGGATTGGGACTGGGATTGGGAATGGGATGGGGATCAGGATTAGGATTAGGAGTGGGATTGGGATGGGGATGGGGATGGGGATTGGGGATCAGGATTGGGATTGGGGTTGGGATTGGGAGCAGGATCGGCAGTGGGATTGGGATTGGGATGGGGATGGGGACCAGGAACGGGATTGGGATTGGGATTGGGATCGGGACTGGGATTGGGATCGACATTGGGATCGGGATGGGGGCGGAATTTTAGGAATGAACCCCCCCAGATCTGGAATTTCAGGGATAAGAGCCCCTGGGTGTGGAATTCTGGGGGGTTAGAACACCCTGGATGTGGAATTTTGGGGCTGGAACTTCCCTGGGTTTGGGATTTTAGGGATGAGACACCCTTTGAATTGGGATTTGGGGGGTTGGGACCTCCTGGGTGTGGAATTTTTGGGATGAGACCCCCCTGGGTGTGGAATTTCAGGAATAAAATCCCTCTGGATTGGGAATTTTGGGATAAAATCCCCCTGGATTACTAATTTTTGGGATAAAACTCCCCTGGAAGTCAAATTTTTAGGGATAGAACCCCGTGGATTGGGAATTTCAGGAATAGAACCCCCCTGGATTGGGAATTTTGGGATGAAATCCCCCTGGATTGGGAATTTTTGGGGATAAAACCCCCCTGGATTGGGAACTTTTTGGATTAAATCCCTCTGGATTGGGGATTTTTGGGATAAAACCCCCCTGGATTGGGAATTTTGGGATGAAATTCATCTGGATTGGGAATTCCAGGAATAAAACCCCCCTGGACTGGGAATTTCAGGATAAAACCCCTCTGGACTGGGAATTTTTGGGATAAAACTCCTCTGGATTGGGAATTTTGGGATAAACCCTCCTGGATTGGGAATTTTGGGACGAAATTCCTCTGGATTGGGAATTTCTGGGATAAAACCCCCCTGGATTGGGAATTTTGGGATAAATCCTCTCTGGATTGGGAATTTTGGGATAAAACCCCCCTGGATTGGGAATTTTGGGATAAAACCCCCCTGGATTGGGAATTTTGGGGCTGGAACTTCCCTGGTCATGGAATTTCAGGAATAAAACTCCCCTGGATTGGGAATTCCAGGAATAAAACGCCTCTGGATTGGGAATTTTGGGACAAAATTCCTCTGGATTGGGAATTTTGGGATAAACCCTCCTGGATTGGGAATTTTGGGATGAAATCCCTCTGGATTGGGAATTTTGGGATTAAATTCTCCTGGATTGGGAATTTTTGGGATAAAACCCCTCTGGATTGGGAATTTTTGGGATAAACCCCCCTGGATTGGGAATTTTGGGATGAAATTCATCTGGATTGGGAATTCCAGGAATAAAACGCCCCTGGATTGGGAATTTTTGGGATAAAACTCCTCTGGATTGGGAATTTTGGGACGAAATTCCTCTGGATTGGCAATTTTTGGGATAAAACCCCCCTGGATTGGGAATTTTGGGGCTGGAACTTCCCTGGTTGTGGAATTTCAGGAATAAAACCCCCCTGGATTGGGAATTTTTTGGATTAAATCCCTCTGGATTGGGGATTTTTGGGGATAAAACCCCCCTGGATTGGGAATTTTGGGATGAAATTCATCTGGATTGGGAATTCCAGGAATAAAACGCCCCTGGATTGGGAATTTTTGGAAATAAAACCCCCCTGGATTGGGAATTTCAGGATAAAACCCCCCTGGACTGGGAATTTTTGGGATAAAACTCCTCTGGATTGGGAATTTTGGGATAAACTCTCCTGGGTTGGGAATTTTCGGGATAAAACCCCCTGGATTGGGAATTTTTAGGGATAGAACCCCCTCGATTGGGAATTTTGGGATAAAACCCCCCTGGATTGGGAATTTTTGGGGATAAAACCCCTCTGGATTGGGAATTTTTGGGATAAACCCCCCTGGATTGGGAATTTTTGGGATAAAACCCCTCTGGCTTTGCAATTCCGGGCTCGCTGCACCTTTTCCCTTTTCCCCTTTGGAATTTTCCCTGGGGAATTGTGGGATTTTCCCGCTTTTCCAGGTGCGCTCGGCCGTGGTGGAAGCCCTGGGCCCCATGAGCTCCCTGCTTCCCGAGGAAAAGCTGGAAGAGCAACTCCCAAAAATCCTGCCCTCGATTCTGGGCCTCTACAAGAAACACCCGGAGCCTTTTCCCATCTCCAAGGTCCGGGAATTCTTCTCCCAGAGTCTGGAATACTCCAGGAATTTTCGGGGTGGGGAAAAAAAAATTGGGATGGAAAGGATCCAAGGAGGATCCAAATGGGGATTTGCTCCTGGGGAATGAGGGCTGGGAAAAGAGGGCTGGGGAATTTTTTGGGAATTTCCTGCCTGGAATTTTGGGATTTGTGGGCTTGGGGAGGTTGAGGATTCCTGGGAAAAGCTGGGAAATTCCTGATCCCAGCTGGAATTCTGGGAAGTGTTCCCGGGGAATCCCTGGAATGTGGGGCTGGGTTGGGATTTCCGGGAATTTCCCCTTGGATTGAGGAATCTTTCAATCCCTCCGTGTTTCCTGGGATTTTTCTGGGAATTTTCCGCCTTTGGATCGAGGAATTTCGTGGTCTTTCCACGTTTTCTGTGATTTTTCTGGGAATTTCCTCCCTTAACTCCAGGAATGTCCCGGTTTTTCCCCATTTTCCCTGACTTTTCCTGGAATATTCCCTTGGATTGAGAAGTCTCCTGATCCCTTCACATTTTCCCTGACTTTCTCAGGAATTTCCGCCCTTAAATCCAGGAATCTCCCGATCCCTCCGTGTTTCCTGTGATTTTTCCAGGAATTTTCCACCTTTGGATTGAGGAATGTCCCGATCCTTCCACATTTTCCATGATTTTTCTGGGAATATCCCCTTGGATCGAGGAATTTCCCGGTCTTCCCACATTTTCCATGATTTTTCCGGGAATTTCCGCCCTTAAATCCAGGAATCTCCCGATCCCTCCGGGTTTCCTGTGATTTTTCCAGGAATTTTCCGCCTTTGGATTGAGGAATGTCTCAATCCCTCCACCTTTTCCATGATTTTTCCTGGAATTTCTCTGCCTTTGGCTTGAGGAATCTCTTAATCTTTCCGCGTACTCCATGATTTTTCCGGGAATATTCCTTTGGATCAAGGACTCTCTTGATCCCTCTGCGTTTTCCATGATTTTTCCAGGAATTTTCCACCTTTGGCTCAAGGATTCTTCCACATTTTCCATGATTTTTCCTGGAATTTCCTCCCTTAAATCCAGGAATGTCCTGATCCCTCTGTGTTTTCCCTGATTTTTTTTTGGAATATCCCGTTGGATCGAGGAATCTCCCAATCCCTCCACATTTTTCCTTGACTTTCCCTGGAATATTCCATCAGATCGAGAAATCCCTCAGTTCTTCCACATTTTCCATGATTTTTCTGGGAATTTTCTCTCTGAACTCCAGGAATCTCCCAGTTTTTCCCCATTTTCCTTGACTTTTCCTGGAATATTCCCTCGGATTGAGAAATCTCCCGATCCCTTCACATTTTCCCTGACTTTTCCAGGAACTTCCTCCCTTAAATCCAGGAATGTCCCAATCCCTCCCTGTTTCCTGTGATTTTTCCGGGAATTTTCCGCCTCCTGGACCAAGGAATGTCCCGATCTTTTCCCGTTTTCTGTGATTGTTCTGGGATTTCCCTTTAGAGCGAGGAATTTCCCGGTCTTTCCACATTTTCCATGATTTTGCTGGGAATATCCCCTTAGATCGAGGAATCTCCCGATCCCTCCGTGTTTTCCATGATTTTTCTGGGAATTTTCTGCCTTTGGCTCGAGGAATTTCCCGGTCTTTCCACGTTTTCCATGATTTTTCCAGGAATTGTCTGCCTTTGGATCGAGGAATTTCTTGATCCTTCCACATTTTCCATGATTTTTCCTGGAATTTCTCTTTGGATCGAGAAATGTCCCGATCCCTCCGTGTTTTTTGTGGTTTTTCCTGGAATTTCCCTTTGGCTCAAGGAATCTCCTGATTCTTCCACGTTTTCCATGATTTTTCCTGGAATTTCTTCTTGGATAGAGAAATTTCCCGATTCCTCCGTGTTTTCCGTGATTTTTCTGGGAATTTCCCCTTCGATTGAGGAATTTCCTGATCCCTCCACATTTTCCATGATTTTTCCAGGAATTTTCTGCCTTTGGATCGAGGAATGTCCCAATCCTTCCATGTTTTCCATGATTTTTCCAGGAATTGCCCCTTATATCGAGGAATTTCCCCGTTTTTCTCCATTTTCCATGATTTTGCCTGGAATTTCCTCCTTTAACTCCAGGAATGTCCTGGTTTTTTCCCCGTTTTCCCTGACTTTTCCGGGAATTTCCCTCCCCGTTCCCACAGAGCCTGTGCCAGATCCTGGAGGCGTCGCTGGCCGTCGGCAGCCGCGCTTTGGAATCGCAGCTGGAGCCGCTCCTGGGAACGCTGCTGCTGCAGGTCGGGAATTCCCAGCGGGAATTTCCTCTGGAATTCTGCTCTTCCTCACCCCCTGAGAGCTTTGGGATAGCGGGAATTTTCCCTTGGGATAGCGGGAATTTTCCCTTGGGATAACGGGAATTTCCCCTTGGGATAACGGGAATTTCCTTCCCTCTGGAATTCTTCTCCCAGAAAGCTTTGGGATAATGGGAATTTTCCCCTTGGGATAACGGGAATTTCCCCTCTGGAATTCTGCTCTTCCTCACCCTGGGAAGCTTTGGGATAACGGGAATTTCCCCTTGGGATAACGGGAATTTCCTTCCCTCTGGAATTCTGCTCTTCCTCACCCCCTGAGAGCTTTGGGATAGCGGGAATTTTCCCTTGGGATAGCGGGAATTTTCCCCTTGGGATAACGGGAATTTCCTTCCCTCTGGAATTCTTCTCCCAGAAAGCTTTGGGATAATGGGAATTTTCCCCTTGGGATAACGGGAATTTCCCCTCCCTCCCTCTGGAATTCTTCTCCCAGAGAGCTCTGGGATAATGGGAATTTCCCCTTGGGATAATGGGAATTTCCTCTCCGGAATTCTGCCCTTCCTCACTTCCGGGAGAGCTTTGAGATAACAGGAATTTTCCCCTTGGGATAAGGGGAAATTCTCCTCTGGAATTTTGCTCTTCCTCACCCCAGAGAGCTTTGGGATAGCGGGAATTTTCCCTTGGGATAATGGGAATTTTCCCTTGGGATAACGGGAATTTTCCCCTCTGGAATTCTGCTCTTCCTCACCCAGGGAAGGTTTGGGATAATGGGAATTTCCCCTCCCTCCCTCTGGAATTCTTCTCCCAGAGAGCTCTGGGATAATGGGAATTTTCCCTCTGGAATGAGGGGGTTTGAGGAAGTTTTCCCAAGCAATTCATTGGTTGGGAAGAGATTCCAGAGGGATTCCCAAAATCCCAATCTCCCTCTGTCCCTGGCTGCTTTTCCTGGGGTTTTTCTGGGATTTTTCTGGGACTTTTACTGGATTTTTCTCAGATTTTTGCAGGATTTTTTTCTGGATTTTTCTGGGATTTTTCCAGATTTTTTTCTGGATTTTTCTGGGGTTTTCTCATAGTTTTTCTCCAATTTTCCCGTAATTTTCCCCAGATTTTCCTGGGTTGTTTCTGAGATTTTTCCGAGATTTTCCTGGGATTTTTCCTGGATTTTTCCCAGATTTTCCTGGGATTTTTCCAGGCTTTTTCTGGGATTTTTCCAGGATTTTCCTGGGATTTTTCCGGGATTTTTCCCAGATTTTTCTGGGATTTTTCCCAGATTTTTCCTGGGATTTTTCTGGGACTTTTCCAGGATTTTTCTGAGGAATTTCCCTGTATTTTCTTGGGATTTTTCCTGGGATATTTCTGGGAATCTTTGGAATTTTTCCTGTATTTTTCTGGGATTTTTCCTGTATTTTTCTGGGATTTTTCCTGGATTTTCCCGGGATTTTTCTGGGATTTTTCCCAGATTTTTCTGGGATTTTCCTAGATTTTTCTGGGATTTGTCATGGATTTTCCCAGGATTTTTCCCAGATTTTTCCAGGCTTTTTCCCCAGATTTTTCCAAGATTTTTCCCCAGATTTTTCCTGGATTTTCCTGGGGTTTTTCCTGGATGTTTCTGGGATTTTTCTGGGGATTTTTCAGGGATTTTTCCTGGGATTTTTCCTGGATTTTCCCAGGATTTTTCCCAGGATTTTCCTGGGATTTTCCTAGGATTTTTCTGAGTTTTTTCCTGGATTTTTCTCAGATTTTCCAAGGACTTTTCCTGGATTTTTCTGGGATTTTCTTGGGATTTTTCCTGGGATTCTTCTGGGCTTTCTCCCAGATTTTTCCCAGCTTTTTCCCGGATTTTTCCCGCAGATCTGCGCTCCCATCGATCCCAACGTTCCCACGAGCACCAAGAACCACACGGAGCTGCTGCGCTGCTTCTCCGTCCTGGGTGAGCCATTCCCAGAATTCCCAGGATTTTCCGGAGCCTCCGGAGCCCTCCGAGAATTCCAGAGCTGGGAAAGGCCCCGGAAGAGGCTGGAATTGCCATTCCCAGATGGATTTGGCATCCTTGGGATTTGGGATTGGGGATTTGGGATCTGGGGTTTGGGATTTGGGATTTGGGATTGGGGATTTGGGGTTTGGGATTTGGGGTTTGGGATTGGGATTTGGGATTGGTTGGGATTTGGGATTGGGGATCTGGGATTTGGGATTTGGGATTTGGGATTTGGGATTTGGGATTTGGGATTTGGGATTGGGGATTGGGGATTGGGGATTTGGGATTTGGGATTGGGGATTTGGGGTTTGGGATTTGGGGTTTGGGATTGGGATTTGGGATTGGGGATTGGGGATTTGGGATTTGGGATTTGGGGTTTGGGATTTGGGATTTGGGGTTTGGGATTGGGGATTTGGGATTGGGATGGATTGGGATTGGATTGGGATTTGGGTTGGATTGGGGATTGGGATTTGGGGATTTGGGATTTGGGGTTTGGGATTTGGGATTGGGGATTGGGGATTGGGGTTTGGGATTGGGGATTTGGGATTTGGGATTTGGGATCGGGATTGGGGATTGGGGATTGGGGATTTGGGGTTTGGGATTGGGATTTGGGATTTGGAATTTGGGATTGGGGATTTGGGATTTGGGATTTGGGATTGGGGATTGGGATTGGGGATTTGGGATTGGGGATTGGGGATTGGGGTTGGGATTGGGGATTGGGATTTGGGATTTGGGATTTGGGATTTGGGATGGGATGGGGATTTGGGATTGGGAATTTGGGATCTGGGTGGGATTGGGGATTTGGGATTGGGAATTTGGGATTGGGATTGGGGATTTGGGATTGGGGATTTGGGATTGGGGATTTGGGATTTTCCAAGCTCGGCCGTTCCCTGATCCATGGAAAAATGGGATTTTCCCCCTGGATCACAAAATGGGAATCTGGGAATGGCTCCAGTGGGAAAAGCAGGGATGGGGTCGGGATCCGGAGGCGGGAAAAGGGAAATTCCCAAATTCCCAGCACCAGGAAAAACCAGGAAGGGCCCGGGGTGGGGGGAGGGGGCTCAGAGGGAATTCCCAACCTCCGGAATTCCAGGATTCCCAACAAATTCTCAGCTCCTGGGGGGGTCTCCCAAGTCCTTCCCTGCTCCCGGAACATCGGGAATTCCCGGGGAAAGAGCGGCTGCCGAGTCCCTTCCCTGCTGGAATCCCAAATTCCCCATTCCCAGAATCCCAAATTCCCCAATTTCATCCCCAAATTCCCCAATTTCATCCCCAGATCCCCCAATCCCAGAGTCCCAAATTTCCCCATTCCTGGAATCCCAAATCCGCCAAACTTTCATTCCTAAATGCCCCAGTTTCGTTCCCAAATTCCCCATTCCTGGAATCCCAAATTTCCCCATTCCCAGAATCCCAAATCCCCCAAACTTTCATTCCTAAATTCCCCAATTTCGTTCCCAAACTCCCCAATCCAGGAATCCCAAACTCCCCATTCCTGAAATCCCAAATTCCCCATTCCTCAAATTCCAAATCCCCCAAACTTTCATTCCTAAATTCCCCAGTTTCATCCCCAAATCCCAGAATCCCAAATCTCCCAAATCTCCCAAAATTTCACTCCCCAATTTCATCCCCAAATTCCCCATTCCTGGAACCCCAAACTCCCTATTCTCGGAATCCCAAATTCCCCAATTTCATCCCCAAATTCCCCAATTTCATTCCCAAATCCACCAGTCCCGGAGTCCCAAATTTCCCTATTCCTGGAATTTTCCAAATCCCCCAAAATTTCACTCTAGCATTCCCCATTCCTGGAACCCCAGACTCCCCAATCCCAGAATCCCAAATTCCCCAATTTCATTCCCTGAATCCCAAACGGGACCGGGACATTCCCAGAATCCTGGCAGGAATTTCAGGATCCCCCATGGGAATCCCGGAGCCCCTTTTGGGTTGAATTTTGGGAATTTCCCCCCCAAAATCCCCATTCCCAGAATCCCAAATTCCCCAGTTCCATCCCCAAAATCCCCATTCTCAAAATCCCAAATTCCCCATTTTCATTCCCAAATGGGACATTCCCAAAATCCTGGGCGGGAATTTCTGGATCCCCCACGGGAGCCCCAGAACCAACTTTGGGTAAAATTTTGGGATTTTCCCCCCAAATTCCCCATTCCCAGAATCCCAAATTCCCCAATTCCATCCCCAAATTCCCCGTTCCCGGCTGCAATTCCCATCCCTGCGGATACCCCTTGAGGGGGGTGAACTCTGGGATTTCCCAACACCAAAAATTCCACGATTTTCCCCCAAATCTGATGAATTTTTTCCCTTCCCAGCCTGCTCCTTCCCGGATCGTGTCCTGCTTTTCCTCATCCCCAAATTCGAGAGCGGCTCCGAGCGGATCCGGGTGGGATCTTTGCTCATCCTCCGCCAGATCATCAACAGCGCCCGTGAGTAGCCGAAATTCCCGGAATTCCACCCAAATCCCACCCAAAATTCACCCCAAATTCCCGATCCCGACCCTCCCTCAGATCCCAGGAATCTGCAGGATCGGGATCGAGGTGAAATCCCAACCCTTCCTGGGCTGGGAAAAGGAAATTCCCGGTGGGAAGGGAGCGATTCCTGAGTTTTTTTGGGGGAAGAAAGTGGATTTTGGGGAATTCCAAGCGGAATTCCAAGTGGAATTCCTGGATTTTTTTCCAGCTTCCCAGATGGAAATGAAGAAATCTTTCATCGTCTCCTCGCTGAAGCTGCCGCTGCAGGATGGCAGCAACAAGGTACCCTGGGATTTTCCCCAGGGATTTGGGATGGGCTCTGGGAATTCCCAAAGATCCCAAATTCCCAGGAGAGCCGGGGGGGTTCCCTTTTCCCAGGTTTTTCCTGGTTTTTCCCGGTTTTTCCCTTTTTTCCCCCATTTCGCCCCCTTTTTTTTCCCATTTTTCCCTTTCCCCCCCCATATTTCCCTTTGTTTTTCCCTTTCTTTTTCCCCATTTTCCCCTTTGTTTTTCCCCTTTGTTTTTTCCCATATTTTCCCATTTTTCCCTTTGCTTTTTCATCATTTTTCCCCCATTCCCTGGGTTTTTCCCCCATTTTCCCCCATTTTTTCCCCATTCCCCCCCCATTTTTCCCCATTTTTTCCCATTTTCCCCCCATCCCTGCCATTTTTCCCCCTTTTTCCCCCCATTTTTTCCCCCTGGTTTTTTCCCCATTTCTGCCCCCATTTTTTCCACATTTTCCCCCCCATTTTTTTCCCGTTATTTCCCCGTTTACTCCCCATTTTTTTTCCTGTTTCCCCATTTTTTTTCCCATTTCCCCCCATTTTTTCCCCATTCCCCCCCATTTTTTCCCGTTTCCCCCCTTTTTCCCTATTTTTCCCCCATTTCCCCCCATTTTTTCCCCCTTTTTCCCCAATTTTCTCCCCATTTTTCCCCCCATTTCTCCTGTTTTTTCCCCATTTTTTCCCCATTTCCCCATTTTTCCCCATTTTCCCTGTTCTTTCCCACCATTCCCAATTTCCCACCATTCCCATTTTTCCCGCCATTCCCATTTTCCCACCATTCCCGTTTCCCGCCATTCCCATTTTCTCCCAATTCCCTCCATTCCCATTTCCCACCATTCCCATTTTTCCCGCCATTCCTGATTTCCCATTATTCCTGGATTTCCTGGAATTCCCATTTTCTCCCAATTTCCCACCATTCCCATTTCCCTCCATTCCCGTTTTCCCACCATTCCCGTTTTCCCGCCATTCCCAATTTCCCGCCATTCCCATTTTCCCGTCATTCCCGTTTTTCCCACCATTCCCATTTTCTCGATTTCCCACCATTCCCATTTTTTCCCGCAATTCCCATTTCTCCGTCATTCCCATTCCCACCATTCCCAATTTCCCCATTCCCGTTTCCCCTGTTTTCCCACCATTCCCATTTCTCCCGCCATTCCCAATTTCCCGCCATTCCCGTTTTTCCCGTTTTCTCCCGTTTTTTCCCGCCATTCCCATTCTCTCCCGCCATTCCCGTTTTTTCCCGGATTTCCCGGAATTCCCGTTCTCTCCCGGATTCCCGCAGGTGAAGGTGGCGCTGCTGCAGCTGCTCAGTGCCATGGCTCCCCGCGGCTTCCTGGAGCAGCCGGGGGCCGAGGCGCTGCTGGAATTCCTGGTGCGCCAGTGCGCCCTGCCCTCGGACACGGTGAGCATTCCCAAATTCCTGCCCTTTTCCTGCCTTTTTCCCACCTTTCCCCCTCCTTTTCCTGCTCCTTTTCCTCCTTTTCCTGCCTTTTTCCCACCTTTCCCTCTTTTTCCTGCTCCTTTTCCTCCTTTTCCTGCTCCTTTTCCTCCTTTTCCTGCTCCTTTTCCTCCTTTTCCCTCTTTTTCGTGCTCCTTTTCCTCCTTTTCCTGCTTTTTTCCCACCTTTTCCCTCTTCTTCCTGCTCCTTTCCCTCCTTTTCCTCCTCCTTTCCTGCTCCTCCCCCCCCCCCCCCCCACCTTTTCCCTCTTTTTCCCTCCTTTTCCCCTTTTCCTGCTTTTTTCCCTTTTCCCTCTTTTTCCTGCTCCTTTTCCTCCTTTTCCTGCTCCTTTTCCTCCTTTTCCTGCTCCTTTTCCTGCTCCTTTTCCTTCCCTACTTTTCCCTCCTTTTCCTGCTTCTTTTCTCTCCTTTTGCCCTCTTTTCCCACTCCTTTTGCCACTGCTTTTCCCGCCTTTTCCCCTCTTTTTCCTGCTCCTTTTCCTCCTTTTCCTGCTCCTTTTCTCTCCTTGTCCTGCCTTTTCCCCTTTCTTTCCTGCTCCTTTCTCCCTTTTTCCCCCTTTTTCCTGCTCCTTTTCCTGCTCTTTTTTCCTGCTCCTTTTCCCACTGCTTTTTCTGCCTTTTTCCCTCCTTTTTCCCTCCTTTTCCTGGTCCTTTTCCCACCTCACTTTTCTTTCCTTTTCCTGCTCCTTTTCCCCACCTTTTTCTCTCTTTTTCCTGCTTCTTTTCTCTCCTTTTCCCCTCTTTTCCCATCTTTCTCCCCCCTTTTCCTGCTCCTTTTCCCACTCCTTTTCCTGCTCCTTTTCCCTCCTTTTCTCCCTTTTTCCTCCTCCTTTCGTGCTCCTTTTCCCGCTCTTTTCCTCCTCCTTTTCCCGCCTTTTTCCCACCCCACTTCTCCTTCTTTTTCCCTCCTTTTCCTGCTCCTTTTCCACTTTTTCTCCTCCTTTTCCTCTCCCTTTTTCCCTTCCCCGCCTTTTCCCATTTCCCCTCTCCTTTTCCCGCTCCTTTTCCTTTCTTTTCCTGCTCCTTTTCCTGCTCCTTTTCCCACTTCCCCTCTCCTTTTCCCTCTCTTTTTCCCCCCATTTTCCCCCCTTTTTTCCTGCTGCTTTTCCCTCCTTTTCCCCACCTTTTTCCTCTTTTCCCCCCTTTTCCCACTCGTTTTCCTGCTCCTTTTCTCTCTTTTTCCCTCCTTTTCCCTCCTTTTCCCTCCTTCTTCTTCCTTTTCCTGCTCCTTTTCCTGCTCCTTTTCCCTCCTTTTCCCCCTTTTTTCCTGCTGCTTTCCCACTCCTTTTCCTGCTCCTTTTCCTGCTCCTTTTCCCTCCTTTTTCCCTTTTTTCCTGCTCCTTTTCCTCCTTTTCCTGCTTCTTTTCCCTCCTTTTCCCCTCTTTTTCCTCCTCCTTTTGTCCCCATTTCCTGCTCCTTTTCCCCCCTTTTTCCCCCCTTTTCCCAATCCTTTTCTCATTCCTTTCCTGCTCCTTTTCCCCCCTTTTCCTGCTTCTTTTCCCTTTTCCTTTCCCTCCTTCCCCCCCATTTCCCTTTCCTTTTCCTGCTCCTTTTCCACTTTTCTCCTCCTTTTCCTCTCCTTTTTCCCCCTTTTCCCCCCATTTCTCTCCTTCTCCTGCTCTTTTTCCCTTTCCTTTCCCACTCTTTTTCCCACTCCTTTTCCTGCTTCTTTCCCTCCTTTTCCCTCTCCTTTTTCCCCCACTTCCCTTTTTCCTGCTCTTTTTCCTTTCCTTTCCTCTTTTTCTTTTCCTGCTCCTCCTCCCTCCTTTTCCCACCTTTTTCCTCCCCTCCCCTCCTCATCCTCACCCAGAAAATCCAGGATTCGCTTGGAAAAATCCCCAACTTCCAATTTTAATTTGATTTTTCTTTATTTCTTTTTTTTTTTTTTTGGAATCTCCTCCCCCCTCTCTTTTTTTCCCTCTCCCAGCCCCCCGGAATTCCAGAGGCGAATCCCGAGGATCCCACGAGCGACAGCGTCCGGAGCATCGGCGTCAGCACCCTGCTGCTGCTCAGCACCACCGTGGACAGGATGAGCCACGTGAGTTTTCCTGGGAATTCCCCAAAAAAAAATTCCCAAAAAAAAAAAAACCCAAAAAAAAATTCCCCCAAAAAAATCCCCCCAAAAAAATCACAAAAAATCCCCAAAAAATCCCAAAAAAATCCCACATTGCCTTAAAGCCCGTGGACAGGATGAGCCATGTGAGTTTTCCCGGGAATTCCCCGTTTTCCTGGGAGTTTCCAAAAAAAAAAACCCTCAAAAAAAATTCCCAAAAAAATCCCCCCAAAAAAAAGAATCCCAAAAAAAAAATCCCAAAAAAATCCCAAAAACCCCACATTCCCTTAAAGTCCTTGGACAGGATGAGCCACATGAGTTTTCCTGGGAATTTCCACCTCAGAATTCCCAAAAAAATAAAATTAAAAAAAAAAATCCCAGAAAAATCCCCAAAAAATCCCCAAAAAATCCCCAAAAAAATCCCCAAAAAATCCCAAAAAAGTCCCCAGAAAACCCCACATTGCCTTAAAGCCCTTGGACATGAAGAGCCATGTGAGATTTCCTGGGAATTCCCAAAAAAAAAATTCCCAAAAAAATTCCCCCCCCCAAAAAAAAAATCCCAAAAAAATCCCAAAAACCCCACATTCCCTTAAAGTCCTTGGACAGGATGAGCCACGTGAGTTTTCCTGGGAATTCCCCATTTCCCTGAGAATTTCCACCTTGGAATTCCCAAAAACCCCCCCCCCCAAAAAAATAACAAAAAAAACCCCCATGAAAAAATCCAAAAAAAAATCTCAAAAAAAATCCCAGAAAAATAAAAAAAAATTCCAAAAAATAAAAAAAAAAAACCCCCAAAAAAACCACAAAAAATCCCAAAAAATTCCCCCAAAAATCCCAAAAAATCCAAAAAATCCCAAAAAAGTTCCCCCCCCCCAAAAAATCACGAAAAAATCCAAAAAAAATCCCACTTTCCCTTAAAGTCCTTGGACAGGATGAGCCACGTGAGTTTTCCTGGTAATTCCCAAAAAAAAATTCCCAAAAAAAAAAAACCCCAAAAAATACCCCCAAAAAAATAAACCCCCCAAAAAATCCCAAAAAATCCCAAAAAAATCCCAAAAAAATCCCCAAAAAATCCCCAAAAAACCCCACATTCCCTTAAAGTCCTTGGACAGGATGAGCCACGTGAGTTTTCCTGGGAATTTCCACCTCAGAATTCCCAAAAAAAAAAATAAAAAAAAGAAATAATCCCAAAAAAATCCCCCCCAAAAACACCAAAAAAATCCCAAAAAATCCCAGAAAAATCCCCAAAAAATCCGCCCCCCAAAAAAAAAAAGAAAAAATTTCCAAAAAAACCCCACATTCCCTTAAAATCCTTATCCCAGATTTCCCCTCTCATCCCAGGAATTCCCCGTTTTCCTGGGAATTCTCACCTTGGAATTCCCAAAAAAACCAAAACAAAAATCCCACCCCCCCAAAAAAAAATCCCCAAAAAATCCCAAAAAATCCCCCCAAAAAATCCCCAAAAAATCCCAAAAAATCCCCAAAAAACCCCACATTCCCTTAAAATCCTTGGACAGGAAGAGCCATGTGAGTTTTCCTGGGAATTCCCCAAAAAAAAAACCCAAAAAAATTCCCAAAAAAAAAAAAACCCCGAAAAAATTCCCCAAAAAAATCCCAAAGCAGCCCCACATTTCCTTAAAATCCTTATCCCAGATTTTCCTGCTTATCCTGGAATTCCCACCCCTCTCATCCCAGATTTTCCCTCCCATCCCAGAATTCTCACCCTCCTATCCCAGCTTTTTCCGGCTTTTCCTGCATTTTCCTACATTTTCCTGCCTTTTCCCTCTTTTTCCTCTTTTCCCACATTTTTTTGGATTTCCCAGATCTTCCCTCTTTTCCCGAATTCCCTGAATTTCCCAAATCCCCCAAATTTCCCCAGATTTCCCATTGTTTCCCAAATTCCCCAAATTCCCCAAATTCCCCTTTTTCCCACCGGTGCTGTGGCTGTTCCTGCCTCTTTTCCCTCTTTTCCCTCCTTTTTCCCTCTTCTCCCAAATTCCCCAAATTCCCCAAATCCCCAAATTTCCCAATTTCCCCTTTTCCCGCCGGTTCTGTGGCCGTTCCTGCCTCTTTTCCCTCCTTTTTCCCTCTTTTCCCTCATTTTCCCTCATTTTCCCTCTTCTGCCAAATTCCCCAAATTCCCCAAAATCCCCCAAATCCCCAAATTCCCCAAATCCCCCAAATTTCCCCAAATTCCCCAAATTTCCCCAAATTCCCCAAATTTCCCCAAATCCCCCAAATCCCCCAAATCCCCCAAATCCCCCAAATTTCCCCTTTTCCTGAGGTTCTGTGTCCATTCCTGCCTCTTTTCCCTCTTTTCCCAAATCCCCCAAATCCCCCAAAATTCCCAAATTTTCCCTTTTCCCAGGTGCTGTGGCCGTTCCTGCTGGAATTTCTGCTCCCTCCCCAGTTCAGCGCCGCCCTGCCCCCGCTCTGCCGGAGCCTCACCTTCCTGGCCCTGAAAATCCGGGAAGAGCAGCGGGAAAACTCCGGTATTTCCTGGAAAACCTCGGGAATTCTGGGATTGGGGCTCTGGGAGTGGCTCAGGAATTAATTTGGGATTTTTTTCCCTTTTTTTCCCCCAGGGAATCTCCCCTCTCCTCACGCGCTGACCGCGAGGCTCCTGGTGAGTTTGGGGATTTTATTCCATGGAATTTCTGGGAATTTCCTGGGAATTTTCGGATTGGGGGGAGGGGGAAGGGGGGAAAAAAATCAGGAAAAAATCCTGGCCAGAATTATTCCCGGAAAAAAGAGGGAATCCCGGGATTCTGGGAGGCTCCGGGTGATCCCAAGGGTCCTTCCCAAGCGAAGCGTTTGGAATTCCCTGATTTCAGAATTCCATGATTTTTATCATTCCATGGGTTTCGAATTCCCTGGGTTCAGCATTCCATGGATTTTGTCATTCCATGGATTTTAGCATTCCATGGATTTAATATTCCATTATTTCAGACTTCCTTGGATTCAGAATTCCATGATTTTTAACATTCCATGGATTTAGAATTCTCTAATTTCAGAATTCCATGGATTTTATCATTCTATGGATTTAATATTCCATTATTTCAGCATTCCATGGATTTCAGGATTCCCTGGATTTAGAATTCCCTGGATTCAGCATTCCATGGATTTTATCGTTCCATGGATTTTTACATTCCCTGATTTCAGAATTCCATTATTTTTACCATTCCATGGGTTTGGTATTCCATGATTTCAGCATTCCATGGATTTCAGAATTCCATGGATTTCAAAATTCCATGGGTTTAGAATTCCCTGATCTCAGAATTCCATGATTTTTATCATTCCATGGATTTAGAATTCCCTAATTTCAGCATTCCATGGATTTGGCATTCCATGATTTTAGAATTCCATGGATTTTATCATTCCATGATTTTTACATTCCATGGATTTCAGCATTCCCTGGGTTTAGAATTCCCTCATTTCAGCATTCCATGGATTTTATCGTTCCATGATTTTAGGATTCCCAGTTTTTAACCCTTCCCACCCCAAATTCCCTCATTCCTGGTGCCCCATTCCCATTTTTCCACCAGATTTCCACCTCAAATTCCCATTTTTTTCCCACTTTTCCCCAGTTTTTAACCCTTCTCACCCCAAATTCCCTCATTCCCGATGCCCTATTCCCCCTTTTTTCCCGGATTTCCACCTCAAATTCCCATTTTTTCTCCTGGAATTCCCCCTGCGCCTTTCCCAGCTCCAATTCCCGATTTTATTCCCAGTTTTTAACCCCTCCCACCCCAAATTCCCTCATTCCCAGTGCCCCATTCCCACTTTTTTCCCTGGAATCCCCCCAGTGCCTTTCCCAGCTCCAATTCCCACTTTTATTCCCACTTTTCCCAAATTTTAACCCCTTCCCACCCCAAATTCCCCCATTCCCGATGCCCCATCCCCATTTTTTTCCCTGGAATTCCCCCAGTGCCTTTCCCAGCTCCAATTCCCGATTTTTATTCCCACTTTTCCCAGTTTTTAACCCCTTCCCACCTCAAATTCCCTCATTCCCAGTGTCCCATTCCCCCTTTTTTCCCGGATTTCCACCTCAGATTCCCGTTTTTTCCCTGGAATTCCGTCTCCAATTTCCATTTTTATTCCCACTTTTCCCAATTTTTAACCCTTCCCACCCCAAATTCCCTCATTCCCGGTGCCCCATCCCTCTTTTTCCACCAGATTTCCACCTCGAATTCCCATTTTTTTTCCCATTTTTCCCCAATTTTTAACCCTTCCCACCCCAAATTCCCACATTCCCAGCATCCCATTCCCATTTTTAGCCCCCCCCAGTGCCTTTCCCAGCCCCATTCCCGCTCTCATTCCAGGATTTTTTCCCGGATTTTCCAGGTGGTTTCCTCGCAGCCCTTCCTGGGCTCTCGGGGCTCCGCTGCCCTGCGCCTGCTCCAGGCGCTGCCGGTGCTTCCCGAGCTGGAAATCCTCTGGAACAAGGAAATCCCACTGCTGCTCCAGCACCTGGAAGGTCGGGAAAGGCTCCGGAATTCCCAGATTTTTCCCCTTCTGGGAATTCCGGGGTTTTTTTGGGGATTGGGGAAAATCGGCCCCCCAAAAAAAATGAGAAAAAAATGGGATTTTCCTGGGGGTTTTGGGATTTTAAATTAAAAAAAAATTTGGGATTTTCCTGGGGGTTTTGGGATGGGATTTTCCAGGGATTGGGGAAATCCCCAAAAAAAATTAAATTTTAAAAAAATGGGATTTTCCCAGTGGTTTGGGGATGGGATTTTCCAGGGATTGGGGAAAATCCAAAAAAAATTAGAAAAAAATGGGATTTTCCTGGAGGTTTTGGGCTGGGATTTTCCGGGTTCCTGCCGGGAATCTCTTCCCGGTTTTCCAGGGGTTGGGAATGGGATGGGGCTGGGGGGGGGGTTTGGGGTTGGGAGGGGGGATTGGGGTGGGATCCATGGGATCCATGGGATAATGGGATGGGGTGGGAATGATGGGATCTATGGGATAATGGGATAATGGGAATGATGGGATGGGAGCCCTGGGATCCCTGGGATCCATGGGAAGGGATTGGGATGGGATCCATGGAAAGGGATGGGATGGGATCCATAACATGATAGAATAATGGGATAATGGGATAACGGGATCCATGGGATAATGGGATGGGGTGGGAATGATGGGATCTATGGGATAATGGGATAATGGGAATGATGGGATGGGAGCCCTGGGATCCCTGGGATCCATGGGAAGGGATGGGATGGGATCCATAACATAATAAAATAATGGGATAATGGGATGGGAATGATGGGGTGGGATCATGGGATAATGGGATAATGGGATAATGGGATAATGGGATGGGATCCATGGGATCATGGGATGGGTTTGGGATGGGATCATGGGATAATGGGATAATGGGATCCATGGGGTGTGGTGGGAATTATGGGATCTATGGGATAATGGGGTAATGAAATAATGGGATGGGATAATGGGATAATGGGATGGGAATAATGGGATAATGGGATAATGGGATAATGGGATTCCTGGGATCATGGGATGGGTTTGGGATGGGATAATGGGATCCTTTGCATCCATGGGAAGGGGATGGGATGGGAATGATTGCGATGGGATCCATGGGAAGGGAATTATGGGATCCATGGGATGGGATGGGATGGGATGGGATGGGATGGGATGGGATGGGATGGGATGGGATGGGATCCATGGGATGGGACGGGGTGGGATGGGATGGGATGGGATCCATGGGATGGGATGGGATGGGATGGGATGGGATGGGATGGGATGGGATGGGATGGGATGGGATGGGATGGGATGGGATTGGAATTGGGATCAGGTGGGATTGGGATGGAGGTAAGGGGTGGGATGGGATGGGAACCATTGGATCCATGGAATGGGATGGGACCAATGGGATAATGGGATAATGGGATAATGGGATAATGGGATAATGGGATAATGGGATAATGGGATAATGGGATAATGGGATGGGTTTGGGATGGGATGGGAATGATGGGATGGGGTTCATGGGATCCCTGGGATAATGGGATCTGTGGGATCACTGGGATCCATGGGATGAGATGGGATTGGAATGATGGGCTGGGATCCCAGGAATAATGGGGTCATGGGATAGGTTGGGACGGGATCCGTGGGATAATGGGATCTGTGGGATAACGGGATCGATCATGGGATGAGATGGGATGGGATGGGATCCATTGGATCCATGGGATGGGATCAGATCCATGGGATAATGGGATCGATGGGATCCATGAGATGGGAATGGGATGGAATTTCGGGCTCCTGTAGGAATTCCAAGATCCTTGAAGTCATTCCCAACCCATGGGAATTCCCATCCCATCCCAGGCCATTCCCAGGGGGCAGCTCCCGGAATCCCGGGATGTTCCAGGGATGTTCCAGGGGCAGCCCCGGGTTCCCTGGGAATTCCCTGCCGGGCAGGAATCGCTTCCCAATATCCCAGAAAAAACCATTCCCTGCCTCCTGCCCCTCCAGCCTTTATCCCAAGGCCCTCTCCAGCTCTCCCAGAAAAACCCTGGAAAAGGCTCTGGGATCTCCTGGAATCCCCCTTTTCCAGCTGCACATTCCCAGCTCATTCCCAGTTCCATTCCCAGTTCATTCCCACCCCATTCCATTCCCATTCCCATCCCATCCCATTCCCAGTTCATTCCCAGCCCATTCCCAGTTCATTCCCATTCATTCCCATCCCATTCCCAGTTCATTCCCATCCCATCCCCATTCCCAGCCCATTCCCAGCCCATTCCCATCCCTCTGATCCCGGATCCCAGAGCTGGATGCAGATTCCAGCTGGGATCAGATCCCACTTCCTGCTTTTCCCTCTTCCTACCCCATGGGATGGGAGCTTTTCCAGGGTTTCCTGCACCAACATCCCAAATCCTCTCCCTCAGGAACGCTCCCAGCCCGGCCCCGCCCCCTTCCCGCATTCCCAGATCCCTCAGAATTCCCAGATCCCGCTTTTTTTTTTATCCCAGAGAACACGGAGGATTCCCTGTGCCAGCAGGAATGGGAGGAGAAGCTGCTTCAGGTGAGGATCCTGGGAATTCTGGGAAGATTTTCCCTGGATTTTGGGGATTGGGAAAGGGGCCAGGGGAAATCCGGGATCGTGATCCCGAGGGAAAAGGGGCTGGGCTGCATTCCATGGGATTTGGGGTGGAAAACCTGGATTCTGAAGGATCCTTAGGATTCTGTGGAAATTTGGGATGGAAAACAGGAATTCCAAAGGATTGACAGCATTCCCTGGGATTTGGGATGGGAAAAGCGGCATTCCAGAGGGTCCTCAGCATTCCATGGGATTTGGGATGGAAAACCTGGATTCTGAAGGATCCTCAGCATTCCATGGGAAATTGGGATGGAAAAGGGGAATTCCAAAGGGATCCGGGGTGGAAAACTGGAATTCCAAAGGGTCCTCAGCATTCCATGAGAAATTGGGATGCAAAATCAGGATTCCAAGGGGTCCTCAGCATTCCGTGGGGATTTGGGATGGGAAAAGGGAATTCCAAAGGGTCTGCAAGATTCCAAAGGGATTTGGGATGGAAAACCAGGATTCCAAAGGGTCCTTAGAATTCCATGGGAATTTGGGATGGAAAAACAGAATTCCAAAGGTTCCTCAGACCCAAAAAACCAACAAAACCAAAAAACCACCAAAACCCACACCAAAAAAAAAACAACCAAAACCAATTCCATGGGGATCTGGGGTGGGAATCCAACATTCCAAGGGGTCCTCAGCATTCTGTGGGGATCCCGGGTGGGAAATCAGAATTCCAGAGGTTCCTTAGGATTCCAGGAGAATTTGGGATGCAAAATCAGGATTCCAAAGGGTCCTCAGCATTCCGTGGGAAATTGGGATGGAAAATGGGAATTCCAAAGGGTCAGCAAGATTCCATGGGAATTTGGGATGGGAAGCCAGAATTCCATAGGATTGACAGCATTCCCTGGGATTTGGGATGGAAAACGGGAATTCCAAAGGTCAGCAAGATTCCAAAGGGATTTGGGATGGGAAACCAGAATTCCAAAGGGTCCTCAGACTTCCGTGGGGATTTGGGATGAAAATCTGGAATTCTAAAGGGATCCAGGATGGAAAACCGGGATTCCAAAGGATCCTTAGGATTCCATGGGGATTTGGGGTGGGAAATGGGAATTCCAAAGGGATTTGGGATGGAAAACAGGAACTCCAAAGGCTCCTTAGTATTCTGTGGGAATTTGGAATGGAAAACAGGAATTCCATAGGATTGACAGCATTCCCTGGGATTTGGGATGGGAAAAGCGGCATTCCAGAGGATCCTTAGAATTCTGTGGGAATTTGGGATGGAAAACCACAATTCCAAAGGGATTTGGGATGGAAAATCAGAATTCCAAAGGATCCTTAGAATTCCAAAGGGATTTGGGATGGGAAGCCAGAATTCCATAGGATTGACAGCATTCCCTGGGATTTGGGATGGGAAACCACAATTCCAAAGGGATTTGGGATGCAAAACCAAAACTCCAAAGGATCCTTAGGATTCCGTGGGGATTTGGGGTGGGAACCCAACATTCCAAAATCCCGGAGCTTTTCCGTGGGCATCCGGAGGCTCGGGATGGCTCCGATTCCGGCTGGAATTCCCGGCTGGGATTCCCGGGATTCCCAGGCCCAAATTCCCCCTCGCAGTTTCTCCGGGAATCTCTGGCGGCCATCCCGGATAAATCCTGGATTTGCCCCCTGGTGTCGGAGATGTTCCGGCAGCTCCGCGCCTCCAACGGCTCCCAGGCGGAAAAGGTGAGCACTGGGGAGATCCCGGAGCTTTTCCCGCCTCTTCCCGGGGTTTTTCCCGCTGGAATTCCCGGGGTTTTCCCAGAATTTCCTCTACAGGTCCCTGGGGACGGCGCTGGGGGCGTGTCCCAGCAAGGAGCTGGTCCGGAAGCAGCTCCAGGAGCTCCTGGAAAACGCCCGGTACCAGGAGGAGGCCGAGAGGGAGGTGAGGGATGCGCCCGGAAAATCCTGGAATTCCGAGGGTTCCCCGCTGAAATCCTGGAATTCTGAGGGATCCCCGCTGAAATCCTGGAATTCTGAGGGGTCCCCGCTGAAATCCTGGAATTCTGAGGGATCCCAATTAAAATCCTGGAATTCTGTGGGATCCAGACTGAAATCCTGGAATTCTGAGGAATCCAGACTGAAATCCTGGAATTCTGAGGGGTCCCCGCTGAAATCCTGGAATTCTGAGGGATCCAGACTGAAATCCTGGAATTCTGAGGGATCCCCGCTGAAATCCTGGAATTCTGAGGGATCCAGACTGAAATCCTGGAATTCTGAGGGATCCCCGCTGAAATCCTGGAATTCTGAGGGATCCAGACTGAAATCCTGGAATTCCGAGGGATCCCCGCTGAAATCCTGGAATTCCGAGGGATCCCAACTAAAATCCTGGAATTCCGAGGGATCCAGACTGAAATCCTGGAATTCTGAGGGATCCAGACTGAAATCCTGGAATTCTGTGAAGCCCCTTCTAAAATCTGGGAATTCTGTGGGATCCCCGCTGAAATCCTGGAATTCCATGGCATTTCCACTAAAATCCTGGAATTCCGAGGAATCCCCACTGAAAACCTGGAATTCCAGGGTGGATGGAAGTGGGAATTTTGGGAATTTTTCTCCTGGGAAAATGGCGGGGTTTGGAATCCCTGGGAATGTGGGGGTTGGGATTGGGATTTGGGGATTGGGAGTCCTGGAATTCCGTGGCATTTCTATTAAAATCCTGGAATTCCAGGGAATCCCAACTAAAATCCTGGAATTCTGTGGGATCCCCACTGAAATCCTGGAATTTTGTGGGCTCCAAACTGAAATCCTGAAATTCTGAGGGATCCCTGCAACAATGAAATCCTGGAATTCCGAGGGATCCCCACTGGAATTCCAAGGAGTCCCCACTGAAATTCTGGAATTCCATGGCATTTCCACTAAAATCCTGGAATTCCAGGGTGGATGGAAGTGGGAATTTTGGGAATTTTCCTCCTGGGAAAAGGGTTTGGAATCCCTGGGAATGGGGGGGGTGGGGATTGGGATTTGGGGATTGGGAATCCTGGAATTCCATGGAATCTCTGCTGGAAATCCTGGAATTCTGTGGGATCCTGGAATTCCATGGTATTTCCATTAAAACTCTGGAATTCCAGGGAATCCCAACTAAAATCCTGGAATTCTGTGGAGCCCCACTAAAATCCTGGAATTCTGAGGAATCCCCACTAAAATCCTGGAATTCCAGGCCCTTCAATCCCATGGAATTCCAGGCCCGGAATTCCCGCTATCCTGGGATTTTCCTGGGCTTTTCCCAGGCCTGGGGCAGCTCCGGCTTTTCTGGGAATTCCATCGCTGGGAGGAAAAAATTCCCGGAGTTTTTGGAGCTTCTCCCCCCAATTCCCAAGGTTGGGATTGAGCTTTTCCAGCTTTTTTCCAGCTTTTCCAGCCCCATCCAACATTCCCAATTCCCGTTTTCCTTGGCTGTGGTTGGAATTCACGGAATTCCAGCCGGGAATTCCAACCTGGAATTCTCCCAGCCCCAGCCTCAGGAGTCAGGAATTAACCCAGGGAAAACTTGGGAATTCCTGAGGGGTTGTTCCCAGGTTTTATTCCCGGAATTCCCGCAGGGTTTGGCTTCGTGCTTTGGGATTTGTGCCCGGAATCACCTGGAGGAAAGCCTGGAAAAGCTGCAGGAATTCCTGAAATCCGACGTCTTCAAGAAATCCCTGGGATTGTTCAGCATCTTCAAGGTGGGAATTGTGGGAATTCTGGGAATTACGGGAATGGGAATGATGGGAATGATGGGAATTACGGGAATGGGAATGAGAATGATGGAAATGGGGAATGGGAATTCTGGGAATGGGAATTATGATGGGAATGATGGGAATGATGGGAATGATGGGAATTATGGGAATGGGGAATGATGGGAATGGAAGTTACAGGAATGGGGAATGGGAATTATAGGGATATGAATTATGGGAATTCTGGGAATGGGAATTCTGGGAATTGGGAATGGGAATTATGGAAATGGGAATATGGGAATTATGGGGATGGGAAGGGGAATTATGGGAATTATGGGAATGGGAATGATGGGAATGGAATTATGGGAATTATGGGAATAGGAATTATGGGAATTATGGGAATTGTGGGAATTATGGGAATGGGAATTACGGGAATGGGAATTATTATGGGAATTACGGGAATGGGAATTATGGAAATTATGGGAATTAATGGAATTATGGGAATGGGAATTAAGGGGATGGAAATGATGGGAATGATGGGAATTACGGGAATGGGAGTTCTGGGAATTCTGGGAATGGAATTATGGGAATTATGGGAATAGGAATTATGGGAATGGGAATTATGGGAATTATGGGAATTATGGGAATTATGGGAATGGGAATTATGGGAGTTATGGGAAGTATGGGAATGGGAATTATGGAAGTGGGAATTCTGGGAATTATAGGAATGGGAGTTATGGGAATTCTGGGAATTATGGGGATGGGGATTATGGGAATGGGAATTCTGGGAATGGGGAAGCAGCCGAGGGAGCTGGGGGGGCAGATCCCAGAGAAAAGCGGGATCGAAGGGATCCAGGGGGATCCAGGGCGGGATCTGCTGCCAGGGAAAGAGGGAACGGCCTGGAATCCCTGGGAAAATCCCAGAATTCCCTGGAATCCCTGGGAAAATCCCAGAATTCCCTGGAATCCTACTCAGATCCCGAAATCCTGCAGAATCCCCTCCTCAAATCCCGGAATTCTGAGGGACCCCCAATTAAAACCCCAAATAAAACCGGAATTTGGTGGAATCCCAGCAAAAACAACGAAATCTCGTGGAATCCCAACTAAAAATCCCGGAATTCCCTCCTTAAAATCCTGGAATTCCATGGGATCCCTAGAAAACCCTGGAATTCCCTGAAATCCCTGGAAAAATCCTGGAATTCCCTGGAATCCCTGGGAAAATCCTGGAGTTCTGTGGAATCCCTGGGAAAAGCCTGAAATTCCTTGGAATCTTTGGGAAAACCCTGGAATCCGTAAGAAAACCCTGGAATTCCCTGGAATCCCACTTGGAAAAGCCGGGAATTTTTCAGGATTCCTTTCCCGGCATTCCGGGAATGGAATTCCCTGAAATCCCTCAGAAAACCCTGGAATCCCTAGGAAAACCCTGGAATTCCCTGGAATCCCTAGGAAAACCCTGGAATTCTGTGGAATTCCTAGAAGAACCTTGGAATCCCTTGGAAAACCCTGGAATTCCCTGGAATCCTCTGAAAAAAACCCAGAAATTTCACAGAATCCTGCTTGAAAAAACCGGGAATTTTTCAGGAATTCTTTTCCTGGAATTCCCGGAATTCCCAGCATTCCCAAATCCCGCTTTTCCGCAGGAGAGGAGCGAGGGGGAGCAGGAGAGGCTCCGGAGCTGCCTCGTGCTGTGCTGGGGCCTCCGGAATTCCCTGGGATCCCTGGGAAAAGCCTGGAATTCCTTGGAATCCGTAGGAAAACCCTGGAATTCCCTGGAATCCCTCAGAAAACCCTGGAATTCTTAGGAAAACCCTGGAAATCCATGGAATCCCTAGGAAAACCTTGGAATTCCCTGGAATCCTCTGAAAAAAACCCCCGAAATTTCCCAGAATCCCGCTTGCAAAACGCTGAAATTCCTGGGGATTTTTTTCCTGGAATTCCCGGCATTCCCGGCATTCCCAAATCCCGCTTTTCCGCAGGAGAGGAGCGAGGGGGAGCTGGAGAAGCCCCGGAGCTGCCTCGTGCTGTGCTGGGGCCTCCGGAATTCCCTGGGATCCCTGGGAAAAGCCTGGAATTCCTTGGAATTCCATGGAATCCCTGGGAAAAGCCTGGAATTGCCCTGGAATTTCATGGAATCCCTAGAAAACCCCTGGAATGCCCTGGAATCCCTCAGAAAATCCCGAAATTCCATGGAATTATCTGAAAAAACCCCTGAAATTCCCTGGACTCCTCTGAAAAAAAACCCCCGAAATTTCCCAGAATCCCGCTTGCAAAACGCTGGAATTCCTGGGGATTTTTTTCCTGGAATTCCCAGCATTCCCGGCATTCCCAATCCCGCTTTTTCTCAGGAGAGGAGCGAGGGGGAGCAGGAGAGGCTCCGGAGCTGCCTCGTGCTGTGCTGGGGCCTCCGGAATTCCCTGGGATCCCTGGGAAAAGCCTGGAATTGCCTGGAATCCCTAGGAAAACCTTGAAATTCCTAGGAAAATCCTGGAATCCCCAGGAGAACTCTGAAATTCCCTGGAATGCCCTGGAATCCCTCAGAAAACCCCGGAATTCCCTGGAATCCTCTGAAAAAAACCCCTGAAATTTCACAGAATCCTGCTTGCAAAACGCTGAAATTCTTGGGGTTTTTTTCCTGGAATTCCCTGGGATCTCTTGGAAAACCCTAGAATCCCTAGGAAAACCCTGGAATTCCTAGAAAAACCCTGAAATTCCCTGGAATCCCTTGGAAGACCCCGAAATTCCATGGAATCCTCTGAAAAAAACCCCCGAAATTTCCCAGAATCCCGCTTGCAAAACGCTGAAATTCCTGGGGATTTTTTTCCTGGAATTCCCGGCATTCCCGGCATTCCCAATCCCGCTTTTCCGCAGGAGAGGAGCGAGGGGGAGCAGGAGAGGCTCCGGAGCTGCCTCGTGCTGTGCTGGGGCCTCCGGAATTCCCTGGGATCCCTGGGAAAAGCCTGGAATTCCTTGGAATTCCATGGAATCCCTGGGAAAAGCCTGGAATTGCCTGGAATTTCATGGAATCCCTAGAAAACCCCTGGAATGCTCTGGAATCCCTCAGAAAATCCCGAAATTCCATGGAATTATCTGAAAAAACCCCTGAAATTCCCTGGACTCCTCTGAAAAAAAACCCCCGAAATTTCCCAGAATCCCGCTTGCAAAACGCTGAAATTCCTGGGGATTTTTTTCCTGGCATTCCCGGCATTCCCAGCATTCCCAGCATTCCCAAATCCCGCTTTTTCTCAGGAGAGGAGCGAGGGGGAGCAGGAGAGGCTCTGGAGCTGCCTCGTGCTGTGCTGGGGCCTCCGGAATTCCCTGGGATCCCTGGGAAAAGCCTGGAATTGCCTGGAATCCCTAGGAAAACCTTGAAATTCCTAGGAAAATCCTGGAATCCCCAGGAGAACTCTGAAATTCCCTGGAATGCCCTGGAATCCCTCAGAAAACCCCGGAATTCCCTGGAATCCTCTGAAAAAAACCCCTGAAATTTCACAGAATCCTGCTTGCAAAACGCTGAAATTCTTGGGGGTTTTTTTCCTGGAATTCCCTGGGATCTCTTGGAAAACCCTAGAATCCCTAGGAAAACCCTGGAATTCCTAGAAAAACCCTGAAATTCCCTGGAATCCCTTGGAAGACCCCGAAATTCCATGGAATCCTCTGAAAAAAACCCCCGAAATTTCCCAGAATCCCGCTTGCAAAACGCTGAAATTCCTGGGGATTTTTTTCCCGGCATTCCCAGCATTCCCAGCATTCCCAAATCCCGCTTTTCCGCAGGAGAGGAGCGAGGGGGAGCAGGAGAGGCTCCGGAGCTGCCTCGTGCTGTGCTGGGGCCTCCGGAATTCCCTGGGATCCCTGGGAAAAGCCTGGAATTCCTTGGAATTCCATGGAATCCCTGGGAAAAGCCTGGAATTGCCTGGAATTTCATGGAATCCCTAGAAAACCCCTGGAATGCCCTGGAATCCCTCAGAAAATCCCGAAATTCCATGGAATTATCTGAAGGGGTTTTGGAGGATTTTCGTTCCCAGCGGGTTTTGGAGGGGGTTCAAAGGGAGTTTGTTCCGCTGGGATTGGGATTGTTGGGGGGGGGTCCGGGGATTTCCTGATGGGATTTGGGGTTTCCCCATGGAATTTTGGGGTTTTTTCCCAGGGGTTTTGGAGGGTTTTCCATGGAAGGGGGTTTTTCCGCATGGGATTTGGGGTTTTTTTCCAGTGGGATTTGGTTTTTTCCATGGAATTTGGGATTTTTTCCCGTGGGTTTTGGGGTTTTTCGATGGAATTTTGGTTTTTCCTCATGGGATTTGGGGTTTTTTCCAGTGGGATTTTGGTTTTTTCCATGGAATTTGGGTTTTTTCCTGATGGGATTTGGGATTTTTCCAGTGGAATTTTGGGGTTTTTTTCTGATGGGTTTTGGTGTCTTTCCAATGGAATTTGGGTTTTTTCCCTGATGGAATTTGGTTTTTCCAGTGGGATTTTGGTTTTTTCCAATGGAATTTTGGGTTTTTTCCTGATGGGACTTGGGGTTTTTTCCAATGGGTTTTGGTGTCTTTCCAATGGAATTCCATTTTTTCCTGATAAAATTTTGGTTTTTCCAATGGAATTTGGGTTTTCCAGTGGGATTTTGGGTTTTTCCCAATTGAATTTCATGTTTTCCTAGTGGGATTTGTTTTTTCCCAATGGAATTCAGGTTTTTTCCTGATGGAATTTGGGTTTTTTCCTGATGGGATTTGGGGTTTTTCAGTGGGATTTTGGTTTTTTCCAATGGAATTTTGAGTTTTTCCCAATTGAATTTCAGTTTTTCCCACTGGGATTTGGGTTTTTCCCAATGGAATTTCATTTTTTCCTGATGGGATTTGTTTTTTCCCAATGGAATTTTGGGTTTTTTCCTGATGGAATTCGGTTTTTTCAGTGGGATTTTGGTTTTTCCAGTGGGATTTGGGATTTTTCCTGATGGAATTAGGCATTTTTCCAGTGGAATTTTGGGGTTTTTTCCGATGGAATTTGGAGTTTTCCAGTAGGATTTTGGTTTTTTCCAATGAGGTTTGAGGTTTGCCAGTGGAATTTTGGGGTTTTCCCAATTGAATTTCAGTTTTTCCCAATGGGATTTGGGTTTCTTTCCTGCTGGAATTCCATTTTTCCCAGTGGGATTTGGGTTTTTCCCTACGGAATTTCATTTTTTCCTGATGGAATTTGGTTTTTCCCAATGGATTTTTGGTTTTTCCCAATGGGATTTGGGTTTTCCCCATGGAATTTGGGGTTTTTTTCTGATGGGATTTGGTTTTTCCCAATGGAATTTGGGGGTTTTTTCTGATGGGATTTGGTTTTTTTTTTTCCCAATGGAATTTGGGTTTTTTTTTTTTTTTTTTTTTTTTTTCCTGATGGGATTTGGTTTTTTCCAATGGAATTTTGGGTTTTCAGATTGAATTTTGGTTTTTCCAGTGGAATTTTGGTTTTTCCCAATGGAATTTCGGTTTTTTCCTGATGGGATTTGGTTTTTTCCAATGGATTTTTCGTTTTTCCCAATGGAGTTTTGTTTTTTCCTGTTGGGATTTTGTTGTTTCCCGATGGAATTTCAGTTTTTCCCACTGGGATTTGGGTTTTTCCATGGAATTTTGGTTTCCTCCCAACGGGATTTCAGTTTTTCCCAATGAAATTTCAGTTTCTCCCACTGGGATTTGTTTTTTCCAATGGAATTTTGGCTTTTCCCACTGGGATTTGTTTTTTTCCTGATGGGAATTTTGGGTTTTCCCAGCGGGATTTGGGTTTTTCCTGCCGGAATTCTATTTTTTCCTGCTGGAATTCTGTTTCTTCCCGCTGGAATTTTGGAATTCCTGCTGGAATTTTGCCTTTTCCCACTGGAATTTTGGGTATTCTCAGGGGAATTTTGCTTTTCCTGATTGGAATTTTGGGTTTTTCCTGCTGGAATTTTGGGGGTTTCCTGCTGGAATTTTGCTTTTTCCCACTGGAATTTTGTTTTTCCTGCTGGAATTTTGGAATTCCTGGCAGAATTTTGCCTTTCTCCACGGGCATTTTGGGTCTTCCTAGAGGAATTTTGCTTTTCCTGCTGGAATTTTGGGTTTTTCCTGCTGGAATTTCAGGTTTTTCCTGATTGGACTTTCAGGTTTTTCCAACTGGAATTTTGGTTTTTCCTGCTGGAATTTCGGAATTCCTGAAGGAATTTTGCCTTTTCCCACTGGCATTTTGGGTATTCCCAGGGCAAATTTGGTTTTCCCGCTGGAATTTTGTTTTTCCTGCTGGAATTTTGGGTTTTTGTCACTGGAATTTCAGTTTTTCCTGCTGGAATTTCGCTTTTTCCCACTGGAATTTTGGGTTTTTCCCACTGGAATTTTGGGTTTTTCCCGCTGGAATTTTGGGGTTTTCCTGCTGGAATTTTGTTTTTCCGGCTGGAATTTTGCTTTTTCCCGCTGGAATTTGGGATTTTCCTGATGGGAATTTTGTTTTTCCGCCCGTTCAGGTTCTGGGAATTAAAGTAGAGACCAAGGTAGGGATTTGTGGGATTGGCTTTGGGATTTTCCCTCTCTCTGCTTTTTCCTCTCCGGAGCAGCTGCTCCTCGTTCCGGAATTCCTGGGAAAACACCGAAATTCCCGGGAAAAAGGGATGGGAAAAGGCCTGTCCTGGACTTCCCAGCCCAGATGATCCCAAAATTCCACGATCCCAGAATTTCATGATTTGGAAATTCGGCCATTCTGTAATTCCATGATCCCAAAATTTCATGATCCCATAATTCCACAACCCCAGAATTCCCTAATTCCATGATCCCAGAATCTCTGAATTCCACAATCCCACAATTCTGAAATCCCACAACCCCAGAATTCCCAAATTCCAGAATTCCCGAATTCCACAATCCCAGAATTCCCTGGTTCTGTCGTTCTGTGATCCCGGAGTTCTGCGATTCCCTAAATTCTGCGATCCCAGAATTCCATGATCCCATAAATTCCAGCATTCCACGATTCTGTAATCCCAGAATTCCATGACCCCAGAATTCCAAGATTCCAGAATTCCATGATTCGGAAATTCCGCCATTCCCTAATTCCATGATCCCAAAATTTCATGATCCCGTAATTCCACGACCCCAGAATTCCCGAATTGCACAATCCCAGAATTCCCTAATTCCAGAATTCCCAAATTCCACCATCCCAGAATTCCACGGTTCTGTCCTTCTGCAATCCCAGAATTCCGTGATCCCATAAATTCCAGCATTCCATGACTCTGTAATCCCAGAATTCCACAATCCCAGAATTCCTGAATTCCATGATTCCAAAATCCCATGGTCCCAGAATTCTTTAATTCCACGATCTCAGAATTCCCAAATCCCACCATCCCAGAATTCCCTAATTCCAGAATTCTGTAATTCCAAGATCCCAGAATTCATTAATCCCACCATCCCAGAATTCCCTAGTTCCACAATCCCAGAATTCCTGAATTCCATGACCCCAGAATTCCCAAATTCCAGGAATTCTTTAATCCCACGATCCCAGAATTCTGTAATCCCACGATCCCAGAATTCCCTGATTTCATGACCCTAGAATTCCCAAATTCCATGATTCTGAAATCCCACAATCCCAGAATTCCCAAATTCCCCAATCCCAGAATTCCTCGAGCCCCCCTGAAATTCCCGCACTTCCCAAGGCCCCCTCGGCCCTGAATCCATTGGAATTCCCAAAAATCCCAGCCCTTCCCGGGCATCCCAGAATTCCAAAATCCCACAATCCCAGAATTCCCAGAATTCCTCCCAGGATCAATCCCCAACTTTTCCCCATCCCGGGAATTCCCGGTTTTTCCCTGGAATTTTCCCTGGATTCGCTTCCCTGGGCTCTGCTGGCGCCTCCCTGCTGCCACTAACGGCTGCCAAGGGAATTCTGGGATTTTCCCGAATTCCTGCAATTTCCTGGGATTTGGGGATTTTTTTTCCGGAACTCCCGGATTTTTCCGAGATTTCTGGGTTCTTTTTTCTGGAATTCCCAGATGTTTCTGGGACATCGGATTTTTTTTCCAGAATTTTGGGACATTTCCGGGATTTTTCCGGAATTCCCAGATTTTTCTGGGATTTGGGGAATTTTTTTCCCAGAATTCCTGGATTTTTCCAGGATTTTTTTTCCAGAATTCTCCAATTTAGCCTGGATTTTGGGATTTTTTTTCTGGAATTCCCAGGACTTTCCAGGATTTGGGAATTTTTCCAGAATTCTGGGATTTTTTTCCAGAATTTCGGGTTATTTCCGGGATTTTTCCAGGATTTTGGGATTTTTCCAAAATTCCCAGATTTTCCCAGGATTTCAGATTTTTTTCTGGAATTCCCGGATTGTTCCAGAATTCCTGGGTTTTTCCAGGATTTTGGGATTTTTTTTCCGGAATTTTGCGATTTTTCTGGGTTTTCGGGCTTTTTTCCAGAATTCCCAGATTTTTCTGGAATTTCTGGATTTTTCCAGGATTTGGGGATGTTTTTCGCAGAATTCCCAGATTTTCCCAGGATTTGGGGATTCTTTTCTGGAATTCCCGGATTTTTCTGGGATTTGGGGGGTTTTTTCCCCAGAATTTTGGGACATTTCCGGGATTTTTCTGGAATTTCAGATTTTTCTGGGATTTGGGGATTTTTTTCTTCCTGGAATTCCCGGACTTTTTGGGGATTTTTTTTCTGGAATTCCCAGGTTTTTCCGGGACTTCGGATTTTTTTCCCAGAATTTTGGGACATTTCCGGGATTTTTCCAGAATTCCCAGATATTTCCGGGATTTTGGGATTCTTTTCTGAAATTCCTGGACTTTTCTGGGATTTTGGGATTTCTTCCTGGAATTCCCAGGTTTTTCCAGGATTTTGGGTTTTTTCCAGAATTCGTGGGTTTTTCTGGGATTTTTTTTCCAGAATTCCCAGGTTTTTCCGGGACTTGGGGATTTTTTTCTGGAATTCCTGGATTTTTCTGGGATTTCGGGGTTTTTTTCCGGAATTTTGGGATATTTATTTTATTTTATTTTATTTTATTTTATTTTATTTTATTTTATTTTATTTGATTTGATTTGATTTTATTTTATTTGATTTTATTTTATTTTATTTTATTTTATTTTATTTTAGGCAGTGTTTCTCTTCCATTATTAGAGTATTTATTAACTTGTTATCACTTAATTACCCCCTAATGATGTTGATTCTTATTTTTATTAATCTTATTTATTCTCTCTGTTGTGTTGTGTTTATTTAATAGTATTTATTAATACCCTTATTAATAATTTCCGAATCAAGCAGGTTGATAATATTAATATTTATTAACGTTTGTTAATATTTATTAGCATTTATTAATAGCTTTATTATTTACTAATATTTATTGTTATTTATTAATGCTTTAATATTCTGGCTATTTTTATGCTTTTACCTTTATTTTTTAATTCAGCTTTTTTATATTCCATTGATGATTTTGTTATTACAGCACAGATTGATTGCTGTGAATTAGTATTAATTATAGCACTAATTATATATATTATTGATAATTACTGTAAGTGGCATTAATCATTGTACTATTACTTGTTACTATTACTATTATTTATTATTTGCTGTTATTTTTAATACTCTTATTTTATCACTGGTACTCATAATACTGTTAATTATTATGTTATAAATTATACTGTTATTGTTGATTATTAATATTTTATTAATATTAGCATTGATGTTAGTACTAATATTGGTATTGATATTAATATTAATATTGATATTACTCTACATTAGCAGTAATGCAATTAATGACTGTGTGATTGGAGCAGGTTGTTCCCACCCGGGGGCAGATCCTGATCCCAATCCCAGAAATCCCAATCCCAGTGACCCCAATGATCCCAGTGACCCCAATCCCGGAAATCCCAATCCCAGGGGCCCCCAAATCCCAGGAAGCCCAATTCCAGTGATCCCAGTGATCCCAGTGATCCCAATGATCCCAGTGATCCCAGTGATCCCAGTGATCCCAATGATCCCAGTGATCCCAGTGATCCCAATCCTGCTGGTCCTGCTGATCCCGGTGATCCCAATGATCCCAGTGATCCCAGTCCCAGCAGTCTCCAGTCCCGGTGATCCCAGTGATCCCAGTGACCCCAATCCCAATGACCCCAATCCTAGTGATGCCAATTCCAGGGGTCCCCAAGTCCCAGGAATCCCAATCCCAATGATGCCAACGATCCCAGTGATCCCAATGATCCCAATGATCCCAATCCCAATGATCCCAATCCCAGCGATCCCAGTGATCCTAATCCCAGCAGTCTCCAATCCCGGCGATCCCAGTGATCCCAGTGATCCCAATCCTGCTGGTCCTGCTGATCCCAATGATCCCAATGATCCCAATCCCAATGATCCCAATCCCAGCGATCCCAGTGATCCCAATCCTGCTGGTCCTGCTGATCCCAGTGATCCCAATGATCCCAGTGATCCCAGTCCCAGCAGTCTCCAGTCCCGGTGATCCCAGTGATCCCAATGATCCCAATGACTCCAATCCCAACAATCCCAGTGATCTCAATCCCAGTGATCCCAGTGATCCCAATCCCAGCAGTCTCCAATCCTGGTGATAATGATGATCCCAATCCCAATGATCCAAATGATCCCAGTGATCCCAGTCCCAGTGACCCCATGGATCCCAATCCCAGCAGTCTCCAATCCCAGTGATCCCAGTGATCCCAATCCTGCTGGTCCTGCTGATCCCGGTGATCCCAATGATCCCACTGATCCCGATCCCGCTGATTCCAGTGATCCCAGTGATCCCAGTTATCCCACTGATCCCAGTGATCCCACTGATCCCGATCCCGCTGATTCCAGTGATCCCAGTGATCCCAGTGATCCCACTGATCCCAGTGATCCCAGTTATCCCACTGATCCCGCCGATCCCGATCCCGCAGGACGTGGAGCTGAAGCTGAGCCTGGCCCGCAGCATCTCCATGATCGGCCGCGCCCTCGGCAGCGCCGGGAATTCTGGGAACTCCGGGAATTCTGGGAACTCCGGGAATTCTGGGAATCAGCCCGGGAGCATCGCCCGCAAGGCCGAGCTCGTGGCGCTCATGGTGGTGAGGGACTGGGAGGGAACTGGGAGGGACTGGGATGGGATAATGGGATACTGGGATGGGACTGGGAGGGACTGGGAGGGAACTGGGATGAGCTGGGAGGGACTGGGAGGGAACTGGGAGGGACTGGGATGGGATAATGGGATACTGGGATGGGCTGGGAGGGACTGGGAGGGGATTGGGAGGGACTGGGATGGGACTGGAAGGGGATTAGGAAGGGATTGGGGAATACTGGGAGAGACCTGAGGAGTACTGGGAGATACTGGGAGGGCACTGGGAGGGCACTGGGAGTTTTCCGTGGGGAGCCTGGGCATGACCATGGGAATGGGATCCAGGGAATCCCGGGAATCCCAAAATCCAGGAAGTCCCAGAATCCAGGGAATCCCGGAATCCTAAAATCCAAGGAATCCCGAAATCCAGGAAATCCCAGAATCCAGGAAATCCCAGAATCCAGGAAATCCCGGAATCCCGGAATCCCGAAATCCAGGAAATTCCAGAATCCAGGAATGCAGGGAATCCCAGAATCCCAAAATCCAGGGTATCTTGGAAATCCAGGAACCCCAGAATCCAGAAAATCCCAGAATCCAGGGAATCCAGGGAATCCCAGAATCCTGGAAATTCCAGAATCCCAGAATACAGGGTATCCTGGAAATCCAGGAACCCCAGAATCCAGAAAATCCCAGGATCCAGGGAATCCTGAAATCCAGGGAATTCAGGGAATCCCAGAATCCTGAAATCCAGGGGATCCCAGAATCTCGGAAATCCTGGAATCCAGGAAATCCCAGAATCCAGGGAATCCAGGGAATTCCAGAGAATCCCAGAATCCCGAAATCCCAGGAATCCCAGAATCCAGGGAATCCGGGGAATCCCAGAAACCAGGAAATCCTGGAATCCAGGAATCCAGGGAGTCCCAGAATCCAGGGAATCCCAGAATCCCAGAAATCCAGGGAATCCTGGGAATCCTGGGCATCCCAGATTTCCGAAATCCAGGAAATCCCAGAATCCAGGGAATCCAGGAAATCCCAGAAACCAGGAAATCCTGGAATCCAGGAATCCAGGGAATCCCAGAATCCAGGGAATCCCTAAATCCAGGAAATCCCAGAATCCCAGAAATCCAGGAAATCCCAGAATCCCAGGAATCCAGGAAATCCCAGAAATCCAGGAAATCCCAGAAATCCAGGAAATCCCGAAATCCAGGGAATCCAGGGAATCCCAGAATCCCGGGAAGGAGCTGCAGGTCCCGGCCGGGATCTGGGAATTCCCCCTGGAGCCTTTGGAGCTCTGGGATGAGCCCTGGGATCCCTGGGGGGAAATTCCAGAGGGGGATGGGAGGATTCCCGGCCCCATTCCCGAATTTTTTTCCCAGGAATTCCTCAGGGCGGAGCCTCCGGAGGCGCTGCGGACGCGGCTGCGGCAGCGAGCGCTCAGCACCTGCTCCCACCTCGTGTATCCTTGGGAATTTGGGGAATTCGGGGAATTTGGGGAATTCCGGAGCCTCCGGAGCCTCTCCAGGGCCGGGCTCAGGATTTGGGAATGGGTTGGGATTTGGGAAGGGGCTGGAATTGGGGTTGGATTCTTTGGGGGCTTTCCCGGGTGGGAATTTCCTCTTCCCTTTTCCGGGGGCTTTTCCTCCCTTTTCCTGCTTCTTTTCTTTTCCCTTTTTCCCTGCTCTTTTCCTTCTCTTTTCCCTCTTTTCCACCTCTTTTTCCCTCTTTTTCATCTCTTTTTCCCTCTTTTTTCCTCATTTCCCTTCCTTTTTCCCTCATTTTTCCTGCTCTTTTTCTTCTCTTTTCCTCATTTTCTTTCCTTTTTCCCTTATTTTTCCTGCATTTTTCCTTCTCTTTTCCCTCCTTTTCCTCCCCTTTTTCCCACTCTTTTCCCACTGTTTTCCTTCTCCTTTCCCTCCTTTCCCCCCTTTTTCCCTCTTTTTTCCCTCTTTTCCTTTTCTTCTCCCTTTTTCTGCTCTTTTTCCTTTTTTCCCTCCTTTTCCCCTCTCTTTTCCACCTCTTTTTCCCTCTTTTTTCCTCATTTCCCTTCCTTTTTCCCTCATTTTTCCTGCTCTTTTCCTTCTCTTTTCCTCATTTTCTTTCCTTTTTCCCTTATTTTTCCTGCTTTTTCCCTTTTCCCTCCTTTCCCCCCTTTTCCCTCCTTTTTTCCCTCTCTTTTCCCTCCTTTTCCCCTCTCTTTTCCCCCTCTTTTTCCCTCTGTTTTCCTCATTTTCCTTCCTTTTTCCCTCATTTTCCCTGCTTTTTTCCTTCTCTTTTCCCTCCTTTTCCTCCCCTTTTTCCCACTCTTTTCCCGCTCTTTCCCTTCTCCTTTCCCTCCTTTCCCCCCTTTTTCCCTCCTTTTTTCCCTCCTTTTTCCTTCTTTTTTCCCTCTTTTCCCTTTCTTCTCCCCATCTTTTTCTGCTCTTTTTCCTTTTTTTCCCTCTTTTTTCCCTCTCTTTTCCCTCCTTTTTCCCCTCTTTTCCCTCTTTTCCCTTCTTTTCCCCTCTCTTTTCCTGTTTTCCCCTCTCTTTTCCTCTTTTTCCTTCCTTTTCCCCTCATTTTTCCTGCTCCTTTCCTTCTCTTTTCCCGTTCCTTTCCCTCTTTTTTCCCCTCTTTTTTCCCTCCTTTTTCCCTTCTTTTTCCCCCTCCTTTCCCCCCCTTTCCATCTTTTCCATCTCTCTCTTTTCCTTCTCTTTTCCTTTCCTTCCCCCTCCTTTTTTCCTCTTTTTCTCCTCCCTTTTCCCTTTCTTTTTCCCTTCCCCCCTCCTTTTTCCCTTTTTATCTCTCATTTTTCCTTTTCCTTCTTTTTTTCCTCCTCTTTCTTCCCTTTTCCCCCTTTTCTCTCTTCTCCTTCTGTTTTCCTTTTTTCCCTCATTTTCCCCTCATTTTTCCCTCTTTTTCCCTCTTTTCCATCTTTTCTCTTCCCGCTCTCTTCTCCCTCTTTTCCCCTTTTTTCCTCTTCTCTTTTCCATTTTTTCCTCTTCTGTTTTCCCTTTCCTCCCTCTTTTTCTTCTCCTCTTTTCCCTCTTTTCCTCCTTTTTTCCCTTTTTTCCCTCTTTTCCCTCTCCCCTCCCCCTCTGCCTCCTCGTTACCCCCAAATCCCAAAATTTCCCTTCCCGACCTCCCCTCAAACCCAATCCCAACCCAATCCCAATTCCCAATTTCCCCTCGGGAATTCTCCCCGCTTCCCTTTCAATCCCAACCCTGCCCATCCCAGAATTCCCATCCTGTAATTCCCATCCCAGAATTCCCACCCCCCAATTCCCACCCCCCAATTCCCACCCCACAATTCCCATCCCGGATTTTTCCTCTCCCCCTTTCAATCCCATTCCTGGAATTCCCACCCCACAATTCCCATTCCCACAATTCCCATCCCGGATTTTTCCTCTCCCCCTTTCAATCCCATCCCCCCAATTCCCACCCCCCAATTCCCATTCCCAGAACTCCCACCCCCCAATTCCCACCGCCCAATTCCCATTCCCACAATTCCCGCAATTCCCACCCCCCATTTCCCATTCCCACAACTCCCACCCCACAATTCCCATTCCCACAATTCCCATTCCCCCAATTCCCATTCCCACAATTTCCACCCCCCAATTCCCATTCCCACAATTCCCATCCCGGATTTTTCCTCTCCCCCTTTCAATCCCATTCCTGGAATTCCCACCCCCCAATTCCCACCCCCCAATTCCCACCCCCCAATTCCCATTCCCAGATTTCCCACCCCCCAGTTCCCATTCCCGGATTTTCCTCAGCCCTTCCCAGCGCCCTGGAGCCGCCCCTGGGAGCCCCGGAGCGCTCGGAGCTGCTGCAGGCGGCCCTGGGCAGCGTCCTGGGGCTGCCCCCGCCCGAAGCCGGGAAAAACCGGGAACAGCCCCGAGCCCAGGTGGGAATTCCCGAGGATTCGGGGCAAAAATCGGGAATTCTGGGATGGTTTCAGGGGGAAAAAAGAGCGGAATTCCCGTCCCGTTCCTGGGGGTGGCTCTGGAGGTTCTGGAGGTTCTTGGGATGTTCTGGGATGTTCCTGGAAGTTCCTGGGATGTTCCTGGGATGTTCTGGGATGTTCTGGGATGTTCTGGGATGTTCCTGGGATGTTCTGGGATGTTCTGGGAGGTTCTGGGATGTTCTGGGATGTTCTGGGATGTTCTGGGATGTTCTGGGATGTCCCTGGGATGTTCTGGGATGTTCCTGGGATGTCCCTGGGATGTTCTGGGATGTTCTGGGATGTTCTGGGATGTCCCTGGGATGTCCCTGGGATGTTCTGGGATGTTCTGGGATGTTCTGGGATGTTCTGGGATGTCCCTGGGAGGTTCTGGGATGTTCTGGGATGTTCTGGGATGTCCCTGGGATGTCCCTGGGATGTTCTGGGATGTTCTGGGATGTCCCTGGGAGGTTCTGGGATGTTCTGGGATGTTCTGGGATGTTCTGGGATGTCCCTGGGATGTCCCTGGGATGTTCTGGGATGTCCCTGGGATGTTCTGGGATGTTCTGGGATGTCCCTGGGAGGGGTTCTGGGATGTTCTGGGATGTTCTGGGATGTTCCTGGGAGTTTCTGGGATGTTCTGGGATGTTCTGGGATGTTCCTTGGATGTTCCTGGGATGTTCTGGGATGTTCTGGGATGTTCTGGGATGTCCCTGGGATGTTCTGGGATGTTCTGGGATGTTCTGGGAGGTTCTGGGATGTTCTGGGATGTCCCTGGGATGTTCCTGGGATGTCCCTGGGATGTTCTGGGATGTTCTGGGATGTTCTGGGATGTTCTGGGATGTTCTGGGATGTCCCTGGGAGGTTCCTGGGATGTTCTGGGAGGTTCTGGGATGTCCCTGGGATGTCCCTGGGATGTTCTGGGATGTTCTGGGGTGTTCTGGGATGTTCTGGGAGGTTCTGGGATGTTCTGGGAGGTTCTGGGATGTCCCTGGGAGGTTCTGGGATGTTCTGGGAGGTTCTGGGATGTCCCTGGGATGTCCCTGGGA
>JAMPIT010000407.1:600000-905544 GCA_026261815.1 Monarcha castaneiventris obscurior
GTCTGAGCTGCTACGTCTGGGAACTCCTCAGCAATCGCACCCAGCCTCTGGGGGTAGGAGGAGAGAGCGGTTTCTTCCAGCCTTTCAGGCCAGGCACAGCTGTTTTTGACAATATTGAGTTCTCACTGGATGTTAAGGATGGCATAATCTTCCTGTCAGTCCTGTTTTCTTTTTTCTCTATGACCAGCACTGTGTACATCATGTTGAGGAACAGAACAATACTTTGTGTGGTACAGCGTCTTCTTGAGGAGGAGGAGAAAAGAACCAAAAGAGCAGGCGACGTCTCACCGCATACCATTGCTGAACCAGAACAGCCGAAGTCAGTTGCAGTTGCCCCCGTCCAGAAAAAGAAATCAAAGAGCAAATCAGTCCGCATAGTGACTGACGAGGATGTGGCAGGACCATTGCACCCAGCCGAAGAGACAGAGCCGGAGATTATCACTCGCTCTCTGTCCCTGGGGGAGCTGCGGGACCTGCGGAGGGAATTCACCCGCCAGACCAACGAGTCCATCCTGACCTGGCTGCTCCGCATCTGGGACGCTGCAGCCAATGACACCATTCTGGACGTAAGTGAGGCCAGGCAGCTGGGATCTCTGTCCCGGGATGTGGTCATTGACCAGGGGATTGAAAGAACCCAGGAAACTCTCAGCCTCTGGCAGCGATTGCTGGCGAGTGTACGGGACAGATACCTCTGTAAAGAAGACCTCCAGATGCACCAAGGAAAATGGAGCACAATAGAACAAGGTATCCGATGCCTGAGGGAATTGGCTGTGCTAGAGATCATTTTCTCAGAAAACGAGAGATTTCCTAAGAGCCCAGATAATGTCCAGTGCACTTCACAAATGTGGCTAAGATTTGCACGGCTCGGACCAGAGATATACTCTCATTACCTGGCAACACTGCAGTGGAGGGAAGGAGAGGACAAGGTGGGCGTGTTAGCCAACAAACTGAGAATCTACGAGGACACTGTTACTGCCCCACTGCGCACCCACGTCTCATCGGTGGAAACAACGCTGGCCGAACAAGTCCGGAGCTTGATCGAAGAGGGCCACCAGAAACTAAGGAAAGAGCTCAAAGAGGGAATTTACCATGCCTCACCGGAACCAACAAGGGTCTCTGCCATCAGGAGCCAACACTCCCCAGCCAGGGAAAGAAGACAAACTCCACGAGGTAACCTCTGGTTTTTTCTACAGGAGCATGGAGAAGACATGAGAAAGTGGTATAGGAAACCCACCTCCTCTTTAGCAGCCCGGGTACGCGAATTGAAAAAAGAGACATCCACCTCAGGAGGCTCATCTAGGTTCAACACTGCTCCAGTCTCTTGTGTACAGAACCCCAGACGGCATGGGAATGACAATATGACTGATCCTCTTGAAGGGACCTCAGGAGCACATTCACAGGAAGAGAGCATCGTGTACCACAACCAGGATTAGAGGGGCCCTGCCTCTAGCCAGGGAGAGGAAAGGGATAACCGGATCTATTGGACTGTGTGGATCCGATGGCCTGGCACGTCTGACCCACAAAGATACACAGCTTTGGTTGATACCGGCGCTCAATGCACTCTAATGCCATCCAGCTATGTGGGGACTGAATCCATTTCTATTTCTGGGGTGACAGGAGGATCCCAGCAGCTGACTGTACTGGAAGCTGAAGTGAGTTTAACTGGGAAGGAGTGGCAGAAACACCCCATTGTGACTGGTCCAGAGGCCCCATGCATCCTTGGCATAGACTATCTCAGGAGTGGATATTTCAAAGACCCAAAGGGACATCGCTGGGCTTTTGGAATAGCAGCCGTAGAGACAGAAGACATAAGACAACTGAATACCCTGCCTGGTCTCTCAGACAACCCGTCTGCTGTGGGACTACTGAGAATTGAAGAACAGCGGGTACCAATCGCTACAGCAACAGTGCACCGCCGGCAATACCGCACCGATAGAGACTCTGTGGCCCCCATCCATAAGATGATTCGGGAACTGGAAAGCCAAGGGGTGGTCAGCAAGGCCCACTCACCCTTTAACAGCCCTATATGGCTGGTGCGTAAGTCCAGTGAAGAATGGAGACTGACGGTGGATTACCGTGGCCTGAATGAAGTCACACCACCACTGAGTGCTGCTGTACCGGACATGCTGGAACTTCAGTACGAGCTGGAATCCAAGGCAGCAAGGTGGTATGCGACCATCGATATTGCCAATGCCTTTTTCTCCATTCCTCTGGCAGCAGAGTGCAGGCCTCAGTTTGCCTTCACCTGGAGGGGCGTGCAGTACACCTGGAACTGACTGCCCCAGGGGTGGAAGCACAGTCCCACCATCTGCCATGGACTCATCCAGACTGCACTGGAAAAGGGTGAGGCTCCAGAACATCTACAGTACATCGATGACATCATTGTGTGGGGGGACACAGCAACAGAAGTATTTGGGAAAGGAGAGAAAATCATCCGGATTCTCCTGGAAGCCGGTTTTGCCATCAAGAAGAGCAAAGTCAAGGGACCTGCTCGAGAGATCCAGTTCCTGGGAGTGAAGTGGCAAGATGGACGGTGTCAGATTCCTACCGAGGTTATCAATAAGATCACAGCAATGTCTCCACCAACCAGCAAAAAGGAGACGCAAGCTTTCCTAGGCGCCATAGGCTTTTGGAGGATGCACATTCCTGAATACAGCCAGATTGTGAGTCCTCTCTACATGGTTACCCGCAATAAGAACGATTTCCACTGGGGCCCTGAACAGCAGCAAGCCTTCGCCCAGATCAAGCAGGAAATCGCTCATGCGGTAGCCCTTGGCCCAGTCAGGACAGGACCAGAGGTAAAGAATGTGCTTTACTCCGCAGCTGGGAGCCATGGTCTGTCCTGGAGCCTTTGGCAGAAGGTGTCTGGCGAGACTCAAGGCCGACCACTAGGATTCTGGAGCCGAAGTTACAGAGGGTCTGAAGCCAACTACACTCCCACAGAGAAGGAGATCTTGGCAGCTTATGAAGGAGTCCAAGCCGCCTCAGAAGTAATTGGCACAGAGGCACAACTCCTCCTGGCACCCCGACTACCGGTGCTGGGGTGGATGTTTAAAGGAAAGCTTCCCTCTACTCACCATGCCACTGACGCCACATGGAGCAAATGGATTGCCCTCATCACACAGCGCGCCCGTATTGGAAACCCAAATCACCCTGGGATACTGGAAATTATAACAAACTGGCCTGAAGGTGAGACTTTTGAATTATCTTCAGAAGAAGCAGAGGAGCAAGTGACACGTGCTGAGGAAGCCCCACCATATAACAAGCTGCCGGAGAGTGAAAGACGTTACGCCCTTTTCACCGATGGTTCCTGTCGAATTGTAGGCACAGACCGGAAATGGAAAGCTGCAGTGTGGAGCCCCATGCGACGAGTTGCACAAGCTACCGAGGGACAAGGAGGATCAAGTCAGGTCGCGGAGCTTAAAGCTGTCCAGCTGGCTTTGGATATTGCTGAACGAGAGAAATGGCCAAGACTCTACCTTTACACTGACTCCTGGATGGTAGCAAATGCGCTGTGGGGATGGTTGGATCGCTGGAGAAAGGCCAACTGGCAGCGCAGAGGAAAACCCATCTGGGCCGCTGAGATTTGGCAGGACATCGCTGCCCGAGTAGAGAGGCTGACTGCAAAAGTTCGACACGTGGATGCGCACGTACCCAAGAGTCGGGCTAATGAAGAGCATCATAACAACGAGCAGGTGGACCAAGCTGCCAAGGTAAAAGTATCACAGGTGAATCTGGACTGGCAGCACAAAGGGGAATTATTTCTTGCTCGTTGGGCCCATGATGCCTCTGGTCATCAAGGGAGAGATGCAACATACAAATGGGCTCGTGACCGAGGGGTGGACTTGACCATGGACAGCATCTCACAGGTCATCCACAGTTGTGAGACCTGTGCTGCAATCAAACAGGCCAAGCGGGTGAAGCCTCTGTGGTACGGTGGACGATGGTCAAAGTACAGGTATGGGGAAGCCTGGCAAGTTGACTACATCACCCTTCCCCAAACCCGTCAAGGAAAGCGCTACGTGCTGACCATGGTGGAAGCAACAACTGGATGGCTGGAGACCTATCCTGTGGCTCATGCTACTGCCCGGAATACTATCTTCGGTCTGGAAAAGCAAGTCCTGTGGAGACACGGCACCCCTGAGAGAATTGAATCAGACAACGGGACTCATTTTAAGAACAGCCTCATAAATACCTGGGCCAGAGAACACGGTATTGAATGGATCTATCATATCCCTTATCATGCACCAGCTGCCGGGAAAGTTGAACGCTGCAATGGACTACTTAAAACCACCTTGAAGGCACTTGGTGGGGGGGACCTTCAAGAATTGGGAAGCAAACTTAGCAAAGGCCACCTGGATGGTCAATACCCGAGGGTCCATCAATCGAGCTGGTCCCGCCCAGTCGGAACCCTTGCACACAGTAGAGGGAGATAGAGTCCCTGTGGTACACATGAGAGGTATTTTAGGAAAGACTGTTTGGATTAATCCCACCTCAGGCAAAGGCAAACCCATCCGTGGGATTGTCTTTGCTCAAGGACCTGGTCACACTTGGTGGGTAATGCAGAAAGATGGAGAAACCCGTTGTATACCACAAGGAGACCTAATCTTAAGTGAGAACTGTATGTAGAGTTTTTTATTGTATATATATGGGGAGTGTGTGTGTGTGTAGAGTTCAAGGCATTGATTTGGGATGAGGTAGATGGTAATAGAATAAGGGGTGGATAATGTCCTGGGTTGCAGCGTATTCTATTACCACCCTCATGAGCCGTTGAAACCAGGTGGGGCAGTGTTTCCTTGCCTCCTCCCTCCAGACTATTGTTCTGTTAATGGCCCATTAATGTTCTGCCACATGACTCAGCAGTAACTCCCCCCCCCCCGCCCCGACTATCTGCTGTTAATGAGCCCATCAACACCTGGCCTCATGACTCATCATCCCATTGTGAGAGGCTCCGCCCAGAGGGAGGAATCAAGCATTCCATCCTAGATAAATCTGGGCTCCTGAACCTCATCGGGGTCTACTGGATTCGTGGAGGACAAGAGCTACCACTGGACCTTCAGCTGGAGACTAGACTTCCCATAGGATCACCACTTCGACTGAACTACCTCATCTGGACTGCTACCACCACCCTAATAGGGTGTCAGGTTGTATCCGACTTTGTCTGGGCTTTTCGTTCCTTTTTCCCTTGTATTATTTCACTTATTTTTAATTATTTGTTTTCCCTATTAAATTTTAACCCTGACTTGGGATCTCCCTCTGGTTTGTTTTCAAACCATTACATGTCTCTTTTGAAAGTACATACTGCAATTCCAAAAAAATTCTCTACTAGCAGCGTATTCTTCTGAAACAGGAAAGAAGTGTCTATGGGCATAATCATGATGATCACAGTCTTCAAAATTATCCCAGAAATGCCAGAGATATGTACAGACTTAATTATTTCAGTGTTATAAACTGTCATATTAGAAGACAATAGGGGAGATCTTACAATCAGGATTTTGTCATTGTGTCATGTCACCCCACTCTCAAATTAAGAGTTTGGGAGATAACCAGCCCATGGACACAACCTACCTCTCCTTCAGAGTTTACGAGGTAAGTGCGGATATTTCCACCAGTGCCCCAGCTGCCTTGATTCTTCCACACGAGAACAGAAGGAGGGCTATGAGATACGCCTGCATCTGCTCCCCAGATCTAATGAGAACGACAATCTGTAATTAGCTGTTTATCCAATTTTTTCCTTTAAATATACATATCCCCCTAATTCTCCTACTTCTCTCTACGTACTAGGTTTTTTTCTGAATTCCAATGGCAGTTTTGCCCTGCTTTTAACTACACTATTACTGGTAGTAAGGCATTAAAAAAAATCTAATATTGCAGTCATCAATTCTTTTCTGAACAAATTTCTTCTACCACTGTCTCAATAACCATACTGTATGGAGCCAAGGCAAAAAGCAGCATGTAGTGTATCAACTTAATCTTTTATATGTATCAGAACAATTGATACTTAAGTGGAAATAGCTTCAAGTGATTAAAAGATACACTTGTTTCTTTTTAAAAGAACATGTTGCAGACTGAAAATAAAATGTAAAATTATTGAAAAGCAGTTGTTCTACTACAGTTAATGCTGAGAATGTCCAGTCTTAGCTACAGTCTACTAGTCTCAATGAATGCTCTGAACTGTTCCCATTTCTTTAAGAAGTTGACCAGGATTAGGGTTCCAAACCTGGGCAAAGTTGTTTGGAAACAAATAGTCCTTGATTAATCCCCCAAAATACCTTTTTCTTCAACTTTCTTTGTGTCCAAAAAAATAGTCTTAAACACTTAAGTACTAATATAGAAATTAATTTTTTGTTTTTCATTTTTATAACTGAAATCCTGCTCCTCTAAAGTGAGATCCATGAACCCAAAAGTTACACACCAAATCAGGCTGTAGCAAGCTTCAAGATTTCCAATTGCCACAGCATCAATAGAAGAATATGTTGTTGACATACTGTAAATACAACTTACTGTAACAGTCTGCCCAGCTCTGAGGACATACTTAGGAGTAAATTTGTAAGCAATTTCTTCTCCATCTCCAATTTGTCTTTTCAGTCTCCAGTTACCCAAAGACTGATCCTAATGGAGAGAATCAGAAAGTTATTCAGAGTGAACAAAACAGAACAAACAGGCATTAGAGCCTAGGTCTTTGTTATTAAAATAATGGGAATATAAATTTATTTATATAGTTGTTAGACATTTGCATTCTACCTTGAAAGTATTTGGTTATATCCAGTTAGAGTCTAGAGTGTAAGTCCCGTAAGGTCATTCAGCAAAATTTTAAAAGATATCCATTTCACAGAACAAAGTTCTGCTAGACAGCAGGCTGTTTCTGTGAGCAATGTCCCAGCACACATTTACACATTTGGGACACAAATTGTGTTCTCTTACTGCAGCAAACATTACACTCATTTTAGCTCACCATTATGTTCAACTTTTCAAAGTTGATTCCTGAAGCTGATTCCCATTAATTCCTGGAGGATGCTGCACCTTGAGATGCTGCTCCTACTCTCCACATGGCTGCACCTACTCATGCTGCAAAGGGCTGTGTAACATTTCAGTTTAGCTCCTCCTTGTTTTCTATGAGATCTGCTGATGCTCACCTTCTCTGAGTTGTTCTTAAGCTGAACATATTTGCCCTCCAGGTCTATCTCTTCTATGCTGATACTTCCTGTAGCTGAAGCTTGCTGGGACATTTGAAAACTACTGCTACTGCTGCTGCCACTTATACTTCCAGTGCTGATCCCACTTGTCCCACTGCCGGAGAGCTCCTCTGCTTCAATACGTTTTCTCTTGCCTCGGGAAGAGCGAACAAGTGAAGTGCTGCTGCTGCTGCTGCTGGAGGTAGCCCGAGAGACTGTGACACGGGAGGAGGGACTTGGAGAGAGCTTCAACCTTAACACAACCAAGAATGCATTTTAATTAACTCACCCAGAGAACCACAGACAAAGCTACAATATCCTCAAGTAACCAGACTGTAATGGGCTCTGAGGCTGACAGCAGCCTCACTCTGTATGTCAAGAGGACTACATACACGAGGAGGAGGAGGAGGAGGCTACCCATCCCTGAGGAATGTTCTGGCAGTATGACCATGTGACACAGAAAGCAGTGCTACTGAGAGCAACACAGATCACTTAACCCCTCCCTCCAGTACAGCTACTACTAAACACACTATTCTCAGGCCCCATGATTTAAAACCACAGAAGTACAAGCACTTAAGTAAAAAGATGATATGAAGACCAAGCACAGAATGATATATTCCACTGTACCCCAAGCCCGTTATAAAAACCCAAAATAAAGACATGTTCAGTTGAGAACAAGTGCTCCAAGCAAGTGTTCCATGCAACACATTGTGGTGTGAAGCCTATATAACTTCAGTGACAGAAAATCTGGGCATTCCTGCACAAGCGGTAAAAAAATAAATGCAAGACATGAAAATAACACTTGGAAGTCCTGAGAAAAGAAAAGTGGAATCTGTACGTACCTTTCCTCTTCTCCTTCCAGGAGTTTTCGGTAAGCACTGATCTCCATGTCCAGTGCTAATTTAACATCAAGCAGTTCTTGGTACTCTGTAAGCTGAAGCTGCATCTGGTCCCTCATGTCTGTCATTTCCCTCTCCTTTGCATCCAACATCTTCCTAAACTTTTCCCGCTCACCAGCCATCATTTCCTCCAGTTCTCGAATGCGATCTTCTGCTGCACTGGCCTAGGCACACAGCACAAGAAAAAGCCCACTTGGCATCCATGCAGGTCCACTCAAAAAGTTAAAAGCTTTCTCCCTCCCGAATGAACATAACAAAGATTTCTCTATGTAAAATTCAGAAAATATGAAGGGTCAGAAATGTTAATATATTCACACAAAACAGCTGTGTGTTTGATACAAAAGCAAATTTAGTCCCTTTACCTGTTTCTGAAGACCAGAAAGCTGGTAGCTGAGAGCTTCTATCCTCATGCGAGCCTCCTTCAGCTCCTCTCGAGCTGCACCAGCAGCTTTGTCATTTTGGTCAGAGGACAATTTGGCATTCTCCAGCTGGAAGAGGAAAGTTTTATACAGCTCATTTGTACCAAGTTAGAAATCCTGCAATATCCTTTTGGTAAAAAAATAGCAACTGTTTAATTTTAAAAATTTTAAATGGTCTGGTAAGTTTAGGATAAGAACTGTATAACATTAAGGAATGCCCTAAGGACCAGGAAAATCTATTTCAGATCTGTTCCTAGAGGATTTGCTTATGCTGTTAAAAAAATACTCTATTAGCCCCTTCCATTATACAAGCAACCTTAGTTTCCAAAAAACTGACCACATGCTCTGCTTGTTTGTCCTAAGGCAAATCACACTGAGTGACAGCAAAGGCTGCCTACCTAATTCATCTCCTGGTCCAACAGTTCCCTGGATGGCCAGAGACTAACTCAATAAAATATTCCACGGGTATTATGTCTCTGCTGGCCATTTGCAACTCAGGGACTTCCTAAGTCAGAGACAGTATTTTGCTGCTTACTACCTCTCAGTGGATTTCTCAGACAGGAATTTGTCTCTGCTTTTTGAATTTTTGGTGCAAAGAGTTTAGCTCTATAGTAAAGAACAATCCTTTTTGTTTCTTCTCAATCTGCCACTGGATATTCACTGTTCCTGCTCCTACTGAAAAAATAATAAACAATCACTCCTCACTCGCCTTCCCCCATGCCATTTATCCTTTTACAGACATCCACTCTATCTTCCACTTCTCTCAACGCATCTCTTTTCCAGGTGAAGTTTTATTTAAAATTTTCTCATGCATGACTTGTTTCCTACTCTAAATTGTCTTTGTCAGCCTGCTCTGAATTACTCTGTAGTACCTTTTCAAGAAGGAATGAAACTACCCATGGCACTCCAGATGACATCCTGTTCCAGAGGCAAAACAATGGGTTTGGTTTTATTCTCTTTCCCTAATAGTTGTCAATATATGATTTGGTTTTAATTTTTCTTAAATTCACCTAGTGAACAAGCTTAATTTCTAGTGGTTTATTTTAACCAAAACAGAGAGAGCAAAACCAGAACTGTTACATGGTAAGTTTCACGAAAGCAAAGAGCTAGAAAAAGCATCCTTTGCATGCCTTGCAGCTGGACTTCAACAATTTTGCCACACCATGGAATCCACTCAAAAACTAAACCAATCCAATTCTAAGAATAGTTACAGGCAGAAGATGTTCTTTAGCTGCACAGCACAAAGCTTTATAAAACCAATCTTCATTAGCTCTGCTGTTCACTAGGTTCTGAGCAGCACACACAGAGCCTTCTTTAGGCTACATATTTTGAAGGAACTTCAACTACACACTCCATTACTTCTTGTAAAGTTTAAAATTAAAAAATATTTGAAGTCTGACAACCACTCAGTACCTTACAGTCATGCTGGCATAGTGGCAAATACTCAGAATTGCTGTTGCTTATTATCACAGATCATGATGATCTTTCTTAGAAGCCCTTTTTAAGTATTCAAAAGTCATGATAAGGTCTCCCTGGAGAGTTCTCCTGTCTAGGCTGAACACCCCATCTCTCTCAGCTCTCTCCATAATAGAGGTGCTCCAGTTCTCGGAGCCTCTGAGACCTCTATTATTTTGTGGCCTCCTCTGGACTTTCTCCAGTAGCTCCACATCTGTCCTGTGCAAGAAGTGAGCTTTTACCCAAGACCGTCTCATCCTGGAGCTGCTCAGTAGCTCAACCTAATGATTTGCTTTGACATCATATTCCTTCCCAGCTTTGGTTCTCCAACAGGGACACGTTTGTTCAGAAATCACAGAATGAAGTTCACAGCTAAACCCCTTGCCCTTCATATTCCAACTTCATCCATAACAACCATCTTTTATGCAGGGAAAAAGCAGCTCAATTTGTTCATTCCCCTATTCAAAGCTTGCACTTTTTCATTCTCTAAGTCTGTATATTGCAGCCTTTTCTTAAAATTTTTTTTTCCAAGCATCTTCTATCCTGGATCCCCTTCAGACTGCGACAAGGCAATCCAAATAGCTTTTTGTATAAAGTATTACATGTTCTGGAGTTCCATGAATAATTCCAACACTGCCAACTGTACTTAGTTTCGGGGTTTTAGTATCTATTGTCTGTAGTGTTGCTGCCATAAGTATTATGTAAATATTTGTAGATCAGTGTTTCTCAAACCAAATCATCAACCCGAAGAATTCAAAGGGAGTCTCAGTGACGGGTGGGGGAGAACAATGTTAGCAGTACCATCATTCTTCCAGCACAAGAGAACAGGAAGTGGCTGTAACTATTGACAAGTATTTTTAACAGCCAGAATTGCCATGACGGGGCTCTGAGCAACCTGGTCTAGTTTAAGATGCTCCTGTTCAGGGCAGGGGGCTGGACTAGATAGCCTTTAAAGGTCTCTTCCAACCCAAACCACTCTACAGATCTATGATTTCCAAATTGTATACCTTGGTTTTCATCACCAAAGCTGGTCAAGAAAGGTCTGATATCTTGCCTGAATTTCCCCGTCACTAAAGAAATCACATCTGCATCTAGTAGTTTTCCAGTCCAGAACTAACTTAGATCACTGAAATGTAGCCAGGCTTAGACATACTTAAAAGTGTATTGGCGTGATTAAAAACACTGCAAAGGCCACAGTAAGAGCAAAGTGACAATGCACCCTTAGACAAGAAGGCCCTTCCAGTGTGTCTATATTAGTTTGCAAGCTCACTGCATCCAAGCAAAAGCCCATACTGAAACACACCCATTCCCAAGCTCTCCAGCTTCTTATGCACAACATTTTGCACATGTTGCGAGTCTTCCCTACCCCCTCCATTTGTGAGGAAAAACTGGATCTACTGACATAAGAAAAGAACTCTTATTTCAGAAGACATTGTCTAAAAAGCTACTGCATGACATCCACTGCTCCCACTGTGTCTCCTGCAGAGACCAAAAACCACTACACATGTTTTCTCACTAACTGACCTCTCTTGGCTAAAGCTATTGCTTGCTATTACCTCAGGCTATACCCTCCCTGGAAATGCACCAGCGCACAGATCCCAGGGAAGGCATTTGAACACTGGGACAAAACTTCCTCAAATTATAGTTACTGGTCTCCTCCTACTGCTCTTAAGCAGTAGAGCTGGTAGAAGTGGTTTTTATCTCACAAACTGGGCTTCCAGTCTGACAGTGCTGTGGACAGCAGTTGTTACCTTAGCCTGATAGGTCTGCTCCAGCTCCATCTTATACAGTTTGACTTGTTCATCATGCTGATTTCGCAGATCCTCCAGAGCCTGAGTCATTTTGGATTCATACTCCTGTTGGCGGCTTGTGTCCACCTCAATCAAACGATGTTCATGTCGTTTTCTTGTTTCCCTTATTTCCTACGCACACACAAAAGAAGAGGGACAAATTCCCACACTAAGGTAAACAGTACAAGCGGTTACATTCAGACAACAATTAACGACCGTGGTACTAACTATTTAGTACAATGGAGCTAAGTACTACAGGCATTTAAGCCTGGGAATTGCTGCATGCGCTAACAGATTCAAGTTACTGTTCTCATGTATCAGGATGTAATTCTTAAAACTGATCCAACTTAAAACCAGCTTCAAAAATAGCCATATACTGTCTAAGTAAGGAGCTGGTCTATGCTACAAAAGTCAAAATGGGGGGAAGGGAGGTGAAAAAACCATCAAGTTTTACATAGCAAAGAGATTCCACATGCTGCACTACAAACTCTGTCCTTCTTAATAAACATCCTGACATTACAATAGCAGTCTACAAGGACTCAGATGAAAATGAACACCTTTTGTGAACATTATATATATTTAAAAAAAACATTATAGAGAAAAACTGCATCTTCAAATTTCACTCTTAAGAACATGCTAATCTCATCTATTTTCTATATACTTGATGACCCTTCTCATTAGATTTTGATTAGAGTATTAATAAAGTAGCAACCCAAGCAATCCTGAAAACGTAATTTTTTATGATCAGAGTTTGTACTAAGAAATTTTCATTTTTAGAAATGTATGAGTTTTCTGTGCCTAAGAACACTGGTTCCAAACGAGTAAGGCAAGGCTTACTCATGCACTTATTCATGCAGAGACCTGGCCAGGTCTGAATGTGCGGTATGAGAAAAACAATTTCGTTCTTCAGGGCAGGACAAACAACCAAGGAGTGGTTCTGAGTACTGGGAGGAGGTCTGAAGTTAGCAGCAGGCCCATGAGGAACAACAGCAAGTGAAGCAAGGCTCAATTTTGCCAGACTGGAGTCATAACAGGCTAACATAAATTCAAAGCAACTTTACTAATTGTTTTGCACAAATGCTCTACATCTGAAGATAGATCCCCAGAAACATGTCCTTTTACTGGCAGCAATGTGCTCTGAAATGATATGCAAGAAGCTTTCCCTTCTGTGGTTAATTTTTACACCAAGAAAACTAGCAAGCAGCAGTCTTTCAGTAACTGTAGGCAATGACAGCTCAGAAGCTGAAGGAATGTCGTGGGGGTCTACAAAGGATCAGGTGAAGGGCTGAGCTGATCCAGCAGTTCAACACCACTAGAATAAAGCAGAACTCACCTACCACACTCCCAATCATGATGTCTCAATTCTAATGGAGATGTGGACCCTTCAGTGAACCAAATCAATTCACTAATGTAAAGGAAATCAATTTCTTTATTGCTTCATGTGTTGAATTGGTGCATACAAGAAACAAAGAGCTTCAGGGATGGCTGAAGAACACTCACCCTTGAGCACAGCAAGCTTTAACATTAGCTTTTGCTGTCTCATTTAGCTTCACCTTCAGTCAATAGTGACACATTCTCCCCAAGAAGAAAAGTTATTTTAAGGTCCTACAACCAAACAAGGGTCTGTCACTGCAGTCAGTGTACCAATCCAACCACTCCAGGAGCATGGAAGTGAGACAATGGTCAGTACATCTCAGGGTGATCTCCCTGGTTGGTTTCTTTGCCCTGCTCCAGCCCCTGTCCCCTGTCCTTAGCCACAGAGCCCTGTCCCATCCCTTAAACCAGTCTGAGCACTCATTCGGATTCTGTGGTAAAAAATAACTCAGCCACTAAGCAGTCAAAAATTAAACTCAACCAAAAAAACTTAAGTATCCTATCTGGTCGAAATGGTTTGGTGCATGGTGAGCCAAGCATCACACCTAGAGTAGGTGAGATGAATAGCAGAAGCATGTGGAGACGGCTCAGCAGCCACTCATTGAATGAGCATGCAGAACCACCAAAGATGGAATAAACAGACATAACACTTAGCATCTGGTACAGAGAGAAGGTCATGCTTCCCTTTCCTAATTCCCACCATTACAAAAATTTTGGTCTTCACTAGAACCACTCACTTAACAGGCAGAAAACTACCTCTGCAATAAGCAAGGCAGTTGCACACTGTTCTTGTCAATAAAAACAGGTTATAATCAGGTCCAGCAACCAAAGCTGGTGTAGGTAAAGAGCAGGGCCATGCAACCAGGTCCAGAGAGAGGGAACATGAACAACCCTTTCCCACAGCAGTCAGCTGGCTCCATGAGTTCACCTGCCCATGGAACATTACTTTTGTCACCTGGCTGTCATACTGACTCCACCACTGATTTACCATGTAAAAAGGTGTAAAACCTTTAACTATTTTATTACTCAACCCATTTGTAGGAAGGATAATACTGATTTTCTCTACCTGGACTAGTAGTTGCTCATAGTCAGTTTGATTAAACGCTACATTAACTTTGGACAGTGGCAAGATTACTATGTTGATAATACCTCCTCAAATACATTCTTCCTGAAATCCAGATCCTCTTGCAAGCTCTGGCACCGATTTTCCAGGTCCACACGCATAAGTGTCTCCTTCTCCAACTGCTTCTTTGCCACAGCATGACCATCTTCAGCCTAGTAAAGAATTTCGAAGATAATTTTGCGTGGATTCCTATCTTCCATCCATAAACCTTTTATAGTTTTCATTTGATGTCTTTGGACCAGTTATCCATAATAACAAATCTAATGTCAAGCCACTGATTTAAAGAAAACCAACCCACACTACCACCACCAGAAAGAAACACAATAAATAAACAAAAGCCCCACCAAAAAAAAAAGAACAAGTGTGTGTGTGTGCGTGCGTGCGTGTGTGTGTGTGTGTGTTAAGTGATATTTAAACCAAGCTTATATGTTTGCATACCAGCTATTTAAAATGTAGGATTAGTTCAATACATTCTGATACAGGAGCCAAGGATTATTAATTCCTCAAGCACAATACGTTGCATTTTCTTTTTCTTGCTAGCATGGTCCCACTGGGTACTCCAGCACAAGTGTAAAATTATGCAGGACCTTACAAAGGACAACATTTGATAACCCAACATCCCATGAATACAGAAACATGAGAAATTTTTTAATAAAAGCTTCTGATTAGTAAAATGCCTAAAATACTGTTGCTTTGGTTGTTTTACATAGATTTCTTACAATTTAGTTTTGTATCCAAGAGAGGCAGGCAAAGGTTCAGCAGTAAGCAAGGTGGATCACTGATGTTCAGACTATAAAGTAACTGCAAAGAAAAAAGGGAATTTACGCTACACAACCTGTCTTGTGCTGAAGCAAGAGAGCACTCCCACTATACCTTAGCAAGCTGGGCACGCAGATCAGCCACCTCTGCTTCCAGACTGCGTTTCTCATTCAGGACAGTATTGAGTTCTGCTTCACTTCTATGGAAGAGAACTTCCAGATCCTTGATGCGACCCTGAGCCACAGACAAATCTGCATCTTTCTTCTTGTAGCTGGAAAAACAAAAGTACATTATACTTATATGTGGGTGCACACCCATCCTGAGCATGTCCTGGTTACAGTCACAGGTATTTTGTTATCAGACACCTTTTATCAAGCCCAGCTCACCACTACATGGCTCCTGCAGTAACCTGCAAATGCTGCTGATCATTGACCTGGAACACCCCCAAAACGTGCAGCCAGTACCATGTTCTGTACATGCATGGCCATAGTAAAAAACACGTCATTGATAGACAAGGGAAAAACAAGAAGGCAACTCTGGCAGCCAAGAGAGGGTAATATATACAAGGTGTAAACAGCACTTTTTCATCTGGCAGCTACACAGCTGATATCTTTTACTTTGGAGTACAGCTCATGACATGAAGTACATGCAATGGCCAAAGAGGCCTGAACATCCCCGGGGTTTTATATCTGATGTGGTCAAGCCTATTCCTCATTATATATTCTCACACGAAGTAGTAAAATAAAATAATCCACTATGGAAATGTAGTCACTTTTCAGGAATAAGCCAGTATTTCTTCAGCAGTATTCATTACAGGCGAAGCATGTCCAAGTACTTTAAATATCATTATTTGAGCTGTTATATCCAACTTACAGATATCATCAAGGTAATTTTCCTCCTGCCCACCAAGTCTTTTCATCTAACATAGTGACTTTCTGCAGCTTTTCTCAGCATGTATCATTATGCTATTAAAAATCTGTTTTATGTGCTGTAATCCTTCCTTGTTGCTGCTTAAGCTCGCTGTTCTAGTCTCACACCACACAAGATGCAGGGAACAGTTTTTTTTACTTTTTTCTCTTAAGACATCTCAGACCTAATTTTTCTCCTTTCCTCAAATTTCTAATCTATAGATCTGTAGTTTGCACTGTGGTACATAAGCTGCTTTTAAGGGCCCACAGAAATAACTTTGAAGATAATTCCTACTACATATAGGCTCTGTATTCAACCTGCAACTCCAAACATGGAAAAAAAACATTATGTTTGCAAAGAGAAGAAAAAAAAGCTGAAAACCACTGCTCTAGATTATACGAACCTTAGTGACCAGCCCAGATCCTGAGGTTCCCAAACTCCTCATCACTTGTACTGTCTTCTTGAATTTCTAATTTGCCTGAATTGGCTACAACTATTTTACAAAAGTCCTCCATTATGGGGTATTGGTGTGCTCTACATACAATATTTCTTTACATGGTTCAGCATGACGTGCACCTTTTTCTAAGTTAAGACCTTTATTTTTTGATGCATTCAGCTTGTGTTTTCTCTCTGCATTTCACGGTGTAGATCTTGAAATTTGTTTTCATTTAACTGTAACCAATTTTTCTTATCATCGGTCCAATCTGTCGCTGTGAATTCTGTTCTGCAACATATGTGCAGTGTCTTCAAACTCAGCAGCTTGCTGGAGATATATAGACAAAACATGGCTTCTCCTTAAAAGACATTTATTTAGCAGCAATCAGGTCACAAGCACTGTATTACACATGCTGTGTTGTAAAACAAGCCACTGTGCCTGTATCACAACCAATCAGACCTGGGAGCCTTCCGCCTGTGCAGGACCCAAAGGGCAAATGCCACTTTCACTCTGAGCATGAACAGCAGTATGTGCTCACACAGCCTCCTACTTCCTCCCACCTGCAGAAACCAGGCAGCAAGCAAGTGCTTCCTGGGATGGGAATGAATAGAAGTGTTTGATGTACAGCTTGACAAAGAACCACAGAGAATTCTTGACAGTGATCAATAACTTGGCCCCCCTCAAGGACACTAACAACATTGCAAGCCACTTTCATTCACATTTTTATTTTCACTTATAATTTCAGCTTGGTTTATTGTCTTCATGCAAAAATGTGACAGAGGTTTTACAAAGGTACAACTGCTTTTGGGGGTCTCTGAGACGTTAAAAAGTTCTCAAGAGTAGTCAAAGCATCTGGTGAGATGTGTCAATGCTTCAAGGAATACCACATTAGGGTAACTCTTGAGAGTTCTGTTTCCAGAAAGAGCCAAGTTTGCTCAACGGAAATGTTTCAGTGACCACAGAATCACAGGATTGTTCGGGTTGGAAGGGACCTTAAAGCCCATCTCATTCCACCCCCATCATGCTCCAAGCCCTGTCCAACCTGGCCTTGAACACTTCCAGGGATGGGGCAGCCACAACTGCTCTGGGCAACCTGTGCCAGGCCTTTACCACCCTCACAGGGAAGAATTTGTTCCTAATATCAAATCTCTCTTTCAGTCTGAAGCCACACCCTGTTGTCCTGTCCCTGCATGTGGGGTAGGTAGCAGGCAGAGGAAGCCATAGCATGACATTCATCCTTCTCAGAGCTGGGAACGTGCAGCTCCAGCAGAAGACTGCTAAAACAAGCAGAATGATGGCACTCAACAGATACTGACCTTCAGACCTGGCTTGACCTGGGGAAAAGTGACGCTGGTAAAGATACAGACACTTCATGAACACCAGGACAGGAGATTTTCCTTAACCATGCCATCAGAGTTACCTCTGCTATCAATGAATGGACCTTATTCACTTCACCAGATCTGGTTCAACAGTCTTGCGGGAGGATGGTGTTCTACCTACGCAGAAGTGTTGTGCACCTCATCATCCATACGTCCTCCACTTACCCCCTCCCTCCAGTAGTCAAAAGTTTTGTCAAACAGCTAAAAACACAAACACTGGAAGCCATTACACAGCACACAGGACAGAACCATACCTGCTACAGAATAATATGAGAATGTCTATTTTTACAATAATATTTTAATTCTAGATTTTAAAAATGTCCCTACTCCTGATACAAACATCTTTCAAAGTTAAGCTGTTCCTTACATGACATAGTGTTTGAACATCCTAAAGATACTTAACTTTTTATTAAGTGAAACTACCCAACTGCTTTATGAACCTAGTTACGAACTTGGTTCAAAGGAAAACATTTTACATTCGTGAGTTGCATTCAAGGTACAAATAGCACATACATGTATGTATTGTATATGTTATAAAATATACAGAATCACAGAATGGGTTGGGTTGGAAGGGACCTTAAATCTCATCTTGTTTCACCTCTTCCATGAGCAGGGACGCCTTCCATTAGACCAGGTTGGCTCCAAGCACCATCCAGCCTGGCCTTGAACACTTCCACACAGATGGGGCAGCCACAGTTTCCCTCACGGCAACCAGTGGTTGGATATTATGTTCTTCCCCCAGAGGATGGTGGGGCACTGAACAGGCTCCCCAGCGAATGGTCACAGCCCCAAAGCTGCCAGAGCTCAAGGAGAGTTGGAGAAGACTCTCAGGCATAGGGTGGGATTTTGGGGTGTCTGTGCATGGCCAGGAGTTGACTTGATGGTCTTTGTGGGTCCATTCCAGCTCTGGATATTCCATGATTCTATGATTCAGTGCCTCACCAACCTCACGGAGATGAATTTCTTTCAAATATCCCATCCAATGCTGCCCTATGTCAGTATGAAGCCATTTGCCCTTGTCCTACCACTATCTGCCTTGTATAACGCCCCACTCTGTCTCTTGGAGCCCCTTTAGGCCCTGCAAGGGGCTCTGAGCTCTCCCTGGAGCCTTCTGTTCTCCAGGTAAACACCCCCAGCTCTCCCAGCCTGGTTCCAGGGCAGAGGGCCTTCAGCCCTCAGAACATCAGAACACATGGCCTCCTCTGGACTCGCTCCAGCAGGTCCACATTCTTCTGATGGTGGGTCCCCAGAACAGAACACAGTACTCCAGGTGGGCTTGAGGGGGCAAATCACCTCCCTTGACCTGCTGGCCATACTTCTTTTGATGCAGCACAGGATATGATCAGCTTTCAGGGCTGCAAGTGCACATTGTTAGCTCAAATTCAGTTTTTCATCCATTGATTGGTTCTCCTCAGGGCTGCTCTTGATCCATTCTCCACCCAGCCTGTGTCTGTGATGGGAATGACCCAACACATGCAGGACCTTACACTTAGCCTTGTTGAACGTCATAAGGTTCACACAGGCTCACTTCTCCAGCCTGTCCTGATCTCTCTAGATGGCATCCCTTCCCTCCTGTGTATCAACTGCACCACACGCGTTTTGGTTGGCTGTTCTTTCTTATTAGAAGGAAGTGCTTCCTGCCCCTTGCCCCCCTCACCCCCCAGACTCATGTTCAGTTTCCAGTCGGTACTCTGGAAGTCTTACGGAGATAAGCTGATGGTTCCTGAGATAAGAGGAGCCAACAGGGAAACACATGTGAAACACCTCCAAGAAATTAAGGGGCATTCATCTAAGAAGATGACACAGCCAACAGCCCAGCTGTATCCCTGCATCAATGCATGCAGGGTGGGCAACAAACAGGAGGAGCTGGAAGCCACTATGCTTCTGGAAAGCTGAGACCTACTTGCCACTGAAACTTGCTAGGATGAATCTCATGACTGGACTTCAATTATCAACAGCTGCAGGCTGTTGAGAAGGGACCGGTGAGGAAGGAGGGGTGGAGGGGTTGCCCTCTCCAAGAAGTGTATTGAATGTGAAGGGCTGTCTCTGAAGGACAGCCACGAGCATTTTGAAAGCCTCTGCATAAGAATCAGAGACCAAGGCAACAATGGGAACCCTTGTGGTTGGTGTCTACTCCTGGCTGACTGATCAAGTGGAGCCTTTTTGCTCCAGCTACAGGAGGCATTGCACTCGTAGACTCATCCTGTTGTGGGACCTCAACTATTCCAGCATTTGCTGGAAAAGTAGCAGGGCAAGCTGTAGGCGATCCAGGAGGCTGTTGGAAAGCACTGAGGATAGCTTGTCAACCCAGATAATAAACAGCTCTACCAGATGGGATGAGATACTGGACCTGGTGGTCACCAATACAAGTGAACCAGTCGGTGAGGTCAGGACAGGAGGTAGCCTGGGCTGCAGTGATCATGCAGTCCAGGAGTTTGCAGTCCTGAGAGACATGGGTCAAGTGAAGAGCAATGAAGAATGAATTTTAGGAAAGCAAACTGCCTACTGTTCAAGGAGTTAGTCAATAACACCCCCTGGGGAACTGCCCTCAGGGACAAAGGAGAAGATCTTTTAGGAAATTTTCTAGAGCATAAGAACTTTTGATCCTCAGGACTGGAAGGCAAGAGACGAGTAGGGATGAGTTGAGACCACCAGGTCAAACTAGAAAGCAAGAGGATAATGCAGAGGCAGTATTAGTACGGACTAGTATCCTGGCAAGAGTATGGAGACACTGCCTGGTTGTGTAGGCATAGGGTCAGTAAGGCCAAGGTGCAGCTGAAGTTGAACTTGGCAAGGGACACCAAGAATAACAAGAAGAGCTTCCACAGGTATGTTAGTCAGAAAAGGAAGGTCAAAGCAAGTATACTACTTTGATGAACAAGACTGGCAAAGTACTAATAACAGACGAGAAGAAGGCTGATGTACTTAACAACTATTTTGCCTCACCCTTCAGTGGCAACCTCTTGAGTAGATGGACCACAAAGCAGGAACTGGGAAGGCAAAATAGCTCACACTGTAAGAGAAGGTCAGGTTTGTGACCACCTGAGAAACCTGAATATACCCAAGTCTATGGGACCTGACAAGATGCCAGAGTCCAGAAGAATTGGTTGATGTAGCTGCCAAGCCACTCTCCATGACATTTGAAAAGTCATGGCAGTCAGATGAAGGTCCAGGTAACAGAAAAAAGGGAAACATTGCACCCGTTTTTCAAAAGGGTGGGAAGGAGGACTCTAGGAGTTACTGACCTGTCAGCCATACCTCTGTACATGGGAACATCATGGAGCAGATCCTCCTAGAAGCTCTGCTAAGGCACATGGAGCACAGGGAAGTGATTCAAGACATCCAGTACAGCTTCTCCAAGTTCTGCTTGACCAACCTAGCGGCCTTCCCTTGTCCACTGGTGGAGTCACTTCATCATGGAAGGGCTATGAGTATTGTCTGTCTGGACTTCTGTAAGGCCTTCGATAAAGTCCCCCCACAACATCCTTCTCTGATAATTGCACAGGTAAAATTAGACAAAGGCATCAATGAAGAAAAGTAGTGGGCATATGCATAAATATAAAAGAATTCAAAAATTCAGAGTCAATTTGGCTTTCGTAAAGGAAGGCAAGGAGCATAAGCAGGGGTAGGAACCCTGCACAGAAGGGCTCTGAGAGGGCCTTACTTCACCTCTGCCCAAAGAGGCCACAGCAAGTCTGGTTACCACAAAACACTTTTGAGTTCTGTAGCATCTCAGCCACTCACTAGGGCCTTGGGAGACATCTCTCACTCTGATGTAAAATACTGTCTGGAGCTTACCCTTCTTCACACATCAGCAGCTCAGAAGCACTCAAAATGCAACCAAGTTTAAGAAATTATTCATAAATAAAATACAAAACAAGACATTGAACACTGTTATGGTACAACAGCATCTTGAATACTGGCTGAAGTTCCAATTCTGCAAGCCTTCCTTCCCAAGAGGATACACTAAAACAGGAAAAATGACAGAGGGGATAAAATGTTGATTGAAAGCACAGAGCAGCTTCAGGAACAGAAGCAGTAAGATGTTTCCACTTGAAAAAAGAGATCATTAAAGAGAAAAACCCTAGGAGATACGAAGGAAAATACAATAATAAAGGGATAAATAAACCAATGAAACTGGGCAGGCGGATTGAACAACATGTTTATACAACATATATACCTACAATATGTAGGTAAGCTCAGAATCCCCTTGCTATGTCTAAGAACTCCACAAACAGCTGGTCTCAGGATACTGGTCACACTTTGAAATCCAAACCCATGATGGCTATTATACAGAATCCAGCTGGACATCAGGAAGTCCCTTAGCTGAAAGGAACTGCTGAAGACTGGAAGAGTATTCCAGAAAACTGCTGCTATGCATGTTACGTTCTTTTCTTCTCCAGACGAATGGCTTTTAACAGAGATCGATTAACAGGCTAAGTAGACGTTTGGTCTACAAACTACTCTAGAAAAAGCCTTGGGATGCTTCTTGTTGACTTACTAAGCAAAATTACATCCAATGATCCCAAACAAAAAATCCCCTCAAAAATGTTACAACATTGGTAACACAGTAAGAGAAAAAAAACCCCTAAACTAAACAAAATATGCACCCCAGAATCCAAACCCTGGGAGTTGAATCTGCACTCACATGGAACCCTGGGGTAGTGTCATGTCAGTATCTGAACAAGATACAGAAAGACATAACCAGAAGTGCTTGCTCTGAAGTCCATTACACTGACAGAAAAACCTTGCTCTTTCCTAGACCACAGACACTGTCACAAATCCTTGTGTCCCATCCAAGGCTCTTGATGCAGCTGCTTCACAAGTTGAAATTGTGCAAGTAGACAGCCCCAAGAACGAACTAAAAGCAGGGTAAGCCTCAGGCTCCTTTGGACACAAACCAGGCATGATGTCACCACCTCCAACCACACCCTGTGGCCTCCCTGGTGCATCTTCAGCGCCGTCAGGGCTTTCCATGCTCACAAACCCAGGTTTTGGGAGAAAAAAAGAAAGGCGGAATCTGCTTTTAAAGCAGTAGGTTGACTGCGTTTGGATCCTGTGTCTCAAGGGATGTCTATTATCTACTGTCCCAGCAACCCAACCTATTCCAAGCAAACAACAGAATGGCAATGTTTGGGATCCCTTCTGGCCAGACCGTGCTGGCACCGTTAAATCTCTCCTCTGTAATGAGCTTGAAAGAGAGACAGAGCTAATAGTAGTGAATATAAAATTATGCAATAACCCTTTCTTCCACTACACACAGTTCTCAAAGCAAGCTTGGTCTGAAAGAAGCAACATCTGACCGTCAGCATAGACAGGGAAGCTTCAGTAATGAGCTAGATGCCAAGTGAACACAGCAAATCAGACAAAAAGTTAAAAGTTGCATTTGCAAAGTCATACTTAAAATGTGGCCACATCACAAGCCGGACACCCCGAGAACACTCCAAGTACAATACAACCATCTGAATGGACTGGAAGGTATTTCGTAGAAGAAACTCTGAAACTGAAGAAGAATTCAACTCTACTGCTATGAACTGTAAAAACAGAGAGAAACCCAGAAAACCAGGGTTTTTTCCTCATCTATCGCAGAAGACAAACAAAAAGTTGAAATCAGTTTGGTAGAATTGGTCATTGAAGTGACTGGTAAGGGGCAACTCAGTTGTCCAAACAAAGGATGAGGGAGGTGATCCAAGGGAACACACCATCTCCATCACTTTACATGCACAACTTTCTAAAACGAGGTATTTGTAAAATCTCTTATGGCTATCAAAAGTCTAAAGAACAGGTACCAACTGGATTCTCATTATCTACCAAGTGAAGATACTTCTTACAAGGATACCTTAATCAAAACAGAGAAATATCATCTTGCAGAACACAAGAGGTGAACCAAATTCCCAGCTACTACTGTTGCTCTCTTCTGGAGTTTGCTTTAAAAGCCAAGCAAGAAGAGTACTTGCTATCATGAGACAAGAGAAACAACCCTAAAGGCCACATGATGCCAACTGCCATGCAAAATATACTATCCAAAATAAATGCCAAGACTGCTGGCCTGAGGCTTTGAAGAGGAAAAACAGTCCCAACAGGAACATCCCAGTAGGGCTGGGTGGGATTCACCTCATTGCACTTCAGGGGTTTTATGGCTGACCTAGTTACCACAGGGGTTTTTCCACGGTTAACAAAAGCTGAGCTAACTGAGTCCACAAACACCAGCGCACAGGTCATCTGACCACATGCAGGCCTACAGTATTGGCCATGCTTCAATAGGCTTTACACTGACTCACTCAAATGCAGATGCCTACACTATTGCTATTTCATATTTGGACAGTTGTTTTAGGGCAAAGTTCAAAAATATCTCCAATGGCCAATTTTAAAAAGAGGGTTCAGCATAGAAAATGAGTATCCAGTGATTTAGCAAAGTTTACAGAGAAAACATGACATACGTTATCATCAATCAACTAACTAGTCAGAAAAAAGAAAAGACAAGGGAGGGAAACACTTAAGTCCTTTTATAACCACTTAGCTGCCAATGAAGAGAGATAAGAGACTTAGAGTAGGCCTGTAGTGGCACTGCCAGATTAAAACCTATTTTATGGTCGACAACATTGATAAAAAGGTGATGTACATAATGACCTGCTCAGGAAAAATCTGTAATTCCCAAATCTTATCTATTAAAATAGGTACCAAAATTAAATTAGAAGCAAAATTTGATTTTTGCCACGACATATATTAATTTTAAAATGAAGTTTCTACTGCTAAACAGTGTTTGATTACAAAAATTCCCATGGGAATTGAAATAATGGCTTCAACTTGGCTTCAGGAACTGGTTTATTATGCCAATTCTCTGTGAAGCAAACTGAACAGCAGTTTTTAAAAATTTAGTCAGTATAAGGTCTTTTCCTAGCACATTTGCATTGTAGTTTCATGTATTTTCAAGGCAACACTGCTTTCATATTCCCAAACTGCTCAGGGCCACCCTTTCCCTTTTCTTCCATTTCTCCCATCAGTCGTACAGTGAACCAGACTATAAAAATGATGAATTAACCCTCTTGGATGGATCAATTTTAATATAGATCACTTTCTCAAACCAGTTTACCAAGCAGCTGCACACACACGTGTTCATGTAAGGGGAGGTATAACAGAACAAAGCAGGCACAGCCATTTGTTTGAGCCTCAAATCACATGATATTCATCTTACATCTAGAAACACACTTGTGTATATACTGCTGGAATTATGTGCTCTGATCAGCTTTACCAACAAACTGAAGGATTTTCCTCTCTGACAAACCTGTTATTTTCTCATTGATCTGCTTCCAAAAGGCATTTTAAGAATCATTTGTATAATTTCCACAGCAAGTATAAAAAAAAAAAAGAATACTCTTCTCACCTTTTATTGAACTCCTCAAGTTCTGCTCTCAATTTTCCTATTTCAATTTGTAATCTAGCCCTCTCTTTGGCAGTTTCATCCAGAACTCTTCGAGCATCAGCCAGTTCAGACTCATAGAGACTCTTGATTCCGCTCACCTAAGGGGAAAAAAAGGTATTTGGGCATGAGAACATCCCAACGACTATCAAAGAACTGAAACATAGGACCAGGTTATGCAAAAGTTTCTTTGAAAAACAGTGTATGATAAGATTTCTGCCATTTAAGAACATTCCATATCGAACATTTTCAATTAACAAGCAGTCCTGAAGATTTAGTTTTTATTACCGTTGTGACAAAACATATTATGTTTGAAATGTGCAAGCCTTCCCAAGAGATAAACTGAACTACATTAGTGCACCATACAATCTTAGCTTCAATTATTTGCCCTTATTCCCAATACTGCTGCTTTGAGAGGTTGTTTTAAACACCTGAGGATAGTTTGTGGAATACAAGCCCAAGGGCCCATTTTGACTCTGCTGCTCTTGCACTACAAAGCTACGAAGAATCTGAAACCAGATGAAGTACAGAAATGTGAACTGTTCAAAAATGAGCTTCCATTCTTTTTCTCTACCTCAGAGGATAAAGAACTACAGACTTCTCCCTGTCCCAAAATAATATATCATATAGTCAGTGATACAGACTGTATGAAGCACCTCAAAGTCTTCTATACCTTTATATTTTTTAAAACACATGATTATTTGAAAGGTATATCAGATAGCTAAAATGTATGGACCATGTAAGATTGTTGCTTTTGCTTCTGTGAAAGGATACCAGAACAACTTTCACAGAATCATAGAATATGCTGAGTTAGGCCTGTCAGGAGCATCAAGTCCATCTCCTGGCCCTGCACAGGGCACCCCAACTGTGCCTGAGAGTGTTGTCCAAATGCTCCTTGAGCTCTAGCAACCTTGGTGTTGTGAGCACTTCCCCAGGGAGCCTGTCCAGTGCCCAACCACCTCCTGGGAAAAAACCTTCTCCTGATATCCAACCTAAGCCTCCCCTGACTCAGCTTCATGCTGTTTCCTCAAGTTCTGTCACTTGTCATGACAGTGTAGAGTCTGGTACCTGCCCCTCAGCTTCCCCTCATGAGGAGGTTGAAGATTGCATTGAGGTCTCCCCTCAGTCTCCCCTTCTCCAGGCTGAACAAACCAACTGCCCTCAGCAGCTCCTTTAGACCCTTCCCCATCCTTGTGGCCCTTCTTTGGACACGCTCTATTAGCTTAATGTTTTTTTTATACTGTGGTGCCCAAAACTATCCCCTCCCTCGCCAAGTTGGCAAGATGCCTGATGCCCCCCAGAACACAGTTGGCCCTCCTGCTCCAGGGCACTGCTGACTCAGATCCTACTTGCCATTGACCAGGACCCCAGGTCCCTTTCTGGAGCTCCTCTTCAGCCTCTCGTTCCCCAGTCCATCCACACAACCATGGCTGCCCTGTCCCAGGGGCAGTATCTGGCACTTGCCCTTGTTAAACTTCACATGGTTGGTGATTTCCTAACTATCCGATTTGTCAGTGTTTCTCTGGAGGGCCTCTCTGCCCTTGCAGAGGTTGACAGCTCCTTCCAATTTAGTGTCATTGGCAAACTTTCTTAGTATTCCTTTGAGTCCTGCATCCAAGGGTCGTTGATGAAGATGTTGAAGAGAACTGGACTAAGGTTGGAACCCTATGGAACCCCACTAGTGACCAATGTCAGCCTGACGTCACCCCAGTCACTATAACCTTTTGTGCTCGACTCCTGAGCCAGCTGCTCACCCATAATGTGACATGGCTATCCAGCTGTACACTGGACATTTAGTCAGGTGGATCCTGTCTCTCTGAAGCAGTTGCGAATCCTGAAAGACAGTTCCATGGTCACAGAATTACAGAGTGGGTTGGGTTGGAAGAGACCTTAAAGCCCATCTCATTCCACCCCCTGCCATGTTCAGGGACACCTTCCACTATCCCAGGTTGTAGCAAGCCCCAATCTAGCCTGAACTCTTCCAGGGATGGGGCACCCACAGCTTCTCTGGGCAACCTGTGCCAGGGCCTCACCACCCTCACAGGGAAGAATTTGTTCCTAACACCCCACATAACCCTGCCCTCTGGCAGTGGAAGCCATTCCCACTTGTCTTGTCATTGGAGACCCTTGTCCAAAGTCCCTCTCCAGCCCTCTTGGAGCCCCTTCAGGCACTGGAAGAGCCTTCTCTTCTCCAGACTGAAGAATCCCAACTCTCTCTGCCCATCTCCATAGCAGAGATGTTCTAGGTTTTGAAGCATCTCTGCGATGTCCCCTGGACTCGCTTCAGCAGCTCCAGGACCTTCTGATGTTGTGTCTCAGAGCTGGAGGAAGCTCTGCAGGTGGAGGTCTCACCTGAACAGGGCAGAGGTGCAGAATCCCCTCCTCCCCCTGCTGCCCACACTGGGGGCTTAGTCCAGCACAGGGGGGTTTCTGAGGGCCAGTGCCCATGGCTGGGGTAGGTTCAGCCTCTCACCCACCAATACCCCTAAATTCTTCACCCCAAAGCTACTCTCAATCCATTCTCCACCCAGCCTCTGTTTGTGCTTGGGGTTTGTTGTAGAACCCAAAACCCTGTTGCCAACAGCAGTTGGGCAATCCAGAGTTGTGCTCCGCAGGATCTGCTCAGCTATCCTCAAGCCCTTCACTCTCCCCACACCACCCGGGCTCTGATGCCACTGACAATCACTGTCCTGGTTTGAAAGACAGGTGTCTGCCAAGGAAGGCAGGAACCTCCCTTGGAATAGAAAATGTGACCCCCTTCCCTCCAAATTATTGTAAGTTTGAAATTAAGGGGCTTTCAGGCAAAGATATGAGAAAAGGAACAACAGTTCTTTACTAGTGTATATATATATGTATAACGAGATAAACAGCACCGGCAGCAACAACGAACAGAAGCAGAACCCAGCGCCAGCCGCGCTCGGCTGCCGGCCAATTCCCTTCGCTGCAGTTCCGCTCACGGCCGCCAGGGGCGCTGGTGGCTCCCGGCCGGGCAGGGCGGGTGCGGTGATTCCCCCCGCGCCTGAAGGGGGCGCTGTGGCGCGAGCTCGGCCGCCTCTCCACACGGTAACGGCGGCTGAGGCAGCGGGAGAGAGAGAGAAGGGGCTTTCCTTTACAGACTCACAGGGGGCAGCCGGGCTCAGTGCCACTTGGGAAGCTGGCTGCACTGCAGCAGGAACCTCGGAGCAGCAGGCTGGAACAGCAGAGACGGGCACACGCGGGTGGCAAACAAAGTGCAGCAAAAACTCCGGAGTTGTGCCAGGAACTGCAGGGATCAGACAGACTTGGTGTCGCCGAGGTGTCGTGTTAAAGCACAGCAAAAAGCCGGAAGCACCAGCAGAAAGCAGCGGGGCTGGGTAGCAACAGTCAGGAGATGCTCCCTTGGAGGGGGTCAGGGTCCCGAGTTTTCCCCTGGGGCAGCCAAGTAGATGGTGAGGGTCCTTCCCAGTGAGGTCGGGCGTTGATAAGGTCCCAGTGCAACGGCCGCTCTTACGAGCAAAGCCTCACCCACAAGGAGAAAGCAATGCAGGACAGAACTCTGCAGTGGCAGCGAATTCTCCCTGCAGTAGCAGCAGCCCAACTATCTCCCCTCTGATCCCAAGAGTGAGCAAGGATCTGAGCCCAGCCCCTGACCCCTAGCCAAATATCTCTGCACTTCCCAAGAGAACGCCCCCTCCAGCTTTGAGACTGCAGCCAGCTGCACCCCTTCCACCCATCTTGGCCACATCCTTTGTCTCTCAAGTATCTATCGTTCTGGTTTCTTAGGCAACAAATGGGAGAAAAATTCCCTAAGAGAAAAAAAGAAAGAAAAAAAACAAACAAACGTCCTAACCTCCAACAATCACCCAGAGCCATGAAGCCATGTTTGATACTCTTCAGGTCCCTCTTGTCACTAGCACCGGTCCCTTTGTGGAAAAGCAGAAAAGATAAAATTCATACGGCCATGTGAGCCTCAGCAACCTCTCTACAATGTCCAGAATACAAGCCCTGGGAAGCAGCAACGAACCTTCCCAGATGACAGGTTCAGCCAGCAAATGGGTCCCTCCACTGTGAAAATGCAAACCCCATCTGAAGATGATGGAAAAAATAGAACTAAAACCTCAAAATGGAGTTCAGCAGAAAACAGAAGGACATGCTGCAGCCCAATCCACTTCATGTCCATGTGCACCCAAAAGCATAACTCTTCCTGCACAGAGGCCAACCTAGACACCCATATTGCACTACAAATGTTATTCACTTCCCCCCTCTCTTTTGCTAGCAAAAGAGCCTGCAAGTTTATAATTGGGCAACACAGGGAACAAGCAAATAAAAAAGAGAAAACAGAGATGTTTCCATAACAGACTCTGAAAGACACAACTGCTGGATGCTCTCACCTACTAGTGTTGGGAGCATTCAAAGCTCACTAGGCAGTGGGTCAATGGCAGACACACCAACACAGACCCTCCCAAAGCAATCACTTGAGAAAAGCTGCGAGAAAAGCTGCGAAGACTTGAAGAAGGCACTGAACCAACATGCTACGCAAGAAACATGTTCCAGCCAATCACAAGTGACTCCAGACAAATTTGGTGATGAAACATTAATCTCATTAACATACATTAATGTGCAAAACACAAGTGTATTCCCACCAGTTGTGGCTCAGTATGGTCTTATTTAGCCAGTTACAGATTGACAAAGGACTGCAAGTCAGCTATGGCTCAGACTCTCCAAGAATATGAGTCAAGTTCTCAAGAACAATGAAGATGTGTGTTATATCACCTCCCAGATGATGTCTACAGTGCCAGAAAACCATTTAACCCAGTATTTTAGAGGCTTCAACTTGAGTGACCCAACATCCACAGCAGCATCTGAGCATGTATTTTGCAGGTGGCAACTAGGCAACACCAGATCCTAATATCTTGGTCATGACAGAAGCTCTGGTCACCACACACGGTGCACACAAAAGGGCACGGTAGCTCCAACACTGGCAAGCAAGAGGAAACCAGGTGAGCCTGGAGTCACCTGCACTCACACCCACAGAGCTGGGAAGACACAGGTGAAGAGGGAACCCCCATAGATACTGCTTTTGTCACAAGGGCAATTGTTGTCAGCAGCTGACGCTCCCAGAGATCTTATTTTTCTCTCTAATTCTCCTTTCAGAGGGTGAGCACAGTGGGGTGTCCTCAGAACAGTGCAGTAATCCCTCCCGTCCCCATCAAAACATCTGTTCCGGAAGGCTGTAACCATAAGCACTGCAGGGGAGGGCAGGGAGTTAGTAAAAGGGAATTGATGAGAGCTCTAGGACTCTCATCTTAGCTCTCCCAGTATCTCCCCTCCTAGCCTCTCAAATCAGGTTACTGCAACAGTGACTCCAACACAGTGAGAACAGCATCAGTCATGAACTAGGGACGTAGAAAAACAAGGGGATGAGGTCAATTTCTCTTCTGTCACAGGCTAACCTACACAAGGGCAGTGATGGAGCAGAACAAACAGAGAAGGAATGAGGACAGTTAGAGGTTCCCCCAGCTACATCTGCAAACTTTTTTTTGCATTTGTCTGAGGGCTTACTGCATACACTTCTTATTTGTCTAGGCACCTACTGCATACAAGTAAAGGTAAAGCAGCATTGGACAGGGTAGGAAAAAGGCTATAATTGATAAAGAACTAAAGATGATTCAACTGCAAAGCTCCCTTTCTCTGCTGTTAAGAGATGGCAGCCCTGTGTTCATCAAAAAGAACAACAGGAATGATATTGTTCAAAGGCCATGATGAGATTGCCATACAGAACAGCAAATGGCTGCTTTCTGCAATCTTGTTCAAATTGGTTTGAACAACAAGGAATTGATTGAAACAACAAGGAAGAAGAACATCTCGATCAGCTGATGATTAAAGAATCTTTGGCAGAACAGTGACTACAGTCCTTGCCTAAGCAGCATCAGTAGAACTTCCCTCATCTAGAAGATACTACCCTAAAACCAGAGCTTTGAGTAGAGATCAAAACTGTTCCCATGCATGCAGGGTGGGGGCAGGGGGTGTCAGGAATGGTCACCCATTACTCAGGACATGTCATGTCAGTCAATAACAGTCTTACCCAGCTCAGGTATGGTCCCCGTGGGATACTGGAGTGACAAGCAAAGGACAAACATCTCTCTCATGATACCATGGTCTGTCTACTGCTTGCTATAGCTATCCTCAGCCTTGAGAAATTCACCTTCGATCATGGACCCCATCATCTGCTCTCCAGGCAAAAGTCTCAGGTAGTAACCAAGAGCCCACTGGTGAGCAGTCCCTCCTGCCTGCTTCCCACAACGTGCATGATACCACCTACCACAGTGGCAGATGATGTTTTCTGCCATTATCAAAGATAAGCCAAAAATAATAGAATATTCAGTCAGCTTTTATAAATAATAAATAAGATCAGACTCAAATTTACACATAGTTAAGAACAACCAATGGGAATTTTCATCTTGAACACTGTGGAAAAAGAAAATAGTCTCCTATAAGCATGTAGAGCTTAGACACTTGTGTATATAAAGATGTAATAAGGTAGAGAGAACAGTATGCGAATTTCACTGGACTATGTTCAACTGTGCTTCTACACAGAAGTCAGAGCTCCTTTGGGGTTTGTTGGGGGGGAGTTGTGGGATTTGGAGGGTTTATTTTTAATTAATATCTTATTTCACACTAAGCCTAATCATTTTATGAATGCAAATTCCAAAGGTTAATAAGAAAACTGAATTGTCCGCAGAAAATTCAGTTTACTAGGGTGGTCCCAAAAATCAAAGGACAAGATTCTCCCATTTCAGTAAAACTAAAATCTGACAGCTATGTGAAGTTTTACTGCTTCTACAGTCTTAAACCAATGTCCACTATCCAGCACTAAAACAATAAAACTACAAAGTTTCCTTTTGTGGATATACGCAAAGAATAAATAGACCTTCCTAAAGGGATGGGGAAAGTATTTAACAAAGGTGGTCCAGTGACAAGCCAAAGCATCAGTGTCAAAGAAGAGCTTGATGAAACCAACAAAGTTTGTTATAATGTGTCTAAGGATTAAGACCTTTTTGAAGTCTGGATGAAAAAACCTGAGAAGGAAAGCTCAAGGGCAAAGAAACCAAAAGATTCCTACCAAAATTCTCAAGTTTATTTTCCAGTTACTGCATCAGAATACGTTTTGGAGTTGCTAACACACAGAACTGCTGTTAGGAGCTGGTTTATGCTCACGCTAGAAGTCTAATGAGATTATATCTACGTTGTCTGCTTGCCCTCTTATTCTTGCTACATGTGTGCTGTCAATAGAATTACATTCTGCCTCTTGCATTTCAAAGGCACACTCCTTCTAGCCTCCAGCGAGCTACATCTTAGAAGTTCCCTAAATTAGATGTGGTTATTTTGTTTATAGCATGATTTCACACGGTAAGCGATGTTTCATGCCTAGAAAAATCTAGTGATTTTGAAAGCATGGAAGTTACAATATATCACTAAGTGATACAAAGGGACTTTAAAGGTACTTCGGTTTTGGGCATACATGCACCGATTGCAGGTACTCCAACCACTCCCCAGGTAAGACATTATCGTATCGTATTTTAATCTAAATTAAATCAAACCTTCCTCCCACCACCCCGAGCACCATCAGCATCTTAGGGGGTGAAAAAGGAAAAAGAAAAAAAAAGTTAAAAGCTACACAGTGGCACAGCAATCCATCACATCCCAGAAGTTACAGTCCAGGATGTTGATAGGCTTCCCACAGCAGTTTGACATAATCTCAGCGGTGGGACACCGCACCTTGCTGAGGGGGTTTGGTCTTGCACAGGACGGGACTGTCCCCAGTGTGTCACCGACTACATCCTTCCGCTATAAGGGAAGGAGAGTCCTGGGGGAAGCAGACACCACAGAATAAGGAAAACCAAGGCTTAGGTAAAGGAATCATCCAGTTTTGCTTCCAAGATTCCAGGAAACAAATCAGAGTCGTTTACAAGGATTTGATTCCGAGTATTTACGGGGTCTGTAAAAGATTTCCTACAGTGAGAGGCAAAGTCAGTCTAAATCCTTTCAAATCTTCCATCCCATCGCATCAGCCGTCAAGACAGAAGCCATAGGGGACACCAAACACCCCGGTACCAGGGTACGCGTGTGCTGTGGGCGCGGGGCAGCGGAGGGCTCGGATCGCCCGCGGCCCCGGCCGAGCCCCGCCCGCGGCCAAGGGAACCGCGGCGGCTCCACGCTGCAGCCCGGCCGGCCCGGGAGCCGCCAACACCTCCGGCAGCACAGCGTCCGCCCCGCTCCGCTCCCGTCACCGGCACGGGCTCCTGCCGGTGCCGAATCCCGGCCTGAGCCGCCTTGAATGTGTCGCCAGTGGCCTCTCAGCCCGACACCGCGGCCAGAGAGCCCCGGCAGCCTCGAGGGGCCGCGCGGGTAGGTGCTAGGTTTGCACAGCCCCCGCTCCCCGCCCGGCGGGACGCGCATGGCGCGGCAGCCACACGGAGCCGCCACAGCGCGCCCCGCGCCGCGCAGGGAACGGGCGGGAACTGGCCGGGCGAGCCCCAGGCCGCAGACGCGCCCCGGGACGGAGGCGGGGGGCGCCCCACGAGCCGTCGCTACTCGTCCCCTACTCCGGCCGTACCTCCCGGGTGGTGACCTCCTCTTTCTCCGAGATCTTCAGCAGCAGCCGGTCGTTCTCCAGCTCCAGCGACCGCACACGGTCAATGTAAACAGCCAAGCGGTCATTGAGCTGCCGCAGCTCCTCCTTCTCCTGCAGCCGGGAGATGCGGGTCGGCGACAGCGGGGTCCCGCCGGGGGTGCCGCGGCTCGGAGTGCCTGACATGGCGCTGGGCTGGCGGGCGGGCGGGCAGCGACTCATTCAATCCCGCCGCACCGGGGGGAGGGAGAGCTAAGATGGCGGGCGGGCAGCCCCTCCCGCCGCGGCGCCGCCTGGGACATGCAGTCCCGGCGCCAAGATGGCCGCGGGCTTGAGGGTCGCCCGCCATTTCGCGTCTTATCAGGGACCGCGGGGGTGCCCGGGCCGCGCGTCAAGGACAGAATCGGGCGCGGGGCCGGTTCTGAGGCGAAGAGGTTTTGGTGGCAACAGCGGAAGGGACCGGAGCGACCGACGGGACTGACCCTCATCCGCTCCTGGTGGTGCAGCAGCCCGGGTGTCCCCGCAGGGCTCAGGCCTGTGGGGTGATGGGTTCCCTGACAGGGTATATGTGTGTGTTTTCACTGTAGTTCCCTAAAACATCACCCACGGCCCCTGTGGGCTGTGTGATTTTGCTGTGCTTTGCTGTCGGCTCTGCACAGGCCAGGGTCCAGCTCTGTGCTGAAATGGAGAAAACATGGATTGGACGTTCCCAAGGTTGATGTTTTTAGGAGTACCTAAAGAGTGATGCTTTTGGCTATGTAGTCAAACTTTGTACAAACTAAAATCCACTGAGAAGTTTTCTCTTCCTAAGTATTTGGAGTAGTATTTTTCCCAAAGACCCCAAATTCTGTCAGTTCTTGCACATTAACTAGTATAAACTGGATTACCATTCCCAAAGCTGTTCTGGCCTTGTGCCTTTCAGCTACAAGGGAGGGCTGAGAAAAAGGAGAGGTCAGTAAACAGACTCAAAAATCTGTCGTCTGTATGAAGAGCAAAGAGAAAAAGTAGCAAGAGCATTATGCAAAGGTAGGAGTACAGGTCTGGATAGAGAAACAGGGAAGACAGCAAGAAAATACAATATACAGTGTGAAAACTTAGGGACCCAGGGTGAAAAAGTAGGTGTTTGGCCTTAAAATAGAACTAAAACGATCTTCATCTGAAATCCTAGTATCAAGTACACCTCAAACTAGAAAACCTTGGAATAAACTCAGGAATTCTGGACAGTCAATATCCATGTGGGCAAATAGCTCTAAGTCTCTCTTGCAATCACTGCATAAATCACAGGGTTTCACCTGAATGCATTTGTCTCAACATGTGTATGTGATAGAAAAGGTTTTGTCCTGGCTGCTGTGAGACAGCAGAGTGCCTGTCTCACCTGCTCGGGCATCACCTCTCCTGGGACAGCACTGAGTGCCCCTTCGCCTCCGTCTCCTACCGAGATACAAGGGCGGGAATTTCCACACCTGTCTGTGGAGCTGTTGATATCAGTGGGTTTCCCTGAGGGTGTTTATGAGTGACAGCTAAAATGGAAGCCAGATCACTCCCCGTGCGCTTTCTGAAAGGCACAACCTCCCTACAGGAGGGTCACTGTCGGCAAGGCGCTGCCAGTGAGATCTGATGATAAGATGTGCGACTTAGTGTGAATCTCAGCTTTCTGACTGAATCTGAAAAATGAAGCAGAGAGGAGACTACAAATCCCAGGGTGCTGTGGTCGCTGCTCGCAAGGAGGTCGGATCCTGCCCCATCCGCCTCCTGCTCTTTGTTCCAGCCGCACTGGGGAGTTGCAGTACAGTGCAGTGCGTGTTTTGAATTTTGGCGCCTGTCTGCAAACTGTAACCCAACTGCTGCTGGACCGGCTCCAGCCCCAGTCCCAGCCTCTTGTCCTGCCCCACGCAGTCCGTGTCGTCTCTAACGACAGTATCGTCCCCGGAGCAAACAAAAAAAATACCCCTGAGCATCAAGCCGTGCACTTAGAGTGGACTTTTTCTCTCTTTAACATTCAGTTTCCAACACTCGCAAATTCAACCAGCTATAAACTCTGGTTGTGTTAAGACAGGAAAAAATATTTAAAGAATGCTGAAAACCTCTGTATAAGCTATTTTGGGTTAGCTCATTTTTTCTCTTCTGATTTGATGTGATAATCTGCGCATCTGTCTTATTTTTGAAATTATTTTAAGCTTTTTGCCTAATTTTGATTGGTAAAGTAAACCAGATGTAAATCCCCTTTGTTCGTGAATTTTAGCCCTCTGATTTTTAAGATAATGGCTTAGAAACTTCAGATGTTTCAAGAGTTTGTGTGCTTTGGGGTTTGGTTTGGGGTTGTTTTGTTGTTGGTTTTTTTTTTGGGTTTTTTTTTTTTTTTTTGCCTTCTAGTGTTACTGGGTATTTTTATAGTGCTGCTATCAACTGTATTGCAGTAAACTTTTTTTTTTTTCAAAATATACTTCCTGAAATATGCATCAATAATAATGCCTGATATTTTCTACATTTTTAAGAAAGTCCTTTTCTTTAGCAGTAACCCGGACACTTGCACACTTTCATCCCTGACACCAGTCTCCTCTTGTTTAACAGAATATGTATGTTCACTTTTCCAAAGAGAATGGTTTGGCGGTGAGATGGGGAGAGGAAACATCAGGAAGAAAGGGAAGTGCACAAGCTGAGTGTTTGTCCACTCATCAGCTGTGTTTTCCAGGGAGTGCAACACATATTTCAGTTGTGGTATTGGCATCTCTTCAAATACTGGTCCTCTTGGATCCCTACTATGAGAGGGATTCAGTATTGAACCAGGGTCAATATGGTTATTAATCTCTTAATATTTAGCAATTAGTTTTTCATTAGAGACCTTGACAGGTCTTTGCTACCCAAAACAATTTTACGATAAAGTCCTTCTGTACAATAAACTCCTTCTAAGCAAGTAGAATGGGTTTGTTATCCCAAGACAAAATAATTTAGCGTTTGACAAAGGGACAATATAGGGATGTGTCAGCCTTACCTGGCTGGGAAAACAGAGGATCATGGCAATCCCTGGGGCTGCATTCCTGGGCATTCAGATTGGGAACCGGTTCAGAGTACACTGAGGCTCCTGCCTTGCCCACTCTCCCAGAATTTCCACTTTGTGGAAAGTGGAGCAGAGGAGGAAACAGCTGCAGGTACAGGTCCCACCCTGACACAAAGTCAGGAACTTGGAAGAGCCTTGGGCTCAGTATTGAAGCTCTAGCTCAAAGACACTTGCAACATATCTGTCTGTCTGCATAGGGTAAGAATAAATTTTTGGGATGTCAGACACAGACAGTAGGAACAGGCTTTGTTTAGCTCTGGAGTGCTTCTCCCACCAGGTAAATGAAGGAATTGCTTCCAGTACATAATGAAGACAAAGGAAAACCTTGTGTATCCTTTGATGCAGAACACCTTCTCAGTCATTGACCAGTTTCCTGTACATTTGTGTCTAACAAGTTTTCTGATGCTAACTGGGATTTCATAATGATTCTGACATTTTCAGAAATCAGAGAGACAAGGATTTCCACTGCTATTTCTTAACTGCTTTGGTGTCTCAGCAGCTGCTGCCATGCTCTCCTCTTTCTCATTTTACACTCTTTTATTTGTATGTCTTTAATAGAATTATTTCTATATTTTCTGTAGTCACCTAACTCCACCTCTGCCTCATGTTCTTCACCTTGCTTGAAAAGCCAGACAATGTTTCATTGATTGTCTCAGATATTGTCATTAATTTCAGGAAGGAGCAAGGATTGAATATATATCACATAACATTTTCCTACCAGTCCAAATTCAATCTGGCCTCAACATTAGTGCTCAAAAAATTGCTAGCAATGACTCCAAGTCTGGAAGAAGCATTCATACCTCACCATGGAGTTCTGGTCCTGAGTTTCATCTTTCATTGAACAAAACTGCTTCCAGCAGTGTCAGGACAGAAAGCACTAAAGCAAGTAGAGAAAATGAATGGTATGCTATGAGTCATGGAGGAAACCTTCCTCATCCACTATGAGAAAGTTTGCTGAGATGTAAAAAAGCAAAGAGGAACGTGGCACACAATTGTGGGGTTAAAGCAAACAGACAGCAGACTGTCTGTAGGACAAGGGTTTTTTTCAAGACAAGACATCACACTGTAATGTGTAGAGGGTGTATTTATTTCTGAATCCAGCATCTAATGTTTGACAGGAGTTTTGAACAATAATATTCTTTTGCTACAGCATTTATCTCCTTACTGAGGCAGAATTCAAGCTGTATCACACTGAGGGAAGTGTTAACCAAGTCTGGACAGAGAGAATTCTGGTCTGTGCGTGGAATTGTTCACTTTTTTGTGGCAGGAAGGAAAGTAACTGCTAAGCATGGCCCTTTAGACTCTTGTACTGGAATGAGACCCTGGTCTCATGATCAGAAAGAAATGAGAATTTAATTCATAAAACACTTCACATTTTCCCCCATCTCAACAGAAAAGGGGTAAAAGAAGATGCTGAGGGGGCAGTGCTCAGGGCTCCCTGACTTTCCACAATTCCACTTTGTCATTTTTCTACAGAGTGATTTGCTTATAATAGCACATGCTAAAAAGATCAAACCACTACACCCATCTATAACACAGGAGCCACAGAGAGGGCTCCTGCAGTACAACTCATTCACAGTCTTCCCCAGGTGCAGGAGGAGGTATATGGTGGGATACATCAGCCTTCAGGGTAGCATCACCTACTGTGTCTCACGCCCACTGGCTCCCGAGGACTCAGGAATTCTTCCAAACTAATACGAAAACAGATTTCTTGGTAGCTGAATACCGTGAAAGCACCACTGAAAACAGATGAGCTGGCCAGGTAGGAAAAATACCACTGCTTCCTTCCAGTCAGACTCTGGCAGCCTTTGGAGCCAGAATTGTGGGCGTGCCTGTGCAGACCAGCTGCTGTTTAAAGAGATAAATAGCAACATTACACTAAGATCAAGGAAGGGATTATTCATATCACTTTTAATGAAATATTGGGCCAATAATCTCTAACACTGTGAGTTTTGCCTTTCATGTATGGAGCTGGATTTTATTCTAGTACACTTTCAGGGATCCAAAGACAGAAGTCTCCTCTGCAGCCTGACAAGGTAGCCCCAGTTCTCAGCACCCCGTGGAGTTCAGGTTCCCTCATTTCACATGCAAGCCCCTCATCGTATAGCCATTTGGCAGTTTGGAGAGCACAGCGAAGTAGGGTGGGGACTGGCTCCGAATGCAGTTCCTCTGAGTTCACAAAGCTGGCGTTATCAGCCAGGAGCAATCCCAGCTCTGCTCCAAGAATTACTTAAATTATTGCTACGGTGGAGCTGTGGGAGGGGAGAACACAATGTTCACACCCTTGCACTCCTATTATATAAAGCCTGGCACTGATCTCCATGCTAATGAAAACAAACCCAGGGTTTTTTTTCTAAACAACTCTTTGGCGCTTAATTTTCAAATCCACAGCCCAACTGCAGCTGGCTGGGTGCCCATCACCATGGAGTTATTTACATATTTTCCTCCAGCAGCTGCAGTAACCTGTTCTGTTCCTCATGTCTGGCCAGGCTGGCTCAGCCTTTGTCATGGTCTCACTGGAGAGAAATATTTCAGTCTTTTGCTATTTAACAAACAAACCAGCTCCCAGTGTGTTGGGAGTTCAGTTTTTAGTGTAGAAAGGTCAAAGCAGAAACCTTTGGCTTCCCTTTGAAAGAGAATTATCTACTTATCCCATCATACACTGTAACATGCTACATGCATTTGGGAGTGCTGGTTCCTTGAGCCAGAGCTTCTGTCAAAGGTAAAGTTTACAGAATAAACATATGTGAGAAGGAAGAAGAGAGATAATGAGGTATGGGTATGGGATCAGTCTCTCTTGGACATATTACATGATTAATCAAGGAGATGAAAGGAGTGCTTTCTGCAACTCCAAAGTGTGCTCCACCCAAGATCTCAAAGTATTTTACAAAGGATAATTCATTAAGCTTTATAATAATATTGCAACAAAACTAAGATGACCATGAAGCTTATTCAGTTAATGTCTGTATGTCTTGAGTTTCATGGAGTAGCTCTTTGAACCTGTCTTTCAGGTCACAGAATAATAAAATCACAGATTGGTTTGGGTTTGGGTTGGAAGAGACCTTAAAGTTCATCTTGTTCCAACTGCCTGCTGTGGGCAGGGACACCTTCTACCTTCCACAGGTTGCTCCAAGCCTCGTCCAACCTGGCCTTGGACACTTCCAGGGATGGGGCAGCCACAGCTGCTCTGGGCACTCTATGCCAGGGCCTCCCCACCCTCACAGGGAACAATTCCTTCCCAATATCCCATATATCCCTGCTCTATGGCAGTGGGAAGCCATTCCCCCTTGTCCACGCCCTTGTCCAAAGTCCCTCTCCAGCTCTCTTGGAGCCCCTTTTAGGGGCTGTCAATACATCTGTCTCATTGGAAAACGTTTTTCCAGTCCACAGCTGGGGACAACAGTGAAGTGCTGGAGCACTGCCTCAGTTAACACTTGTGTTGGAGCTGCATGTCCTTGAAGAACAGCCCCAGCTAAGCATGAACCTACAACAGGAAGACATTTCCTGTCTTGAGTTTGGTACAGTCAGGAGAGATCCTGCCCTACCCCACTCTCCTGCAGCCTGTGCTCTGTACTGAATTTTGAAGGCCAGCAGCATCACATCACTTCTTTCTTTACCACCATCACACTGAGGATGCATGTGGGTGGGCAGGTACAAGAATCAGATGTTTTGGGCAGCCATGAAAGAGATTTGCTTTGATGGAGTAAATGGGCAAGAGCTACAGCAAATGAGGAAAAGCTTTTGTTTGATGGTGATATTTGCAGGCTTCCTCTGCACAGCTAAACCCCAGTTCTGGGTATGAGAATAGCATAGATTTGTAGGATTTAATTTGTTTTACATGGTCTGCAGAAATCTTGAATGTTCAAGAAAAATCAGCTTCAGCATGGCCCTATGTTGTGTAGTGTGACAGAATGGCATGCAGAAAACTGCACCCTGGAAAGATCAGAGCCATTGCTCAGGGGCTGGATGGATGTCCTCGCTCAGTGGGTTATCTACCCAAGTGCAGGAATTTAAGGCTGGGCCTGCTCTGGCTGAACCTCTGAGCTTCTTCAAGTGCAAAAGGTATAACCCCACAGAATCCAGAAAAAGCTGCTGGGTTCAAAGTGCTGAGCTTCCCAAACTGTAGAGTACTAACAAGTGGCATGGATTCACTAGCAGTCCTTCCTGTGTGCCAAGGAGGCCAGGACAGTTCTTCTTCAATACATCACGAAATAATTGCCCCAGTTCACAGGCACGGTGTCCACCTCTGTCTCTCCCATCTGTGATACTCCCATCATAAATGATTCCAATCATCATCCATCTCTGGCGATTTACTCACACCACTAACAGAGATGGTCCCCAGCCCAGTGCAGGTGTGTGCAATCTCCATGGCACATGTGGCCACATCCTTAAGGCCTGCTTGAGGTCTAGAACTGATTTGGCAGTTGTCTTGGAGAACGGACTACCTGAAAACACCTGTCTGACATGTGAGACTCATACTCAGCTTTAAACAGTGGGATTAATCTGGTATTTGCTGGGTAATAAGGAAGGAGTTGATAAACCATGATGCAGCTGTCACTTGGGTTTGCATTTTTATAACACATTTGGAGTGGGAAGCCAGCGAGTGCTGGGAAACTGCAGACACGTAAATGGCCTCAGAATGGAGGAAAGCAGAGAGATCAGTTTGAGGTTACAATGGTCAGTGAGGCCATTGACAGCTTATACTGATGATTTAACTTAAAAAGCAATAAAAATTAAGTCACTGATGCATGGTGGACATTGTGTAGACGAGCCTCCACTTGCAGGAGTCAGAGTGCCAATGGCTAGAAGTGTGCATCCTCTCTTCTATGCCAGTATTGTGCTGGTCTGAACTGGTCTGGAGGAGAAGAAGCTCAGATCTGCTCAAGACTGTCAAGTTTGCAGAACATAAATCCCTATTTGCCCTCTCTACCCCTGCTATGCAAATATGTTTGGATGGTACATCACTGGCTGTTCTGGTTCAGTGGCCATCCCATCCAGTGGCAGGGTCTGGAGGACTGGCCTGAGGCCAACAGAGAGAATATCTCCACCCTACATCCAGCAAGGAGCTGGGAGTCCTTCCAGTGTAGTGCCTGGGCACCTCAGGTGCCTAGAGTTGCTCAGCCAGCCTCAGGATATCTTTGGCTTCATGACTAGGACTCCCACAAGGAGAAAATTCTGTGTGAAGAATCCACACTTCTGTGGGCCACCCATGGGCACTGTGACTACTGAGTCCTTTACTTTTGCTCTGTTATTACACAAATCTCTTGAATTTTATTTACTTTTCATTTAGTGTTTTCCTTCTCACCCTGCACGTTTCTCCTTTGGCGTCAATGATAGGCAGCACTCTGGCCATGCCAACCAATCATGACCAATTTTCCTGTTTGTTCTTGTCAAAAATACCTTCTCATGTAAAAGAAATAGCAACATTTGCTTTCTACAGGACTCTGCTGGTGGGATACATACAAGGAAGGACCAACATCTCCTTGGATGGCGGATACTCCCATTACTCTCATTTTCCCAGGTAACAGTCTTGCTGGGTTGTCCCTGCAAACCCTGGCCTGTTGGTGAGTCTTCTTCTGAATGAACTCACTCTAGGAAGGACCACCCCTTTGCAGTTCCCCCATCTTCCTCAGCCTTTGCATCATTCTTGCTGCTTTTCTGACTTCCTCTGGCTTGAGAACCTCAGTGCCCAGTGGCTACTTCCTGCTCTGCAGGAGGTCACAGGTATGCCCCAGATTCTGCAGATGCCCCTAGCCTGCAAGGATAAAGCGTGGGCAGGTAGTCTATCCATGCAAACAAGGAGCAAGAAATGTTAGAGTTCTAAGCTTTTGCAAACCATGTTGTCATGAGATCAGTCATGAAAAACCACTTTGTAGCTGCCTGGTGGGATATGCAAACAGCACAGCTGAGAGCCAGCTCACACACAGCTGCTCCTCTGGAATGGTGTCACTGGAGATTGAAGAGGAGCTCTTCTCGCCTCCACCGTGGCCACTCAAAGCCCTCTTGGGATGGGTAAGAGATGTGCCATTGCTCAGTGGGACTCAGTCTGGGCAGGCAGTGTCCAAACAGCTTCTCTTACAAAAAGCACCTGGGGCTGCTCAGGTAAATGAGCCCAGGTCACCTCGGGGCTGCAGGAAAGCTTGTGCCAGAATGGTGGAGGATCCTTCACACAGGCACTCTGCCTCTGCAGACATGCCTCCTTCCTCTGCAGCACCTACATAGGTCCTCCTGCACAGGGCACAGCAGTTTGCAGCAATTGCCTCCTTCACTGGCTGTGACTGCTGCCCGTGTCTCTTGTCCATGCCAGACACTCAGCACCTCAACCCACCTTCCCCTCCGACCTCCCCTTCCCAGTCAGGTTCCCCACAGGCTCATGCTAGCAACACCTTCTCCTGTGCCCTGTTCCTGCACGCTGAGCCTGGAGGAGCACTCCTGCCTGGGCCCAGAGCACCATGCCTAGGTCGGGGAGAGGCGTGGGGGGCCAAGAACACACCGAGCTAGAAATGAGGGCCAGCTTCAAACCTCTGTCTGAAATCTGAGGTCCTCACAGGCTCTACTGAGATGCCAGTTTGTGCTCCTGCCTCTCTCTGGAAGCTTTATGGCTGGACAGCCCACGACCCCACTGGCACACAGTGACATTTGGGCAGAGTTCATCCAGCCTCCTGGCACTGCCCACAGGAGCAATGCCCCTTTGCTGCTCCCCCCACACCATCCAGCCTGTTGCCCCTTGACAGCAGTGAATTTCAGCTGGCCCACCAAGGGACTGACACATGGGCTCATCCCCACAGAAGCCATTCCTAGCTACATGGCATCCAGCCACTGCAAAGCATTGGCCTCCTTGTAAAATGCAGCAGGAATACAAATGGAACTTGCATTTGTCCAAAGTGACTACTTCCAAGGGAAATCTGTGGGTCTGTAAATGGCTTTTCCCACCTGATAAACCTTTCCATCCCCAACAAGAAGGAAAGATCAGCATCACCATGGTCCCACCATTCAGTGGCCCAGGGGAGCAGCAGTGTAAGACCTCCTGTACAGTGGCTGCAGGGGAAACCCCTTTTGTGTGAGTCCCTAAGAGAAGGCAGGACATTGGCTTCCCAATGACAAAAATAAAGGTCATTTACGCAAGGATATACTTTTCACTTGGAAGTGATGAGCAACTTGGAAGACCAAAGCTAAGGCATTTATAATTGCAGAAGTGGATGCAAAATTAAGGAATTCCATCGCATGGCAGCAGAGGTGAGGCTGTTAGCTCAAGCTATAAAATCAGTGTTGTAAGGCCCAGTGAAGCCCCAGAAGGATTAAATCCTTTCCTTCAGCAGACAGGAGCAGCCTGCCTGAACTGGCAGCTGCAGATGGTTCCTCTGCTCAGGCAGAGCAGGCAGTTGGACTGGTCAGGTGGTCAGAAACCATACTTCAGCAGAGGCTCCAAGGCGCAGGCAAAGATTTATTTGAGGTTTTTCCTAGAGCAGCTGGATTTGGGAACAGCTGCTGTCTGTGCCAACATGGGTGACAGCTTTAGCAGTGTGCATTTGCTATCAAAGAAGACCTTGCACAAAACAGAACCTCAGAAATACAGGCAGTCTTCCCTGTTCATGGGTGTTACATGTGGTGACCAGGGAGCTGCTGCACGGGCAGCTGCCTTTCTTGTCCTCACAGGAGGGCAGTTTCATGGCTCCTCTGTGTGTGTCTGTGTCCATGCACACGTGCTGCTCCAGAAGGAAGACCATGGCTTGAACAGAGCTGCTGTTGCCCTTGCTTATGGGATGATGTAGGAGAAGGATTTACCTTGCTGTTTCTTCTCCTGGTTTTGGTAGTAGAGGCTGTTGGTTTCTGATCTGGCTGCGAAGTCTTGCAAGTTATCAAATACTTCTGGGGCATACTGTCTGGACCTCGATTTACTTACTAACAGCAGCATGTTCTTTAAAGTCAGGTTCAAACTATTTCACCTGGAAGACCAAAGGACCAATGTGAAAACTGTCCTGTGATGTGATGTGATGTGATGTGATGTGATGTGATGTGATGTGATGTGATGTGCAGTGTAGAGGGGTGGCTTGCATCGCTGGGACATGGGTCCCTGAGAGGCCTGCACAACCCTAACTCGGATTCTGAGCTAGCATGAACGCTGAGCTCAAACCAAGCCGAGAGTCCTTGAACTATCTGTGAGCTGATAGTGGAAGCAATTGGGCGCTGGGCCATGAACAGATGTTATGTAACAACAAGATGTAGCTAAATGATGCCTCTCGATAGGAGAGGCTGTGGCGACCTGGTTCAAGAACCCAGCACGGCAGCTCGGCCTAGCCCCCAAGCTGCTCGGGCCACAGACACACAGCACCAATATGGCAGATGGTCAAAATGGCGCTTTATTGTTCTAATTTGTGGGGTTATATAGTCGAGGTGGTTTCTCTACGTCAGGAGGGGGGACGGTGGGATGGTAAAAGTTAGTAAGGGGTGGAAAGCTACTGGGGTTATGAAGGGCTGTATTGTTTAGAGTAATTCTTATCACAGAGGAATGAAGGGGAGGAAGGTTACACGCTGCTTTCTGCTTTCCGTCACATCACGAAATCTTCCGTTCGCTCTTGTCCCTATTCTACTACAGCTAAACCACAAATAATTAGCATGAAGCGCATGATTTAGTGATTATACCTAATAGTTATTTGGCTTTATAAGGCTTTGTAACCAATTATAGTATCACTGACCACATGTGTTATAATTAGAATGGTATATAAGAAAACCGACTTTGGGATCATATCTAAGGAAGACGAATCAAGCAATAAATGGAACAAGCTGCTAACTCGTATCGAGTCGTCTCTTGATTCCGGTGCCAGTCTCCCAACAGTGCAGAGCAGTGTTTTGTTTAAAAATGTGCTAACTAATAAACCACCGCCAAAGACAGTAGTTCAAGTCTCTGATTGCCTCAAAGCAGGGCTTAAAAACTCTGAGAGAGCTGGTGAGGAACACAGTAGCCGTGCGGCACAAGGCAGCTGGAGGCTGGCCTGACTGAGCTGAGATCACTGCAGCAGCTCCTCATTCTGCAGCAAACACCATGTGGGAGAGAGACAGCGTCCAAAGGCAGCAGGATCATTCCAGTGGGAGAGGGCCGTTTTTATCAAAAGAGGTAGTAGTGAAGACTCTGCGGTGACCTTTACTTCCCTACCAAGTAGTTTAAGCAAAGAAGCCTCAGTTTGGCTCCAATTGCTCCCTGAGTGGTTCTATTACACACCAGGGACTCCTCCACCTCTGTCATCTCACCAACAGAGGCTGAACAGACCCTTGTCCAGCTCTGTCCTGCTGAAAACAGGATGACAAAAGAGCACAGTGGAGCATTGGTGGCAACTACCATCAAGGGCCCAAGCAGGGCCAACACAGCACTCTGTGCCCATGAGAGAGGCCTTGCTCATCATCATCACAGGTTTTGTGTCTCACAGTCACAGCCAAGAGATGTTATCATTTCTGTTGTCTTTTCAGAGCTGCGTTCTGTTATGGTGCATGGGAGTATTTCCATCCCTGACTGAGAGGTCCACAGTTGCAGAAATACTGTGTATGATGAACCCCATGCAGAGATTTTTGCTGGCTGCTGTTGCAAGTAATTATTTCCTGGAAGACAGAGAGGCTCCACCGCTAGGGGAAGCACCCTGCATGGACATGCGAAGCACAGGGCAAAATCATTCAGCCCTGAGCCTTGCAGAAGTGAGTGGGGCTTTCAGCTGCTTGAGGTCCAGAGGCCTGAAGTGGGACACCCAGGATGCACTTTTCCAGAAGAAAACAGACATTGAGAGCAACACCATCTCAGCTCAAAGGGAAAGCCTCTGGCTACCAATGGGAATGGTGCTGAAGTTCTTTCACACTGGTTGCTATGCCTATTTTGTTAATTAACATAAGACAGTAGCCTCTGAATTTAAGGTAGCCTGGATTTAGGCATGAGGCTGAGCCTGTCTCCTGCCTGCCTTCCCTATGACCAGCCCCTACCAGCCTCCTTGGGGCTGCTGGCTTACAGGGTGACCCATACTGCCTGCTGGAAGACATCTAGCAGAAAACCACATCTGGATACTTGCATCTTGCAAGGCGTTGGCCAAGAAGGCAGAGCAAAGTCTTCCTCTCTTCTGGGGAGATGATTCAGTTAATACTTGGAATCAGTGGGTAAAGGGCTTCCTCCACTGTGCCAGCTGTGGGAGCACATCCTGTGAGGGCGTCTTTCATCCAATGTTACACAACAGCTTGTTGGTGGGTACAGGCTTCACAGTGATCCTCTGGGAATTCTGGCTTCCCTAGCAGAAGGGAAGGGAGCTCTGCCTTTCCATCGCTGCAGGTGTGATCTCAGAAGGTGCGTGTGGCTTTTTGGCCATGATGTCATGAAGAGGGCTGGCTGAAAGAGGAATGCAGTCAAATGGACAGGTGGAAATCAGTTTGTACCTGGTGTGTCTGCCTGCCTTAAGAATGCATACCTCTGCATTGAGCAGGACGGGCTTCAGTTTCAGAAGAAAATGGGGTCCCAGGTACCACCATTCAGCTGTGCATCCTGTGCCTCTGTCAGGCGGACCATAGGTTGTGCTGATTCTGTACTTGGAAAAGAGGAAGGACACTAAAATAAACTTTCATATGTCTTGTGACAGAGAAAGGCTCTGTCTTGGTTTGAAAGACAGGTGTCTGCCAAGGAAGGCAGGAACCTCCCTTGGAATAGAAAATGTGACCCCCTTCCCTCCAAATTATTGTAAGTTTGAAATTAAGGGGCTTTCAGGCAAAGATATGAGAAAAGGAACAACAGTTCTTTACTAGTGTATATATATATGTATAACGAGATAAACAGCACCGGCAGCAACAACGAACAGAAGCAGAACCCAGCGCCAGCCGCGCTCGGCTGCCGGCCAATTCCCTTCGCTGCAGTTCCGCTCACGGCCGCCAGGGGCGCTGGTGGCTCCCGGCCGGGCAGGGCGGGTGCAGTGATTCCCCCCGCGCCTGAAGGGGGCGCTGTGGCGCGAGCTCGGCCGCCTCTCCACACGGTAACGGCGGCTGAGGCAGCGGGAGAGAGAGAGAAGGGGCTTTCCTTTACAGACTCACAGGGGGCAGCCGGGCTCAGTGCCACTTGGGAAGCTGGCTGCACTGCAGCAGGAACCTCGGAGCAGCAGGCTGGAACAGCAGAGACGGGCACACGCGGGTGGCAAACAAAGTGCAGCAAAAACTCTGCAGCTGTAGCAGGAGCCGTGAGGTGTCCCAGCAGGCAGGCGGTGGGGGGTTACAGTGTAGCGAAAAACCCGGAGCAGTGGGAGGGAAACGGCGGGACTGGGCAGCGGCAGCCGGGCTCCCAAATACGGCAGGAAGAGGCTCCCTCAGAGGGGGAGGGGGTCGGAGTCCCAGTAGATGGTGAGGGTCCTTCCCAGTGAGGGAGGGTGTTAATAAGGTCCCAGTGCAACGGCTGCTCGTACGAGCAAAAGCCTCACTTACTCTAGGATAAAACAGTAATGGGCTGGACTCCACAGTGGCAGCAATGCAGTAATAGGAGCAGCTCGACTGTTCTCTCCGATCCCAAGAGGGAGAGAGAGGGGAGCCGAGCCCAGACCCTCATGCCCCAGACAAAATCTCGCAGTATCTCTGCCCTTCCAAAAGAAAGCTCCCTCAGCTACGAGAGTGCAGCTGCAACCTTCCCCCCACCTTGGCCGCTTCTTAAGTACCGGTCGTTATTGTCTCTTAGCAATAGATAGGAGAAAAAAAAAAAAAATCACAATCCTAACCTTAAACAGGCTCTCTTCATAAACCTGGAGCAGCCGGGGAAGGGTAAGGTGCTGCACTTTTCCTTCTTTTCTTGGTCTTTAGCCAGGTCAAGATGAACTCTAGCTTTTCCAGTTCTGTTCCTGATGTCCATGCAATGCCTATGGGCATGTCTCTTGGCTAGTTTTGCTGCTTCCACCCCCCACGTTCTTAATTTTTGTATTTAAACATGATCCAGAATTCTCAACTCAGTCAGTCTGGCCTCCTGCTGTACTTGCTCAACATTGGGATGGATCACTCTTATACTTGTTCTCCATTGGTTAATCAGAAATTCAGATGGCTGTTTTACATCTACCTGAGCTCACTTCTACTTCTCCTCCAGGCTGAAAAAGGCTCATTCCTTCCAGTGCTCCTCATAGGATATATGCTCCAGCCCTCAGAAATCTTCATGACTTTCCTCTGAACTTATTCCAGTTAATCAAAGTTTTTCTTGCATTGCAAGGCTTGCACACAGCACCACTGGTGTGATCTAATGAGTGAAAGGTAAAGGCAGCAATCCCTTCCAGGCCCCTGTCAAGTGCATCTGTCCATGCAGCCCAGGACATCGCCACAGCAGCCAGGACACACTGCAGATGTTCAGCCTATTTATGGTCCACTGAGCCCTCCATGTCTATGTCAGCAGAGCCAGTCCATCCCAGCTTCAGATTCTGCTCCAATCCCAAGGCTTCCTCTACCTTACCTACCTTTTTTCTGCCCCGCTGTCCTCGGGCTCACCTGATGGGTAACATCTTGCTTGTAACACCGCTAGGAAAGTAATAAGGCAAAGAGTGAATAGATATAATGCAGAATCCAAAGAAGGATTCAGAGAGATGCAAACCATTTGCAATGCTGGGAATGTGGGAGAAGGCATTTAGCAATGTTGGAATGGGGCAAAAGCTTCGGTAAACTGAAAACCTGGATTTTCTATTAGGGACTTGTTCAGGCAATGATGGGAGGCAAGAACCCTTGTCTTAGGGAAAAGGCAGTTTTGAGGAGTGTCCAGTGCAGCACAGAAAGGTCAAATGATGAGAAACCCAAGGGGAGTTCGGGAAATGTAGATCCATAGGTTTCTGCATGAAAGGAAAAGATGTCCTGAGGGGAAGGTAGCAATAGTCAGGGTGTGAGAGGGAAGAGCCCCATGCAGCTGCTGCTGGTGGGTTGGTGCTCACAGAGCAGGCAGTGGGAAGCAGCAGGTGCCGCCTCCTTCAGGCCAGCGTTTATTTAGGGGCCACTTGTACCTGATGAGGTCACAGAGCCAGAGCAGGGGAGGGCCCTTCTTCAGCACACCCAGAGCTGAGTGAGCAGCCACCCTAAGGTAGCTCCTTGCACATCGGCAGTGGCAGGAAGGGTGACAGGGGAGGTGACACCTCCTTCAGCTCGGGGCTGTGGCAGCTCCTCCTGTGAGGAGCCCAGAGCTTGTGGATGGGGAGACCTTTAGCTGTCCTGTGTGATAGTTCTCAGTAGCAAAGATCATATCAAACTCGTGTTGATTTTAGAGGTGCAGACTGACAACAAATTTGGCATTTGTAATTTTTTTATTGACTTTCAGGAACATTAAGAAACATTTCGGAATGGCAGCTCCTTCTGCCTGTGTAGGACAGTCCACCTCCACCCTGCAGACGCCTGCTCATACTCTGCCCTCCTGTGGAGAAAGGCATCGGAGTCAGACCTGTCCCACCGTCTAAGCCACGAACATTCGTCACTGCTGGAATCCGTGCCGTGAGGGGGTGACACAGTCCAGCGGGTCTGAGTGTGTGAGCCGGGACCGCTGCCCTGCGATTAAAGGAACCAGCCCTGCAAAGATGAGCTCTGCAGCAGAATGTAAAGTTATGTAATTTGTTTTAAAAGCCAAGATTTTCAATTTTTGAACTAATATTTTCAAGTCAGTATTTTCAATTTCAACAAATTAAATAGAATTGTCTTTGAAAGCAGAAACAGTTGAGTTGCACATATCCACCTCAGTTCTCTTTCAGAGGTAAGAAAATCCAGTATCTTTTATTCCAACAAAATCGTTTCATTTATTCTTTTAGATTTGTCTGTCAAACCTTATCGGTCAAGCGATACCAAAGTTATAATTTATGGGGAAAAAGTCAGTGAGTGCGAGGCTGGGCGGCCCTGCGGGCTCTGTCCCCACCCGCACGCCCCGAGCCCCCCGGCCGCAGCTGAGGGGAACCAGCAGTTCTGCCGGACCCTCCGCTGCGGGGGGACCCCTCCCCGTTCCCGCTGTCCCTCACACCCACAGCGACCCCCCGGCAGACTGACCCCCAGCCCCTCACGGCACACCTGTCACGCCACCAGGGGGCGCTCTCGGCCCCGCGCGCCGCCGGAAGCGGCCCCGTCCCGGCGTCCCGCGCGCGCTCTTTCCTTCCGGTGCGGCGCCATCGTTGTGGCGTAGGTGAGGCCGGGTGGGTCTGTTTCCATCCGCGTTCATCGGGCCCGGGTGCCGCAGCCATGGCCATCCGCTACCCCATGGCCGTGGGCCTTAACAAGGGCTACAAAGTGACCAAGAACGTGTCCAAGCCCAGGCAGTGTCGCCGCCGCGGGGTGAGTACGAGGTTCTGCCGACGCGCGCTGCCCCGGGCCCGCTTCTGTGGCGGGGGCTGAACGGGCCCGCTGCCTCCGGTGCGCAGCGCGCTTGTGTTGGTGTGTCCGGCGCGGAGCCGCCCAGCGCCTCCGGCTCCGTCCCGCGGGGCTGCGGCTCGGCGTTTTCGCTGTGGGGAGACGGGAGGGCTCAGAATCCGCGTACTGCCCGTGACTGCGGGACGGGCGGGGCTCGGCAGAGCGGGGCCGGTGGGCTCGGCCGGGCAGGGCAGCGGGTGGCTGTGAAAGTTCTGTGTCTTCTAGAGTTTCTCCTTTTCTTCTCTTGGTAACAAAAGGCAATCCCCGCAAAACTGCCCGGAGTTTCCCTACTCGGAGCTATCCAGGTCCGACAGATGCGTGTGTTGTTAGGAGACATAAATGCATCTGGGCCTTTTATCCACTCTGATTAAATGCTCCGTGTAGCTGTGGTGTCCGATGTGTGTTGCAGTGCAAACCGTGGGTCCTGCTTTTTCCAGAAATACTGGTCCATGCCAGTGTGTGACACATCCGGACCCGAGGCTGAAGACAGACTGGCACACCTGGCCAAGCTCACGTGCTCCGTAGCATCTGCCAGGGATCGAGTGTCCTTGGGACATGCCAACAGCGTGGGCTGGTTTTGGGGCCTAGGCGAGAGTATGCCACAGCGCTTTGCAGTCCCCTTTGCATCAACCAGCGCGTATGTGCCTTGTAACCTGCGTATTCCCTCCCTTCCCACAGCGCCTGACCAAACACACCAAGTTTGTGCGAGACATGATCAGGGAAGTCTGTGGCTTTGCACCCTATGAGCGACGTGCAATGGAGTTGCTGAAAGTGTCCAAGGACAAACGTGCTTTGAAGTTCATCAAGAAGCGGGTGGGTCAATCAACTAACAAGGATCGCAGAAACTACGTCAGCTTTCTGTTTTCTGCCTTCCCTTAGGAATATTTGGCTTTTCAGTTAATTTTTTTCTGTTGTTTTGGAAATTACTAGTGTAATATGATGGAGTGGAGAGAATGTTCTTGGGTTGGGTGGGAGAGCAGGAGATGGATGCAAAGGTACTTTGCCAAAAAGGCCCTGAGCTCAGGGATTCAGGCTTGTCATGCTGTTATTCCGTGGTTTGTGTCTGGTGTGGGGAAGATGAGAGCTGCACTGATGGAGGTTGGGTGCCATTAACCAGGAGACTTTAAATGGGGCTCCTTGAGTTGTAGTGGTTATGAACTGAAAGCAGCCCCTTTTGTGTCACAAATAACTTTGCTGAGGTACTACTGAGATCTGATGGCAACCTCTTGGCTAGAGGTTGATTCCGTCTTTCCAGGACTTCACCATTCTGCCTGGTTTGAGGTGTGTCGGCAGTGACACCTGCAAAAACCCCAGCCTGTGCTGGGTAAAGACTGAGTGCTCTGCTCTCTCCCTGCAGGTCGGCACTCACATTCGGGCCAAGAGGAAGCGGGAGGAACTCAGTAACGTCCTGGCAGCCATGAGGAAAGCTGCCGCAAAGAAGGATTGAGTTGCACAGGCTGCAACACAATAAAGTCCTTTCTCCCAAAACCAGGGTAGTGAGTGTTCTTGGTACACGTACTTAAGTGGGTGCTGCTGGGGAATGCTGACAAAGTCCTGAACTTCAGCAATCAAGAACTTGGGTCAGTGGTTTATTGTACCTGCAGCTGGAGATGCTGATACTGGTGCTGCTGTGACTTAGTCCAGAGGAGAAGCCTCTGTGACTTACGTTGAGTCTCAGGACATGGAAATCTCTGGAATAATACCTTCTACCTCCTACTCTGTCTTCAGACGTAGATGGTGGTAGGAGGGAAGTGGGCAAAAAATGGCTTTTGAAAACAAGTAACTACACTTCTTCCCCCGGGCACATCAGCCCATTCCTCATGTAGCTTAGCCTGCTGTTGTGTTTCCCTTTGTACCCTTTATTCAAGCCTGTTTTCTGCAGTGTGTTAGCAAGTCATGAAAGACACCTAGAGCCAGCAAGAACTGCCTGGACTTCAGTAGCTGGATTCTTTATTCTCTCCTAAGGGCTCCCTTGCTGTGGGATGACAAGGGCTGTTCTTCCTGGCTGAGAAAATACCTTTCAACTAGACTCCATGCTATTACTCTTCCCCTCTTTAAATTCCTTTTTCTTAGCGTTCATTGGAAGACAAAGTATTCAAATTCTCTGGCCCCCAAGCGTGTGTTTACTGATGTACATCATGTCAAGACATTTAATTCCTTTTCTCACTCCCTGAATATGATACAGCTGTTGCAGAGGCACAGGGCATCTGTGGTGCAGCACAGTGCTGAATGCTGATACTGAGCACGTTGCTGTTTGGCCCTGGTCTGCTCTCTGTAAGCCTGGAGTTCTTTCTGGTGGTATTGACCTGGTGACTGAACCTGGAGAACCATGTCCCTTGATCAGCTGAATGTACCAGCTCTGCTGAACTGCCTTAGGATTTCAGTGTCCTTTCAGCCTAGCCTGGGCTTCTAAGCAGAGACAGATACTGAGAGCTACTTGCCTTCCACCACATCAGGAATAACACCTGTACATCAGCCTAACTCTGGGTGGACTGTTCAGTCCTTTTCCACAAACATACTGAAATTTACAGTGAAACAGCTGAAACATCTTCAGTGAAAAGAGACCAGACTAGCCCCACTGCTGGTGGCTGATAACATGCCCATTCTTTTGGCAAAATTGGAAATCCTTTATTGTAGATCATAATTCAGTATTAAAGACTGAGAAGTACTTTATTCTAGCAGAGCCATAATTCATTTTGGCAGCTGCGCAGCAGCAATAGCTTAATGTCCCACTTCAGGATTGCCCCCAGTCACCCATCTCTAGGCAGGGGCTGAGTGCTATGGGATAAACCACCTTCCGGCCATCAGGGCACAGGCTGTCATCCTCCAGTGAGATTCAGCTGTGAAAATGCTATATCAAATACCTCTTTGTAGTGCTCCACAAAATGCACTTCCAGTCCTTCTGTAATGAATCCAGCAAGGTCATAATAATCCTTTTTGTTCTCTGATGGCAGAATGATGCAGGTAACGCCTGCTCTCTTTGCCTGTGGGAAGAAAAAGCTGGGCTGTCTTTTGACTCCTAGGAATCCTTCCATGTACCAGAAACACCCCCATTTCTGAAAATCAGCAGTTATTTAGGAGCATGATCCAGCCTACTCTCTTCTTTGGAGAGCACCAAGGGCATTCCTGACAGGTATCACCAGGGTGAAGCATGTTCTAGATCCCCCCTCAAGCCCCAAAACACATACTCTCCAGTGCCATCTCAGCTGCAGGGACAGATGAACGGGAGGCATATGCAGCTTGGGGAATTGTTTAAAACATTCATACTATTTTACAGAGTTCTAAGTGTCTGTTCCAGCTTGGGTGAGGATAAAGCCTAGGATGAAAGCAAGAGTTAGAAACAGCTTATCAGACCAACCTACCCTATAAATACCCTTAGCACAATTCTACAGAACCTTTTGATAGGGACACCTTCCCTGGAAGGAGTACGGAAAGCAGAGCTGCTCCTCCCAGGACAGGTTTGTACCCATCGCTTTAGGGGTGACTGCGTTTAGGCCTATGGCCACTCACACTCCTGCAAGTGCAGCCAGTCAGCACCATAGCACATGTTAGTCCTGTACTGACTGCTACAACCAACAACTAATTTTTAAGTCATACAAGGAAAAGAAATCACATTGCACAAGGCTGTAGCCCCAGTATATCTGGGGATCCACTGATGTGGAGCCCCAGCTCAACAGAAGAAGACCTAGACACATTCTTGACAGAAATATGTGTGTGGTGTAAGGCTTATGTAGGCCAGAATTGTGCAGGTGAAAAGTAGGGAGAGATTCAATACTTGAAATTCTGAAAACTGCAAAGGGTTGAAACCAAAAATATAAGACACTAAGTTCCTTTCATCTAAAACACACATCTGTATGAGATGTCAGACAAATTCACACTGGAACTAGGGAACAGAGCCTTGATTTTAAGAATGTACCTTAAGAGATGCTGTCAAATCTCCACTGGATGCCCTCCTTAAACAGGCAATTAAACACAGCACAGGTGATTGAACTGTGCTAGTCTGACAAAACAGCTCTGAGTGCCAGTTAAAGCTGTCAGCCACCTTCAATTCTGCCAGTCTAGGTGGAATTGAGCTAGGCAAACACAGCTGCCCTGGCACAAAGCCTGAGGTCCCTTCCCTTTCCTCACAGCCAGAGACAGTCAAGATCGCCATGTTCCCCTGCAGAACATGTGTCCAACCTGTGTATGGAATGAAATTGCTGCCTCTCCCAGTTCAAGGAGCCACCCCACTGGCTGTCCCTGTCCCCACTAAACCCAACCCAGGGCTCTTTCCCATGGACGATGCACAAGAGAGAAGAGCTCTTACTGCAATAGTCTTCTCCTTGATTCCACCAACAGGAAGAATTTTTCCAGTCAATGACACCTCTCCAGTCATTGCTACGTTCTGCCTCACGGGGCAATTCATGGCCAGTGACAGCAGAGCTGTTACTATGGTACATCCTGCGCTTGGTCCATCCTTGGGGGTTGCTCCCTGTTTAAGAAAAAAAGCACAACCCCCTGCTCATTCAAGAAGCAGCACAGCCAGACAGTACCCTTGCCCTTGTTTCAACATTGTCCCAATTTCATGAAGCCTCGCAAAGGTTTTTGCATGTGTGAGTGATGGAATCCTAGTATTTGAATTGGCTGATTTATTAACAACTGTGACATTCATCACCTTATTCATGAGGAATAATCCATGAGTCCACGATGTGGTTTCTGGCCTGATGCCACCACCATACTCACTGGGCTCAGGTCTTTGAATAAGCAACATCAGTGGAAAAAAAGAGCACAAACACTTTGAAGCTCTTTGTTAGACCTAAGCCAACCATGCAGACAAGGAACAGAAGTCAACATCATAAGGGGGAGAGTGTCAAGAGTCACAAAGTAGTGGAGGACAATACTGAAAATCATTCAAGGCAGAAAAGATCAGTATATAAAGCCCCACAAAACCCAGGCCTGAACTAGTGACAGTCTGGATTTATCTGAGATCAAACCTCTTTGAGGTAAGAGCAGAGGAAATCAAGTGTTTGAGAGGGAGTAGAGACAGAGATCATGTCTGCTGTTTTCTCATCTTTCAGGAAATAAATTCACAGACAACAATGCAGTAGCTGGACAGACACAGAACAAGCTGCAACAAGGACACTGCACACAGAGCACTCAGTAGTCCACAAGGAAAGCTTGGGCACAATCACAGTTCAAAATCTGTCTTCAGTAAAGCACCGGCCCAAAGCTTGTTACACAGCATGTGAGCCACTCAGAGCAGTGTGCATTTATTTTCAGCCCCAAATATTGGACAAATGCAATCACTGCCATTGCATGGACTAGGAAGCATGGCACAGAGATCAGGAGTAGTATTTCCAATTATGTGTAAATGACTTGAAGCCTTTAAGAAGGCCTGGTAACACAGAGACCTAAGCTTTGGAGTCCTTGTAACTTCATACAAGCGTTTATCCAAATCACTTATCTCTATGTCATGGTTTCCCCACCTGCACAACAGGGCCAACAGCTACAACAAAAACTTAGGTTTCCTTAGAAAATTATCCAAGCCCCTGTATTCTTGCCACATGCTTGCTGTAGAAAGGAATGGAAACATGGCTCATAAGAAGACCTTCAGAGGAACATGAAGAAAATGCCTTCATTCTTGGGTTTTACTGCTAGAAGAGGGCATTCTGCACAACATATGGACAAATGAAGTGCCTTCCAGCTTTAAATCTAGGGGAGCAAACCAGCCTGGCTGTTGTGCATGCTCTGTGAACTCTGCATCAGTTTACCTCTGGCACATGCAAGTGGATATGAGAAGACATAAGAAAGTCATTGTTGGGGTCCTTCTGCATCAGAAAGGCTCTTGCAAATGTGTATGCAATTTTGGCACTCTCTTTCATTACATCTCCTAGTTGCCCTGTTACTTCAAGCGACCCATCCTTGTTCTCCTTGTCTTTGGGTCGCCTCAGGGATGTTTCAATAAACAGAGTGGAACCTCCTAAAAAAAAAGTAGGAAAAACAACATCTGAAAAAAAGTTAAAGGAAAATTAAACCAGAAAGTTTTGGTGATGCAGAAGCTATGTCAGGCATTTCGAACTCATGCTCTCTAACAAGACACTAGCCCTTGGGTAGAGAGCAGCTGAAACTTGTTCCCCAAATACCTTCAGGAAGGCCAGCTAGAAATCTCAACAGTCTCCATTCATTACTTTTTTTGGACTTCATCTAAGAACACAGAAGCAATCCCTATTTAATGGAAATAATCAAGTTCTTATAATGGTTTCAGGTTCTTTGTTTCCTACAGAGAGTAAGCTGAGTTCATGTCATAAAACACTTTTAGCCACTTCAGTTCTCCAGTGCCAGGTATCTATTTACCTTTTCCACCATAATGACAATTTCCCTCTTAACTACCTTAATTCTACTGAAGGTCAATTTGAATATGCAGAGGTCATCCTTTGCTGTGTGCTGTATTTCCATCCTGTAGTGCACATAAGCCCCCAAGTTACTAGGTGAGTAATCCAATGAATGGTAAGCAGTCAACTGCACCCACCCCACAGAGTGCTGGAACACCTGTACCTGCCCTCAACATCAAAAGTCAAGTCAGCGTTGCACATCACTGACGAGACACAGCATTCCTGAGCTGTGCTGTGTGTCACAGTGGCACCTCCTGCTGCTGTTAAAGAACCAGACCAGATCTTGTCCTCTCTGAAAAGCCTTACGCTTTTAGTCACTGCTGTTCCTAATGTATGTCATTTGTATGGGATATGGAGCTTAAAGAAAACATGCTGTCCCAAAGCTAAGATAAGCCTGGGTAAGGGCATAAGAAAGGCTCCCTTCTTCAAGGAAGTAGTATTCAGGATCCGAAGGCCAAAGGAAGTTCCTTTTACTGGTGCCTGTAGAAGAATGTCACTGGACTCAGTTCTGTTTGACTATCACATTCAATTTTTGAAAATGATACAGAAATGTATACATTAACCCAAAATTAATTTTGTCTCACCCATAGCTGTCCAGGCCAGACCCATCACCACTCCTGGGGGAGTGGTTTCATACATGCGATCCACAGTGAAGATGGGCTTTCCTACAAAGTCCTGCAGGTTTTCGGGTGTTACTTGGACCGTCTCTGCTTCTCCACTCACAATTTTATAGGCAGATTTCCTCAATACCTGGGTGAGACAGTAATTTATCCTCTGTAGAAAAAGCTCAGAAGGCTGATGCACAGTGGTCGGTTACACATAAATTTCCCTCACCTTTTCTACTTGTTTCTGCAGATTCCTCACCCCACTCTCTCTGCAGTACTGTTTGATGAGAACAGTCAGGACATCTGATGTGATTTGGGCTTTGTTTTCATCCAAGCCACACAGAACTCGTGCCTGAGGGACCAAGTATCTCTGAAAGAAATAATCCCCCACGTCCTTCTCTTAGTATTTGTGACAAAAGCCTGGTGGTTCCAATTCACTCAATGCTGTTAGCTCAATGTTGCTTTCTGGTGTCCACAGCCTATGGAACACTGGAGTTATGTTAACCGTGTGTTCAAATCAAAGGAACTCTGTCCAAAATACCATGTGCTTAATTTTTCTGGACACAGTTGGATGTAAATATGTAAGCCTGAATTTGCCCAACAAAATTTATCAGATGTAATTCATATAAAGCACAACAGTGATTTCTCTTACCTCTGCAATTGCAAGTTTCTCTTCTGCTACATATCCTGACACATTGATCACTTCCATTCTATCCCGCAGTGGCTCTGGAATGGTTTCTGTTACATTGGCAGTACAAATAAAAAGTACCTGGAAGCATTACAAGATCCTATTAAGCACTTTCATTAACCTGCTGCTTTACTCCAAGTACTAGTTCCTAAGTTCTGCGTTTCTCTGTCTGAAGGGCTAGAGCAAGATCACCTTTTCTGTGGAATTAGTTTTTATTAGAAGTTTTGGATTTTAGAACTATGTAATAGCATGTTCCCTACCCCCAAAATAAATGTTTAGAAACACACAATGCACAAACCGGGAAATCGGAATGGTTTGATAGGGACCAGGAAACGGGAGATCTAGATGACAGTCAGAAGTTCTTTCTACCTTCTAGGAAATTAGCACAGAATGACCCTATTATCTATACCTATTACTAATACATCAATTCTGCAATTTATGTCAGCTGCACAAAAAGTGCAATGGTGTTTAAAGATGACAAATTTCAAAAGCTTCATAGCAGCATTAGGCCACTTCCCTTGACAACAGCTCTGCCAATCACTATGTAAAGGAAAACTCTTGCCTTTTCTAGTGGATACCACACATCTGCTTGTCCCTGGCTCTACATGGAGTTAGGGCTACAGGACATATGCCAGCGATCATGTTCTTTCATGTACAGACACTTCAGTTAAAGCCAATTCCTGCAGAGACAGCTGTATACCATTTATGTTCCATCTGGCTTTCCAGTCGAATAAAATGTCAGCATCTTTTCATGGACAGGAAATCTCTGCATTGATACACATTCATACATTCTGTCTCTACAACCTCTGCAGAAAAGAGAAATACCTTTGATAAATCCACAGGAACATCAAGATAATGATCCAAGAAATTAGAGTTCTGTTCTGGATCCAATAGTTCTAGAAGGGCCGAGGATGGATCCCCTTGGTAGCCTCTTCCTATTTTATCCACCTGTGGGAGAAAAAAATGTAATGCTCTAAGAAGTTTTCTACCATGATAAATTCTCAAGCAAGATTTTTTTCAAGGCTCCATCTGAAAATCTTCATGAGTATTCATTAACATCCAGTACCAGTTTACCACTTTTCTGTGCACTCATCCAAGTCCCCACGACCTTCCTGTGTGAGCACATGACACACCTGAGAAGACACAGTACTTTTGAGTGTTGCAGAAAATCACTATGAAGTCTCAGGCAATGTGCATATAATAAAAAGCACTACTACTAATTGGGCTACTACTTGTTAAGCTGAGATAAGCTATAGGCACAGACCAGAACACTTACTCCACCAGTGGGAGGACTGGGAGTGCTAGCTTACAGAACTTCCCAAATATATAAGCTCAGACACTCTCCTTACTCTGCCCAAGGTGCAAAGTGCCTACATACAGCCATTCAAGCAGAGCCCAATTAGTTGTGTTACAACACCTGTGCTGTTGTCACAGTCCTAAGTTGACTGAGGCTTGTGGGGACTTCTTGAAGTCATCTTGACCAACCCCATTGCTCACGCAGGGCCACTAGAGCCAGATGCACCAGGACCATGGCCAAGGTCATTGACTCTTCCCACACTGTGAACTCTCCTTCTGAAGATACAAACAGGACCACAGTTTCTTCTCCCTTATGAGTAGTGTTAACCGGATGGCCTTAATGAAATTTGCTTCTACAGCCAAGGCAGGGCTTCTGGCCAACAATACTCAAGTGTCATAACCTCCAGGTTCCATTACCTTTCAAATCAAGATACTCATCGGTTACATCACGCTGCAATGGATGACAGGTTATCGGTCCCCCATACCACTCCCAAGACATCTGCTGTTGGTCCTTCCCAGGTATGGCACACAGGAAGGCCAGAAAGACCTTCAGTCTATTCTGAGTCCCTGCTATTATTATTATTATTTGCTTTTCCACAAAGCATTAGGCTGGTATCCGTGACTCATTTATTCTCAAATCAGACCACAAATTGACTGTAAGCATCTTATTCCTTATAGTCCTGCTTTAGACCTACTGAGAGTGATTCTTGCTAATAATCACACAGGCAATAGTGGATTTGTGCACAGTGATATGCCCACACCTCTATAGGAAACACAAGAACTACGGAAGCCTCTGAATATCCAATCAGGTCCATTGGGATCCAAACAGCTGTAATTTAATCAGAAGGACACAACTAAAATTTTAAAGTTGGAGTCTGTTATAAACAGAGAAAACAAAGCATCTACTGTATCAGTGTCACCCAGAGAACTTGAGAGCCCAGCCTCATTTTAACAGAAAGAACCTGGAATTTTTAGGAGCATTACTGCTTCACCTTTTCTACAGGGATCAAGAATTTAAATCTTTAAGAGCAAAACCTAGAAGAAAGACCAAATACTTCACCTCATCAATCAGTATAAGTGGATTCTCTGTCTTGGTTTTCTTCAGACACTGGATGATTTTTCCTGGCATTGCTCCAACATATGTCCTCCTGTTTTACCAGAGAGTGCATTTAGGGAACCATGGCAAAGCACAGCACATACCAAAGCATACACCATACAGCTGACAGAATAAGTATATCCTGCTGGGAAAGAAGTCTTTATTTCTTCAGTATCTATCAAAAGCATTCTCCATTCCCATATTAAGCACCAAGACCCACCTAGTTTGTTTCTAGTAAAGAACTGACATGAATTTTGGCAAAATACTCCTGGATTACAGTTTTTATCTTTAGTTTTAACCACTTCTCAATTAGAGGAAAGCAAAGAGGTAAGGCCGAGAATAGAGATGTTTGAATTTTCATGGATTTTGGGTAAGAAATGTCAGAAAAGGTAATGTGTCACTTCCTCACTTGATAGGAACAAAAGACCAGTGTAAATCAAAAGATATTGAAGGAACAAACTGTTAATAGCAAAACATAATGTTCCTGCTAGAGATTGTTTCTGGTATCCAGAAACAAGCAGAAGCAGAGGAAGAGGGTAACAAGAGAGTGCATGCCAAGAGGCACAGAACAGAGAACATCTGAAAAACATAGAAAATAGTTCTCTCAGCTGCTGTGTAGGGCAGAGCCTTGCAAATTCAATTTACTCCGCAGAATGGCTACTCTTACTGGTTTGAAAACACTGCTTGTTTTATGTTCAGATGCTGACCCTCTCCTCTGCTTTGGTGAGGCCACATCTGGAGTGTCGTGTCCAGTTCTGGACTTCTCAGTTCAAGAAAGACAAGAAACTGCTGGGAAGAGTCCAGTGGAGGGCTATGAAGATGATGAGGGGACTGGAGCATCTCTCATGGGAAAGATTGAGGGAGCTCGGCCTGTTCAGCCTGGAGAAGGGATGACTGAAAGGGGATCTTATCAATGTGTACAAATATCTGAAGGGTGGGTGTCAAGAGGACAGGGCCAGACTCTTGCCAGTGGTGCCCAGTAACAGGGCACAGGGCAATGGGCACAAACGGAAACACAGGAAATTCCACCTGAATGTGAGGGAAAACTTCTGTACTTTGAGGGAGGCAGAGCCCTGAAACAGGCTGCCGAGAGAGGCTGTGGGATCTGTTTCTCTGGAGACATTCGAAACTTGTCTGGACACCATCCTGTGCAACCTGCTTTAGAGCAGGGGAATGGTCTAGATGATCTCCAGAGGTCACTTTCAATCCCAGCCGTTCCAGGATTTTGTGTATGTGGAAGAAAAATAAACCTATGGAAGGGTCAGATCTACTGATTTTTTATTCACTTCTTGTTCTCCCCATGAATGTTCTTGTTTCCAAGTTTTCCTCGTGCAGCAACTCTGTCTTGATTATTTGGAAACCAAGTCTCAATCACACCTGAACACATATGTGAATGGCCCTGTTCAAACTGTCACCATTCTCTAGTTCTGACATTTACAGACAGGCATGTATTAGCATTTGGCACCAATCCAATGGTTTTGGGTAGCTTACTCAGCTTTTCAAAGCTGAGAATACACAAGAAACAGGGAGCAACTGCACTTAAAAACACAAATACAATTATGTTCCAACGTCCACCCTTTGCTATCTTTTTCACCTCTTTCTGTATCTCAACTCCTGTCAGCAAGGGTTGGCAAAACAGAGATGAAAATTACTCATGTTGTCCAACTCCAGTTAGGTTCCTATTTACATTAGTAAAAACTGCTGAATAGAGAAACTGCTTAAGTTACACTGACCTGTGTCCTTTTATTTCTGCTACATCAGTCATTCCTCCAACACTGAAGCGGAAGTACTCTCTGTTTAGGGCTCTGGCAATAGAGCGGGCAATACTGGTTTTGCCAACTCCAGGGGGACCATAGAAACACAGAATCTTCCCCTGAGTGGATCCTCGCAGCTGGCTGACTGCAATAAATTCCTGTAAAATAGATAAAGCACCAGCAGTGAACAGAAGGGAATGTCAGCAGCACCAAAACACATTTGGTATCAGGTCAAGCAGTGATTACAAAACAAGCATCATACACAAAACCGGTCCTCAAAGGATTTGGGGAGGGCAAGGGGAGAAGCTAAGTCAGGATACTGATGCACCTGTTTTCCCTCTGGTTATTTACAAACTTGGTTGTCCCCAGGTTCTGTGCTCTGTATCATCTGACCAGAAGAAGCAGTCTCTCCCTCCACTGCCTTGGAGTGGGAAGACAAGAGTTCTAGTTCTTCTCCCAGGTTCCCTTGTTCTCAACCTGAGTCTCTCAAGCTACATGTGAGCATCTCCTACTGTACCACTCCCCATGTGCTAAGTTAAGGTTGCTTCATTTCACACTTCCATGCTGGACAACCCTCAAGTAACACTGAACAGTTGAGGAATCAAAAGATCACAGTTCAGAACTGAAGCCTCAACTGATTATACACTTACAGTGAAGAAATGACTGTGCAAGTGGGGAAAAAATCCAAAGACTGCTTCCCTTGGACACTTACTTGTCCAGTATTAAGTGCAAACCAGAATATTGCAGTTTGAAATGAGAATGTGACCTTCGTTGCCACAAGTAATTAAGCACATTAACCAATCACCAGAACATTTGGGTCTTTTATGCAGCTTTCTGTTTGATGCATGAATTAACACCAATTCAATGGAGACTGCAATGTGAAACACATCCAAAATGCCTCATGTTAAGCAGAATGTGAAATGGGACACACTGCTTACTCCTGCCTTACCAGAATTCGCTTCTTGACATCATCCATTCCATAGTGATCCTCCTCCAGAACTGCTTGGGCTCTGGCCAGCTCCAGGTTCTCCTCGCTACACTTACCCCACGGGATGGATGTCAGCCAGTCCAAGTAGTTCCGTGTAACACTGACAGAAACACACAAATGAGAGTGATTTGACAATCATCAGCTCATGTCTTCCTCCACCAACTTACAAAACAACCTCATACAGAACAAGCTCCTGGATGATATAAAACTCCTCATGGAAGTGAGGCTATGAAAAGAACATCACTATCTGGGCAGTCACTGCTAACCTTTTTCACAGTCTTCAATCCCTTGTCCCTCCTCCCATAAAAAAACCAAAGCTTTTTTTCACAGCTTTTGCTTTTCTGAAACAAAGAACCTCCAATATACCATGAAAATACTTAAATTTCTGCACACAACTTCCCTGTATAATTGTTTTGGTGTGGGGCTGGCTCCTGTCTGAAAAGGAATAGAACTGCTTGTATACTCTGCACCACATCAACTGCTTTGATCAGGTCATGAAACTTAAAACTAGAAAAAGTTTTCTGTCTCCACAGTAAACTAAGACATGGTAGAGATGAAAGATTTCTGGCTCAGAAGCAAGGAAAAACAGCTGGATGTACAACACCACAGAGAAAGACTAAAGACTGGGATAATGATGTCAGTATGGCAGTTTACAGTAGAGATAATCAGTACAAACATACTGAAGAGACCACAGATGTGTCAAAGCACTACTCACTGTTCTAAAACTATGCACTTAGGTCAGGAATTCAAGTGTACAGGGAGGTCTGCACAATGCAGTAACTAGTAAGTTGTGCACAGTCATGGACACAGGGAAGCACAGCTGGGCTGTGTGGGCCTAGGATTCACCTGATGGCAATTGCCATACCACCAGAGCTTTGGCTTTTTTCTCCCAATACTTCCTTTGCAAACTTGTAACCACTGCTACAGCTCTGAAGGAAAGGGAAAGACACTAATGCTGGCTGTGAAGCTCAGTATATCTTTTCTATGATTACCAAGACACTGCTCATCCAAAGGCATATTTGCCCTCAAACACAGTCTTTTATTCTGTAAAAGATATTTTTAAAAGCAGAGACCCCGAACATTAAGAGAGCTGATGAGTACACCAATTGCTGCATTGTATAGCACACTCTGACTCAACAGACAAGAAATGTTAAATTCAACCTCAGTTTCTGACAATTCACGTCACGGAACGTATTATAAACTATTCACTCCTTAGCAATTCCAACCCTGCCCCAATACTTCAGGGACCACTTCAGGCAGCTTAGCCAATGTATTAGCAACTAGCTTCTCTTCTCTCACATCTACTGAAAACACCAAAGTACAAGGAAGAAGAGCCAAAACTGAGGGCAGAAAAAGAATCACCGCACACTTCATGAGGAACTAAATGCACATTTTGTATTTCTAGTATCAGACTGCAAGAGAAGACAGAAGACCTAAAATGATCCAAAGAGGTAGATTACATAAATATAAACACAGGCAATTTGGAGAAAAATCCTATAATGTGATGATATGCTACAAGCAGAAAAAAAGAGAGGAGAAGGGAGGGGAGGGGATGGGAGGGGAGGGGAGGGGAGGGGAGAAGACTAAGGTAAGTGCTTCACAGAACTGCACTGATGTCTCGTTCTCCAAACAAACCCTGACGGCATGACATAGCCATGCACTCACTTGAATTCTGAGGAGTGATTATCCAACAAGCCCAACTTGTTCAACTCTTCATCAATCACATCCATGACATGTTTTGGCACTACCAGCTCCTTTAGTCGCTCACGGAATTTCTCTTCTATAGCATCCTTGTCCTCTTTTTCCAGACCTAGTTCCTTCTTAATGATCTTCAATTGCTCTTGAAGAAGATACTTACGATGTGTTTGCTTGATCTTCTCCTCAACCTAGACAAAGCAACAAATAAAGCAACTAATGGGCTCCTGGTACAGCCCATCTAAAGTCAAATGCTTCCAAATACTTCTCAGTTATGATGTTCCCAGCAACTGAAAATACTACCTGGAACTCATGTGCAGTGTATTCTTACAAAAGAAGTGACTTAACATTCTCCAGCACCCTCCACATCTTGGTGGCCTTCACTGGCCATGATTCAGTGCTTCAGTGTTCTGTTTGTGCTGGGGAGACCAAAAGCTCGGCAGAGTAAGACAGATGTGACCTCTTTAGTACCAAACAGAGAGGGCTAACCACTACTCTCTACCTGCTGCCTACACAGGGCAACTGAAGCCCAGTATGCAGTTGGCCTTCCTTGCCACAAGGACAGTCTGCTAATTCAGGGTCAGCTTCCTCCACATCAGGGCTTCAAAATCCTTTTTTGTATAGCTATTTTCTATCCTGGTTATTCCAGGCCTGGTCTGGGACTGTGAATTTCTCTTGGCAGAACTTAAGGAGGTTCTTAGTGACTCCCCAAGGGGATACCACTAGTAGCTGGCTGAAGTTAGACTTTGCCACATTGATCACAACTTTATCTGCCCATTAGTCTAGCCAATTTTTTCACCATACATACATACTTCCAGACTGTAACATCCCAATTTGGTCAGAATACTATTATGGTTGACCATGCAAATGTCAAGGTATACAACAGTCATTGCTAGCATCACAGAATCATTTAGGTAGGAAAAGACCTCTGAGATCATTGAGTCCAACCATTAATCCAGCACTGCCAAGCCCACCATTAAACCATGTTTCCTTTTTGTGCTCTGGGCCTTCTCATAACAGAAGACAATTAGGCAATCTGCTTTTGGGAAATCCCTTCTGGCTGTTCCAGATCACGTCCTTCTTCATTTGCCTGTACAGGACTTATTGGAGAATTTTCCCCATAATCTTCCCAGGGACTGGGGGCAGGCTTACATGCCTACAGTCATCCCCAATTCTCCTCCTTGGAGATGGGCATGGCATTTACCTTTTTCTGGTTTCCTAGGAACCTCTCCTGTGACCACAGTGCTTTAAAGATGAGTGAAAAAACAAAATAATGACATTTTGATAAGCCCTCTCATCATCCTTGGATGCATATCTGGTCCCACAGACTGCATCTGTTAATTCGCTTAAGAAGTCTCCAGCAATTCCAACCCCAGTCCAAAAGCATTTTGCACTTAACGTGAATTCTAAAAGCCCCAGTTACAGGGAGTTAACAAACAAAATATGACTCAGTATACTCAAATGTTTGTACTTCATATTTTTCATATTTCATTTTCATATTTTTCCATACTTCATTACCATTTAGATGCAGTTACTATATTCTGATTAAATCTTACAACAGACAGGAACTACTGCAGTTCATAGGAGTTAGCAGAGGGTCTTTTGAAATAACATTGTGCTATTTACACTAGTACATGCTATATACAGTATTATGCTGTATATTGTTACAGAGATGCTTTGTAAACTACAGACCTCTAGATTTATCTGCTTGCATGAAATTACAACTTAGACACAATTTAACAGCAGATGCCTCATGTCTTGTTACTTTTAGCATGTGCATGAAAAAATACATTTCTAACAGAAGAACGGAAAACCTTAAATGTAAATAACGTACCCTTTAGAGCACGTACCCATTCTAAGCATCACAGTGGTTGACACAATATAAATATACAGAAGGCATTTGTTACTCCAGAAACTTACCTCTCTTCCAAGACGCTGCTGAAGTTTGCTCAGCTCATATTCCTTTTTCAGAAGGGAAAGAGCTTTGTAAAGCCGTTTGGGAATCTGGAAAAGATAGACAAAAAGTTTTGAGACACCATACCCTTGTAAAGTAACACGCATATATATATACACATATACATATATATCTATCTATACTTTCTCCCTCCCAGTGAGAAAGGCAGAATAAAAAACTCCAACAGGTTGTCTGGGAGAGCTTTACAGAACCTGCAGATGTGGAAAGACAAACATGTAGCAACTCCACAGCATGAAAAGAAAATTATTTGCCACCAAAGATGCAAAGCACTCTGATTTACCCACAATAAATCAGTACTAATGATCTACTATATCCTTCAACAGGAATCTAGTCACTGATATTAACATATCATCAAAAGCAGCACTGAAGTCTCTTCTGTACTGAGGCTGGTAAAGTAACTGTGACATACAACAGATGTACTGATTCTATTTGCATTGCTTGAGTTAAAAACTTCATCTTACACTGGTTTCTTCCAAGATGTCTTGAAGTTCGTGTGACTCTGCCCCTGTTAGGGCTGCACCCATGTCACTCAGATAGATAGGGTTATCTACCACACGCTGTCCAGCCTGCATCATCTGAAGTACGGACTCTCTGAAAATAAAAGGTAAAAAACCCCAAAATGCTCTGTAAACTTACATTCAAAATAGAGTATCCTTATTTACTTGTTATGACAGTGCAATAAAATGAAACACAGCTCAGTTTCATAGCAAAGTAACTATTTTTGAAATGTGACTATATCAATACTCAGTAACAAACAGATAAATCACTTGGTTAGAGGAATGGTCACCGATACATAAAACTAAGTATCTGAAATGCTCTTCAAACAGTTATGTAGGATTTTTTTGTGCCAGTAATCCAAAACTTTTGTCCTGCTCATAAGACATGGATCAGATCATGATCCTTATCGCAGTGAGTTTCACTTAGACCCAGATCACCTGCCTTAGGACTTAATAGTTCTATCTTGCTTCTAAATTGCACATCAGGTTTTCAAAACTTTGTTTCCAACAATGGATGATAGAACTTACATCCTAAACCAACATTCTAGGTGACAATTCAGCAAATATCTCTATTTCATTGCAGCAGAAAGGCAAGTGGTTTAGAAAATGTCAGCGTGCTCCAGCCTGAGAACATGCCCACAGCAGGGCAGCATGGGAAAGACATACCTGTACAAGGGATTCAACGCAATGATGTCCCGGATTGTTTTAACAATTTCTGCAGTAAGTGCCTATAAACACAACAAAAATTTAATCACCAAAAAACCAGAAAAGGATAGGAAAGATTTCAGTACAAATATGACATTCCCCAGACCCCGGCGACTCGCTGCAGTGGTAGGCTGTGACAGTTCTTGGTGCTGGGGCAGTTCCTGCTCACAAGAAAGGCAACAGGGCCTACAGGCTGGCTTTCTGCAAGCACAGAACTTAACTGGCTCTTGGCCAGAAGATACGATCAGGTTGAACACTCAAGCCACCTTTGAGCAAACACTCAGTTTGACAGAGATCATCACATAGATTTAAAGCACAGCCCAGCCTCTTCATTCAGCAACTTTTTTAAGTCACCAGTTCTAAGGAACTGAGCTTTTGTAATGCAAATTCTTTACTTTCATATAATCCCCTTGTGCAGTGACTGTAAGAAGACAGAACTAGTTTCTGCAGCCTGAAATTAGAGCCTGATTTTAGAACTCTTCCTTTTAAGCAAGAGGTGTAGGTGCAATTCTACAGGACAAGTCCAGGTTTGTGAACTAATTCACTTACTTTAACCTCTTCTGTGATCTGAAAATCTTCATGAACCACATTCTCTACTTCTACCATGAGAACTTCCTGTGAAGAAGCAGCTACAGGATCTAGTACCAACTCCACAGCTTGGTCCTTTGCTCCAGGCTCCTCTTCAGCCTCCTTCTTAGATCGCTTCTGTTTCCTTCTAATTTTTTGTTTGTTCTCAGGCTCCTCAGGCTCAACCTCTAGTTGCTTGTTTATACGAATCCTGAAAGCCAAAAGAAACCAGCAACAATCAATCCCCCCATTACATGTGATTTCAGCTCTTCAGCATGAAAAAGAGAGTCGAAGTTGTATTTTGAACAAGTTAAAATTTAGAAAGGAGAGGACCTACGTTTGCAAGACACTAAGTTTCATTATTTTGGCTTTTATACAGGAGTTTCCTTTTCTATGTGTTTCCCTATAAATGCTCCTCAAATCTGATATCCCCTGTGGTTCCTATGGACATAACTGACCAGTGCTCCATGTCTCAATCAAATATAAAGACCAGTTCCCAAGTCATATCCTAGGAATATCAAACCCTTCCAAGTTATAGGGATATATTTCTATTCCAAGTAACCCCAAACGAGTAGTTTATTTCCAAAATGCAATCAAACATGGCTGTGCTTTGATAATGCAGCAGCAGGTCTAAGACTTCATTTGAATAGGATGTGACTTGTGACAGTACTGCTCATTCTTTGCTGTGCAGAACAAATGCAAGTGAAGAAAAGTGAGGGGAAGGAAAAAAAGCCATGCTTCAAAGCAAAACTCACCCTGGATCTATTTCTTCTGCCATGTTTCTGTCCTTGTATTTTTCCTTCTAATGGAAATTACTTATTTGATGCTTTTAAAAACACAATTTCTTAACTGTCTTGTTAAAAATATCTGGCATAAATGGCTAAAGTTACATTTTCAGCAATAATCATATTTTCTTCAATTCCGTTCAGGGGCAAAATTATGTAGGCAACACATAATTAAAGTTCTGCCCCCCCCCACTCCTTTATTTTTAAGCAAAAATATTGGTTTGAATTAGCTCCAGAGGTTTTTTTTTCACCATTACTAAACCTTGCTGTACTTGTCAGAGTAACTGCTAAACTTCAGCTTAATGAATGTTTGCTTGCATCACATCACAGTTGATATGACAATGACATGCACTGTCTCTTTTGTTTTGCAGCTAACCTGTCACAGCTGTGACAGTACATGGAATATCCTGACATTCTGAGGATATGGTGTGGCAACAAAGCAAAAACTTGCCATACACAAATTGTGTAGAGGGATGCACATACGTGCATCCCTGATAAGGGATGTCTCTATACAGAAGTCTAGTGAGATGCAGTAAAGCACAAGTGACCAACCTTCGGTGTCCCATGACTATCATACGCAACTTGTCTCCAAGGTCCTGCATTTCATGAATCTGGACAAAAGTTCCCATTTGGTATATTTCATTCAGATCCTCCACCACATCAGATTCATTGCTATTGAGCAAAAAAATTGGAGTAGATATTCAGAAACTTGAGATAGCAGGTCAGATTAAAAAAGAAAAAAACAATCACTGGTTGCAGAACTTTAAACTGGACTTAGGGGCAAAGACACTAATCCCCACTGCTACCACCATGTAGCCCCTTTCCAAATCACTCAAGTACCTGGACAGCTTATCTCCTTCCCAAACAACAACACCCTTTTCTAAAGCAAGATGACAGCTCCCAGCAGTGCTGGAGGTGGCAACAAAAATTGTCATAGCACGAGCATGGTCCAAGACCAGCCACAATTTCCGCAATGCTATCCAAGGCAGGGCATTTAGGATGATAGCTTTTAGTGTAAATGCAGCCTGGACATCTTATTTTTTGTATTTTTTAAAAAGATCAAGAGAAACAACTTACTTGTCATCCTTTTTAAGAAAAACTCCAGCATAAGGCTGGGCAAGACGAACTTTCCTCCTCAGCAGCTCAACCAGCTTCTTATTTTTCACCTAGGACAACAGGTATGCGATCAGAGGTGGATTTTCTGTAATCTTTGCACTCCCAGGGTGTAAGGCCAGGCATTATGACACCCTATAACTAAATTATGAAGTTGGAGCTTGTAGTCTTCTGCCCATTAGAGGACAGTAATATAGAAGTGGAAAAAAAGGTAGAGAAACATGAAATTTAAGTATTTAGCACAAGTCACATCCCAGTAAAGATAAGACAAGCTCCAAGGCTGGGGGAGGAACTAGACCTAATCTGTACAAGTCTTACAAGCAAGAAACCTGAGTTACTTAAACAGTACCTTGTAAGTTTCTGTTGCTCTCACAGTTCTCTTCCCCTTCCCTACCTGTACGTCCTAGCTCTCTGCTCCTCATGGGGAGCTAGCTCACCCTTCCCTATCAGCTACCTGAATTCTGCCCACAAACTCTAGTTAAAATCCTCTTCTCCAAAGCCGCCTCTGCTCAATTCCTCTCCTACACCCGCAAGTCTGAGTTCCTGCTTTGAGTTTCAGCCAGTATTTCCTCCTGGTTTATTTTCTTACTCCCCTCTGCTCTCTAGATGCCACACACCTAGACCTTCCCCTGGCTGATCTCCCAGCGCCACTGGAATGGTTATCACAGCAGGCTGAATCCTCAGTGTCCAAGAAAATAACTCCTTGTGAATTCTGCATGAAGTCACCCTGCCAACCACGGAGTGCTCTTCAAAGTGATGGACATAAGCTGCATTGCTCAATGCTTTGCTAACAACCAGCATGGTTCTGACAGAACAGCACGAGCAATAGCACCACTGTTGTCCTATTTTAATCTCAGCACACCTACTCTAATTTTGCACAATGTTTAGCAAAAATATGCTGACCAATGTCACAGACATTAACAGGAAGAAAATAATTCTGTAGGCACTGTAGAGACTTGACTTTGTCAGGCAAATTGCAGCACAATGAATTCACAGGATAAAAGAGAACATTTAACAATTCTGTGAGACGTTGATCTGTGCATTGAAATTGACGGCTTTTATACATCTCACATGACTGCATGCTCTTAATAATATATAATCTTCTCCTTCCCCTGACACATCTATAGAGACACTAGAAGCTGCACATATTGGATTTGGACATGCAGAAAAATACTATAGTAGAAATAACATTATGATAAATAATACTACAGGAACAAGAAAATATTGATTTATTTCATACTACATTTACTTCAAAATCAGACTGGCAATATACCAGAGAGGCACAAAAATGCAAGTACTTGTTCCAGAATGGCTTTCATTTCAGTAAGAAAAAGTATTTCTGTCCTGTGAGCTCAAGTCACACATCAGTGATACAATTAATAGCTCTTAAAATCCTTGTGGGGTGCAGAAGGAAAAGACCACACTCTGAAATGGTGACTGCCATCCCGTCCCTCAGCACCCTCTCCCACCGCAGCTGTACTGCTCTACACCGAATTCCCTCTTTTTCCTAGCAGTTCACAGCTTGCTGCCTTCACCAACACGGATCTCGGTGCTCTGACACCAACCCATGGCGCCGGAACAAGGACAGGTTTGTTTAACCTTCATCAGAGAACACAGACAGCGAGCTTCGAGAGTGTGTGTATGATTCGCCGACCTTCTCTGTTAGAAGCAGAGCTGCTGACGCAATAACTGTGAAACTTCAACTGGCCCAAAAGAAACCGCTATCCCGACAGGACCCGGTTACAAAGCTCGACCTAAAGGCCGAGCAGCGGCTGCCCGTGGAGGTCACGCACGCGGCTGCCTTGCTCTGCAGTTCAAGGAACCTGCCAAGGCAAAAGAGAGCGGCCCGGAGATGCGGCACCGCCAGCAGCGGGGTCAGCCGGTGACCCCCGCACGGCCGGGGCTGATACCACGCCGGGACCCCCACCCGAGGCCGCAACGCTGGGCTGAGCCGCCTCCGGCGGCTCTGCCAGCCAGCCCAGAGCCCCTCCCGCCCGCGGTCCCGGCACCTCGCGGCAGCGGAAGCTCCCGCCCAAGCCGGGCCGGCGGAGCCGAGCCCCGGCCCCGGGACCGAGGGCCCGGCGGCAGCTCACCTCGATGATCTTGATGAAGCGAGGGAAGACGGGGTTGCGCGTCACGGCGATGAGCGGGACGTTGGGGAAATGCTCCGGGACGAGCAGAGGTGTCAACGCCGTTATGACTGGCCCGGTCCCGCCGCCGTCTGCCCCGCCGCCGCCGCCGCCGTCCTCGCCGCCGCCTTCCAGTGCGTCGCCCCCCGGCAGACCGCCGGGGCTGCGCTGCTGCCAGCGCGGGCCGGCGCTGAAGGCGGCGCGGGGCGGCGGCGCGGAGCCCAGCGGGGCCGGGACAGCGGCGGCGGGGGCCCAGAGGCGGCGCCGCGTGGGTCCCAGGGCGGCCCCGGGGACCGCAGGCCGCCAACGCCCGCACAGCCGCCACCAGCGCGCGGCCGCCATGCTGCCGGCGCGCGCGACACTTCCGCCCTCCCCGCAACGCCGGCCCCGCCCGCACAGAGTCGCGTGGCGGCACGCACGTCCGAGCCCGCCTGTGACTGCGGGTTCGAGCCCCGGTCCCGGTGCCGGTCCTGGCCGGGCGGGTGCTAGAGGAAGGGACAGGGCCGGCGTGAGTGTGGCTTTGCCCAATGCCGAGCCTTCCTTTTCCTCCTCGGTTCCCTGCAGTCGGCTGCCCAGACAGCTCCGGAATATCTCTGAGGATGGAGACAACATAAGCTCTCTGACCACGCAGTGCCACTGCTCCGACAGCCTCTCAGTAAAAAAGTGTTTCCTGATCTTCCGAGGGAGCCTCCTGTGTTTCTTTTTGTGCCTATTGCCTCTTGTCACCGGACACTACTGCGAAGAGCCTGGCTCTGTCTTCACATCTCCCCTAGGTAGGTATTGCTCTACATTTACGACACCCCCGAGCCTTCCCTTCAGCAGGGAGCAGTGCCAGCTCCGCCAGCCTTTTCTCAGGGGAGATGCCTCAGTCCCTCCATCATTTCTGCAGTTCTTCGCTGGACTCTCCATGGCTCTCGTAGTGGGGAGCCCACAGCTGGACACCGTACCCCGGCCATGGCCTCACCAGTGCTGAGGGGAGGATCCCATCCCTGAACCTCACCAGGCCAGGGCAGGCAAAGGCACAGCAATGGCTTGGGTTCAACTCAGGGTCCGGCAGAGCCCTCAGGTCCTTCTCCACAGAGCTGCTCTTCCGCAGGTTGGCCCCCGGTGTGTCCTGGTGCATGAGGTTATTCCTCCCCAGGTTCAGGACATTGCATTTCTTCTCGTTGAACTTCATGATGTTTCTGTCAGCCTATCTTTCCATCCTGTTGAAAGATTAAATTAAATTTAAAGATTCAAGAGAGCCTTGAGACTTGTCTCAGTGGTATTTGTTGAAAAGACAATAGGCAACGGGCACAAGTCGAAAGAAATTCTATTTAGACAAAGAAAAGCATTTTTATGATGGGAATGATTGAGTGCTGGAACAGTGTGTGGAACCTGCATCCTTGGAGATGTTAAAAATCCAACCAAAGTCCTGAGCAGCCTGTGCTAGTTGCTCCTGCTCTGAGCAGATGGGTTTGACTGGGGATCTCCAGAGACCTCTCAGCCAAGCTGGTGGTACCACACAGGAGTCTGCATGGCTGGGAGGACAGGAGGGGTGGATTAGATTGCAGATACACCCCAAGTGGAATATTAGGCCTTAATGGCCCTGGGCATCCTCCCTTGGGACGCACACCTCAGACCTGCTGTTGTCTTATGGTCTGAATTCTGTGTCTGTGCTGTTGCCTTTCTTGGGCGCTGTTGGACTGGGGATGCCCTTTCCCCAGCAGACCTCTTACTTAGCTTGATTCTTGTCCCTTAGGGAACAGAAGACAAGCAAAAGGGGTACCAAGGGGAGAACAAACAGCTTTCACTTTGTGCAGATGCCATGCCATTAATGCAATATTTTAGCAAGTAATGTAAACCCATTATTGTTTAAGCCTCTGAGACCTCTTCCAAATAAACTTTTTTGGGAGTGGATTTTCCAGATGGAAGTATGTGCCTACATGCTGTCTGCTGCAGATAAAGGAAACCTCATGTAGCTTTGTTAGTTTATGGGCATATGCCAAAGATGGCATCACAGCTTTAGGGAAAGGTCTTGTCAAAATCTGAGATTAGTATTTGACCCATGAGGTAGGCACCTGGAGATAAGAAGGTATAATACATTGTGCGAAAAGTAATGCCTCTGACTTTGGAAGGTCACAGTCCTGAGGAAAAATAATAGAAACAACATAATGGACAAGTATTGTGGAAAAAATTCCCTTTATTTTTCAAATATGGAAACTATCTGTATTAACACTGAAAATCACAGCATGAAGAAAAAGCCATCAGAAATTAACAGAGTCAAATTGCCCGAATGCCATGAATGCATTGTATAGTTGTGATTTCCAGTTCTTCTCTGGGCAGAGCAGAAGGACATACAATTTCAGGTCAGTTTTCATGGGCAGCTCTGACTCCTGGAACAATGTGCATGTATCACATACATAAAGTGACATGTGGCCTAACCGAAAACCCATATTCTTCCCAGATTTTCTCTCTCCAAATTAGTATTGAAGAGATGTGTCCTAATCCAAGAGCTCCTTGTGCATTTATGCATACAGATAGCTCTCTGTTTCATCCCCTCTGTAATCATTAGGAAGAGATCTGTTTGCAAATAGGAGGAACTTAGAAAGTTTCTGCCAGCAGAAGCAGCAGGACTGCAGTAAAGACTGCATAAGCTCCCAAATATCTGGTAATTGTAAAAGACAATGGAAAAAGTTTAAAATACCTTTCAATTATCCAGTTTTGAAGGCTGAGTTAGTACAAGGTCAGCACTGGATTTGGAAGGAGTACAAACACTTTAGTATTCTTGACTGAACTCTGAAAGCTTGCCCCTTGCCAAGACAGATGCAGTGGGGGTGGGGGTCTTTGGGATGTGTACAGACAAGGACAGTGGAGAATTTGCTCTATACATTGAGAAGTTCTCATTTCATCACCAGCAGGTACAAGTCAAAACTGGCATGCATTGAGCTCCTTTCTGGGAAATCTGGCTTTGGAAGACTCATTTCTAGAATGAAGTAGAACAGCCTCAGTTTTTTGTTTTAAGGATGGGGTTAAATGAGTAAATCAGGGTGGGCACCAAAATGAAATATGCAGCTTTACACACAGTGAGACTGTAATATTGGCTTTCCTTCTTGGATTAGTAACAAAAAAATTGACTGTGTATACGTGTGCCTGCACGCATGCACTCCTTTCATATATATGTGCACATATATATATGTAAGTATATGCAAATTTCTGACAATACTTTGTTGTTCAGGTACTGTAAACAGATAATCCCAATCATAATCTGGTTAACAACATGGGTAAACATCAGAGCTAAAAGCTATCAAGTGAATTCTGAAATTCCCAAAGGAAGACTGGTTTGCATTGTTGGAAAATGAGGCCTCTACTTGTTTCTGCTCTGTTAATCTTGTGTGGAAAGCAGGAAATCGCTAATGGCAAGGCTGGGTGTGTACCGCTGTGTGGGAACATCTGCAAACAGGTGGATGCAATGTGGTATGTAGAGTCCCTTTTGTTATATGTGTACGTCTGCTAACAGCAACTGAAAATAGATTAGACTCCTGCTGACTTTAATAAAAGTATCATTAGGATCCTTCCAGATAGCTTTTAGAAATGATTGGGCTGGAAAGACCCTTTGCAATATCTCTAAGTCAGAAAGCACGTGCATATATTATAAAGCCAGAAGGGACCTTTATGACCATCTAGTATGACTGTGTAACCCGAGCCATAGGACTTCTCAGAATTAATTCTGATTTGAGCTACAATCCAATCCAGCAATCTTCTGATTCATCCTTCAGTTTGCCCTTTTTATACAGGAAGTGTCTTCAGGATTAGAATTCAATGTTTTCTTGAAAAGTTGGACAAATAGTCTGAAATAAAAAAGAAAGGAAACCAAGAAGCAGTTCAATATGGACAAATTGAAATTACTATACTTCAATAATAATAATCAACTGCACAAACAGGCTGGGAAATTGCTTGATAGGCAGCAGTTCTGCTTAAAATGATGTAGGAATTATCATGTATTACCACTGGAGTAGGGTCAATGCTGTCATGCTGTTGTTAAAAAATAAAGCACTTTATTGGGTTTTATAAGCAGGTCTGTTCTTTATGAAGGTTTAGACTCATGTCAGCTGAGCGGTGTTATTGATAAGATAGTGCTGTCTTAGCTCACTGTAGATACAAGCTAATGCAGTGTATCTTAAAACTCTTTGATTAAGATCCAGTCCTTAGATAGAGCCATCTCATCAAAGTAAGAGTCTAACCTCGCTAAGAGTTAGGATAAGATGAACAGACTTGACTTTGCTGTATGTATGCATCAGGGACAGTTATCCTGATCAGCCAATGCACAGCATGCTAACAACCATGGTAACATGAGTACAAGGTCTGAATCTTAATGTACAGGAAATACTCTTTTCTCAGTGCTCAGTAATAATAAATCTTCAGTTGGATTGCTGTGTCAAATTTTAGTCATTCCACTTCAAGAAAGATGTGGAACAGCAAGGAGAAAGTCCAGAGGAGAGGAACATGAATGATTATTACCTGTGAGGGTATATACGGGATCTGTTTAGTCTAGAAAGGAGAAGAGCAGACATTATAAAAGTATTCAAACAAGATAAAAAAAAGCACTACAAAGAGGAGGATAATCATGTGTCATCCAGCTCACTTGTCTCCTGCTAGAGTAGATCTCTTGTCAAAATAAGCAACCTGCCTTCCATGGTCAGCAAACAACTTGCTGCCTTACAGTCTGGAGCCAGCCACTGCTAAACAGAACTACCACACACTTCTAGTTACCCTGTTCTACTACCAGTCTTACATGAAAGAGATGTGTTTGTGTATTTATCTCAGGTTCCAAATAACTGTCCAGCCCATAAAAATAGAATACTCTGCCAAAAAGATGTGGAATGTGGCAGCACCAATATATAACCCTGCAGTTTCTGAACAACTAAAAAGAGCTTCAGGATCTGGCTTTGAACCTCTCAAGAAATGTGTTTGAGAAAGCTTTGTTAGTGCTGGGGAGGGCAACATGGGCAGGTGCGCAGTTGTGATTGGCAAAGTCAACTCCAGCAATGCCTCTGAGGTTTTCCTTTCATGATGTGCACCTCTGAGTGTATGGCTATGGCTAGGGATGAAAAACATCAGTGTGTAAAGCCAGGGTTGAGGAGTGTCAGTGACATAGTGGGTTGCAAATAATGAGCAGACCTCAAGTGAAAGATGCCCAGTTTAGATAGTTCCTCGGTGGGTCAGGAGGCTGCTCACTGCTGTTCCTGCTGTTAGCCATTGTCAAAAGCAGGACAGCTACTCTGCAGCAGCCCCAACACTGTGAATCCTTAACATCTTCCTGGTTGAGTATAGACATTCATTTTCTGGATGTTCATGGACCTGGACGTTATGGAGCAAGTCCTAGTGGTCCTATTCACTGGTGTGAGAGATACCAGCTGTATTCCTGGCCATGCCAAGGAAGGGGGAGAGAGCATGGATGAAGCATGTCCCTACTTCTATCTTTAGCCTCTGAGATGTTATGGATGTAATTTGAGCTTATGTCCAAGTGTGTTAAACAGAAGCTGAATTCCATTTGGTAGGAACTGAAAAATATATCCTGAATTTTTAACTTTGGTGTCTGGCAAACTTGTGCAAGCACTAATAAGTGGTTTGTCTCTGCCTATAAAAGATAAGGAGCTGTAGAAAGACAGAGGTATTTGAAAGCACATTCTAGAGCAATGTGACCGAGGGGAAGTCACTTCTGAAAATAGGCACAGATGAGCACAGGAACCATTTCCTTCGGAATCTTGTGATGAGGAATGAAACTGTTTCCTGAGCAAATCTGGCATGGCAGGGAGTCACTCCTGGCATGGATGTACCACTTGGCTGCTCAGGTGGGCAAATTGTTCTTAAACTTTGTGTTTCCCCTCCTGGTTTCAGCAGGAGGAGAAGAGCTTGCTAAAGAGAAATGAAGTTAACTGGGTTTTGGCAGAGCTTGGTAGAGGGGAGAGCTGTTTCAAGACTGAATAATGGATACAATAATTCTTTTAACTGTTTGCTTCTTTGACAATCCTTTAGGATCTTCCACTAATGAGAAGCCTATTGATCCCTATTGGTGCTACCAGCCATCTGCCCCTGTTGTATGATCCCACATTCCTTCAGGAGGTGGGTGACTCTAATATCTGCAGCCAGACAGGTTGCCAGAGGAGCCCTCAGGAAGCATCAAGTGCTATCTGTGCAAACACCAGTACTGTGAGCACGGAGGTCAATGCTAAAAGCTTGTTTGGGTGAAGGTACTAACCAAGTGAAGACTTTGCAGCTGTATCTTGCAGGACAGAGTTAGGGCAACATTTTGGTGCCAGTCCACAGATGGTGGTATTCCCGACTCACCTGGCTACTTCAGAAATAAAGGAGCTCCTAGTCCAGCTCCTTCACTGAGTCTTCTTTACTCAGGTCTAACTATTGGGCCTCATAAAAATCACTAAATCAAGCTTTCTTTGCAGTTTATTTTTCTCCTCTTTAATGCCAGTCAGAGAGAAATGAGGGAGAAACAGGATTAGGGAAGACTGCATGTGGCAGAGGCGATAGAAAAGTGGGTCTTGCACAGTGGGTCTTTCTCTGTCCTCCACTCTGGACTTCTGTTTCAAGTTCTGGCTTTTTACAGCATTAATCTGTGCTCTGCTGCCCGATTTCACAGTGCTGTCTCCCTCCTGGAGTGCCTGTGGGTGTCATTCTGTGGGCAAACCAGGTGAGACAGCTGTTGTTTCTCCTTTATCCCAGAATTACCAAGTTCGCAGTCTTGCGCATCCAGCTCATGCCGGGAGAGATGCTCCACAATGCCAGCCCCCAGAGAATCCCCCAGGACATTGGTAGTTGTTCTAAGGCGGTCCCTGAAAAATCAGAGAGAAAAACAAAATACAGTTTCATAGTAGCAGCTAAGGGGATGAAGACTATTTCAAGAAACATCTTCAGTGAAACTTTTCCTACTTTCTAAGTCACTCTAATAATGAATACTTCAACATTGACAGGAAAATTACTCCCAGAGAGCCTTCCCTGACTGACATCCTTGAGATCAAGCTTCACATTCACTCCTGTTTTATTGCATTCCCAGTTTCTTGCTGAAAAGTTTTGTACTTGACACAAATCAAGAGGAACGTTGCTCTGTTTCTACATGGACACTGTCCTTTCCAAAGGCCTTGCTGCAGACTCAAATGGCCTCACCACATCTGTTTCACTTAAGTGGCATTTGATTTTACAAAAAATGCTGAAATTCTGGTGCAAACCTCTGACAGCGCTGCTGTGGACTCAGATTTCCTCAGCATGGACAGCATATGTTAAGACCAGGCACCCGATCCTTTGTGCAAAACAGCACAAAGACCCTTTGCAATGAGATATTCTCCACAACTACAACAGTATATCAGAGCTGCTGAAGCTGTCACCAGTCCAGTGCCCCATCAGGTCCTTCAGTGGTAACAACAGTGGCATTTGACTGAAATAAGCTATTCTGAGTAAACACAAGAAGTAACCTGGCATATTAGGAGGCAGGGCTCTTCCCAGCCACAACTGTTCTTATGCACAATCCACAGGAGAAGTGGAGGTGTTGGGCAAAACTGTTTCCAACTGGTCAGCCATGTCTGGGAGCAGATTTTGGTTGTTTTGGCTACAAACCAGCAATACAAGATACAGAAGAACACAGGAAACAGTGTCAGTGTATCCATCTGTCTGGATTTTGGTGTTTGAGAAGACAGAGAGGTGGGACAGAGAGGTGCACAAACGCATTTTCAATCTGGTTCCTAAGAGCACTTCTATAAAATCACTTGTGCCAAGAGATTTTATTTAAAAAGCAAAGAAAGCTGAAATGTAGCAGTGTGTCTGACTAGCTGCACCCATCTAAACACTCTTCAACTTTGTGCAGCCCAGCCTCATCCCTCTTTCAGTGTTTGGTAACACAGAACTATCATTCTGTAGTGTGGATTGGCTTACTATTGGCACAACCTTTCCCTATGACTCTGCAGATAATTTCTGGGTGCATTTAAAGATAAAGCAAACGGAGGACATTCTGTTTGGTCACCAGGATGATCAGCAAGCAACCTCTGATCCCTTGGGTCACTGAAGCACATGGCAAAAACTACAGCATGGGCAGAGAGGGCTGCTGTGCAAAGGTCTCATGGATACAGGCATGTTTTAAGCTTAATGGTACAGGCTACTGAGCACACTTTTACCAGAGACATTGGGAATACAGACGAGGTCTGTAAGCACTGGCAGGAGTGCACAGCAGTGCATGCCTGCTGAGCAAGGAACTTACAGAAACCAGTCCACAGCGATGATCAGTGTAATATCTTCAGTAGGCAGTCCCACTGATGTCAACACTATAACCATTGTCACCAGTCCTGCCTGGGGAATACCTGCAGCTCCGATGCTGGCTGCTGTGGCAGTGATGCTGGAGGGAACAGGAAAGCAGAGCTATCAGCAAAGGGAAGAAAAGAGGTGGTCGCATTTGCAGAAATGTCAGGAAGTAGCTCAAACTCATCATCGTCTTGGCAGCCTTTCTGCCCTGGTCACCAAGAAGGATTGTGGCACATGGGACATCAACACAATGCCAGGCTGCCCCTGCCAGATACCCCCTCATAACAGACTGCACACCACAGCTTTTCCTAAGACCTGGACATGCAAGAAGGGCTCAAGTGGAGCCTCAAAGACATGGTGTCCATATATGCTTTGACACCTGGAGCTATAGTACAACCCTTCTTTCCCATACTTTTTATTCCCTAATTGCATCTTCTGAGCAAAAGAGGAACCTGGTCACACCTCAGATAAGCCAACAAAAATGAAACTCTTTCTGTAGTCCCAAAACTCTTTCAAAAGTCACCTTATTGTGATGATTTGCCCAAAGTCAAGTTCATAGTTGTTGACTTGTGCAATGAAGATGGCTGCAAGGGCCTCGTACAGAGCAGTGCCGTCCATGTTAATTGTGGCTCCCACCGGCAGTACAAACCTCGTGATGCGCCTGTCCACACCATTGTTTTCTTCCAGGCACCTGAAGGTTATGGGCAGAGTCGCTGAGCTGAAACGAATACAAAACCACATGAACTGCATGTATGCTGACTTTGTAAGAAGGACTAAGCCTCTGCCTGGTTTATGACCTTACCCACCTGCTTTTTCACCCTGCCATGTGAGCCAGAGGCCAGAAGCTGCTAGGAGAAAGAACAGTCTAAACAAGGCTTCCTCAGATATGATGCACACTGCAGTTGCACATTCAGACATGGCTTTCCTCAGGGGGTTGGGACAGAGGCTGTATAACCCTGAGGCTGATGATGCCAGTATAACACCAAAAGAAGGAGGATTCAGGGTACATAGGGCAGAGCCTCAAGACCAGAACTCCTTTTTCTGCTATTAAAAAAGCTTGAGCCCTTTCTCACCCCTCTCAGTCCATAAGACAAGAATGACGTATTTCAGAATATGTCTTGCAGAGAAAGCAAAGAACTGTTTCTGAAGAGAACATGAACAGAAAAAATGCTATGTTTTACTATGAGAATGTATGTGGAAGAGCCTGCTATGTGCTTGCCAGGAAACGAATATAACAAGAAACATAGCACTCAGTGAAACAACAGTTACCTACCATCCCTTGCTTTGGCTGTGTAACATGGCAGTGTCAGTCATTGAACATACCAGTGTTGATGCCTTTGCCCAGGTCTCTGGGATATTTAACGACAGCTGCATACAGTCTATGTGCCTGGGAGAGACAGATGTGAAAACGTGTGCAAGTACGTGTGTGTGAGAGGTATGTGCATGTGGAATAATGCTGTGATTCAGGAGAATTTGATATTTGTCCTGAGCTCAGCATTTCAAAGGTAAGCAAAATCACCCTTATGTTTGGTCAGGAGGAATATGGGCCATTTAGTGATGGTCAGAGCTGGTCATGTGACTAGGGCTCCTGAGCAGGGCAGTGGGAACCTTCCCACTCCCAAATGAGTTTGGCTGGTCCACTGCAAAAAGCTGCTAGTGCTAGAAATTGTGAGACCACAGTGCTGCATTGAGAGCAGATCTACATCAGCCCCAACCCCACTCCAACATAGCCATCATACCTGGAGGAGGTGCCCAGGGCTGTGATGAGAGCCTGCAGGAGCCCTGCAATGAATGCCCAGGGGTTTCGGTGAGTGACAATGAAGTAGAGCAGGGGCAGGATGCAAAGGGCATGAATGAGTAGTCCAACGATGACAGTGAGCGTGTACATCCCCAGCTGGCCTCCCATCACTGCTAGGTCATCCATCTCCAGGATTTTGCCCGCAATTAAAAACATGATCCCAACTGGAGCATACCTGTGAAAGAAACACAGGGCCGATGGTCAGGACTGGCTCCCACACTTTCACACCATCTTTAACACATGCTGTCTGGATAAATCCTCAATAAGCTAGCATACCATAAGTGCTCACTGAGCCTAATCATTGGATGATACTGCTGGTTTCTTTCTAGAAACCTGGAGAGACTGGGACTTGTTCATCCCATGGTTCCACTGGGGACCACAACACTCTGTTGTGCACACAGCTTGGGCACTGGTGGTTTCGTCCTCCTTTTGGGTTTTTATGTTTCTACAACACTCCTTGTAGAATTGATAAGGAAGGTTATGTAGAGAAACCTTCAGAGTCCCTTCCTTTCCTAACAGAGCTTGGGCTGAGAATCGTTTTTTTTTCACCTGAGAGGCACAGGAAAGTACAGGAGAAACAGGAAATCAGGGAGTAAGAGTGTCCTATAGGCTCTGGGATATCAGCCTTGCTGTCTTAAGATGCTCACATTTAAGGAATATGAACATCTAGGGATTCCAGATCTAGTGTAACAAGGACTGGGCACACCAACACCTGTAAAAGCAGCCATGACTTGTAAAAAACCCCATTCTGAGGTACTCTGCTATCTTTTCCATTCCTCATGTCTTTTCCCCCCCCTCCTTAACAATGCAGCTGACAAGCAGCAGTGAGCCTCCACAGAAAAGACATAAGACAGATATGGAGAGAATCATGGGCACTAACAGAATAACCGGACCAAAGAAAATTCTAGCTCCATGGCCACACCTCTCAGGGCTGGGCCTCTGCAGCTCAAGAGCTCACATGCAACTCATGCACAAGGCTCAGAGGTCCACATGCCAAACTCCAGCTTAGCCTGGGAGGTTTGGAAAAGTTTCAGGAAAGGATTTAATAAATATTTCATTTCCTCTGACCTTTCTATTAGAACACATCCTTGGCTGCAGCCAGTGACCAGATCTCCCCAGGAAAAACAAGCTCCTGGGAAATGGTTTGCAGATTGTGGCTACAGGAAGGCATGCACAGACAGTCTCCCAACCAGTGTTCTATATATAAACACCCTGCCCTCCTTCACCTAAAGGGAGGTTTAAGGAGGGGTGTTGAAGGTCTCTGGAGTAGTGTGCAGGTCTACTTGTTCCACTATGCTCATGCTCTCCCTTCTGTGCCCTCAGGCAAGTCTTACCTCTTCTTAGGAAAGCAAAGCCCCAAGTTCTGGTTCAGACATGGAGTAAAAGATCCTGGGGGTGTGGGGCTTCCCAACATCTGCTATGAGCTTAGAGATATTCTTCCCCTTTGTGCCTTTTTCTGTAAGGCCTGTCCTGCTGTGCTCAGGATTTTGCTCTGAGATACAAGACTGTGACTTGTAAGACCAAGGAAAGAAAGCTGGAGTGATCCAAAATGGGAGAGGGTGTCGGGCTGACAGATTTCTTCCCTGTCAGACATTTGCGTGTATTCTGCCAGATCTGCATCTGTCCTCTCTTGCAGTACCTGACAAAACTTTGAGCCCTCACTGGGTAAAAAGCTTAAAATAACAAGATTTGGTAAAATTCTGCCTTCTAGAGTACACTTGTCTCAGCAATGCTTTGTTTGGACCATGTGTCATAGGCAGCCCTATACAGAAAGCAATGAGCAGCTGAGCTCCAGAGGCATCGGGATCTGGGAGACCTCAAACTGAAAGCCAGTAACTTTGAGCTGATCTTCTCAACCCAGCTCAGCTCTCAGAGCTATTGCATTACTGCATAGAGCTGCCACTCTGAAAGCAGGAAGGTGGCAAGGGGTTACTGTGATTCATAGCTAAGTCAGACTCCCGGAACACAGCTGGAAGGAAAGCTTTTGGTGAGAAAGCCTCACACCCTACTCCTGTTGGTAAGTCTAAGAGATCTTCCACTCCAGCTCTCTGGTCTTCCAAGGATGTTTCCAGAAGCCTCAAGAAAAGCAAGTCCTGGTGTACCTGATATTTCTAAGGTAAAAACAAAAAGAACAGGAAATGAAATGTGAACAAATATCCCATCCAGACTTTTCCCTCCAGTTTGATGGAGCCAAAATAGAGCTGTGCCCATCTGCTTTTCCTGTCTTGTGCATGAAATCCTTAAAGCTACCCCACTTCTCATCATGTCAATGGAAACTGCACCTGCAGACCTCCTGCTCCAACCGGCCGTGCTCCTCACCAGATGATAATGGCCACCAGCCTCATGATGGCTTCGTTGAGGCAGTTAAAGAACTCCCGCAGGGCCCGTCCCTTCTGCTTCATGCTGCCGATCACCAAACCGAAGCACATGGAGAACACTACCAGCCCCAGCGCGTTCACCCCATTGGCTGAGCCCGGGATGGGAATGACTTCTTCAAAGGTCAGCATCTCGGAGATGGTTCCCAGGGCATGAGTGACATTCTCCATGATGCTGGTGAAATTCTCAGGCACAGGGATCTGAGTGGTTGCCACACCTGCTGTGACATTGCTGCTGTGGAGGATGGTTCTGGTGAAGACCCTGGTGCTGTACTGCGTCTTGTACTGAAAAGACACAGATTATCAGATGCACCTACAGGCCCTAGTTCTGATGCTCAGGACACATGCTAGGCTCTTACAACCCTTCTTAAAGAAAAGACAGTACTGCAAGTTGCTGCTGACCTGTGCGGGAAACTTGCTTTGCCTGTTCTTAAGGTCCCCAGTGTAGTGCTTTAATCAGAAAGTTCAGAAAGTTCATAGAGCAGGAGGTCAAAAGCATCTCATGCTGCTAGGACTGAGATATTCTGGCTTCTCTGAGAACCCTTTGTGCTGCTTCTAAAGGCACTAGCACTGCAGAAGAGACAGCTTCTTGGAGACTCTGCTCCATATCACTGCCAGTCCAAGCCTGCCACCTGAGATCATGCAAACCCTTCCTGCCTCTGTGGGATGGAGGCTGAAGGTCCCATCTACAGACAGTTTGAAAAGCTTGCATGGGGGATGCTATAATACAGAATAACATCTGCACTGCCTCCTGCAGCAGTTAGACCTGGGGAATAAAGTGCTATTCCATCCCTCAGAGAAGTAGATAGGACCATGGTCCAGGGCACAGGGCACAAAGATGAGATTTCATACCTGTTTGAAGCAGGCTTCTACCAGGTTGGGCGGGAACATATTCCTGCAGTAGATAAAACATGGAAAGAGTTATTGTCCTGTTGATCTAGGAAGGAAACATGGGCTTCCTGGCCAACTTCTTTGTCCTGGGGCAGTGTCTGAGGTCACAGCTTTCACAATGTCCACTCAAACCCTTTTGATCTGACTGACAGAAGAAGGGAATACGCTGATCTGGACCCAGCATCTCTTGCATCTTGTCAGGCTCCCACTGCATGTTTTCAGATTCCAGAAGGTTATTCAGGTATGTGGAAAGAGATGACACACATACCGCCCTGGTATATAATTACATTGTAAAAACATCAGCAAATCCAACCAAACCTTGAAACAATATCATAGTCCAACTGTTGAATACACTGCCTTGCTCTAAGCCTCACCTCTACAGCTGTCATTTGAGCTCTCTGTTACCCTGTACCTCAAAAACATGGCTTTATACCACTTGAGATGGTACAGCTTTGCAATTCACTGAGAAAGGTCACAGCCAGGGAAGAAGAGGCAATGCCTTGGGAACCACTTCCTTGATTTCCTTTGGTCATTGAAGATGGATATTTGGAGGTAGGTAGGCCACCGATAGTTTTCATTACATGTTTTGTTGAGCACACCTTGACCTCTTACATTAATACCTCTGGAGAAGGGCTGGACTCTGGGCCAAGCACTCAGTCTCGGAGTGGCAAAGCCAGTTCGCTAGACTAAGCTAGAAGTAGTAGACTTGCCAAGACTCAGCCATTAACCTCTTTCCCTAAGACTGCATTGCCTAAAGCTGTGATACTTCCACTCCATGGAGGAATGTAATCTCATTGATACGAACTCAACATGAGACCATCTTGTTTACCTACCTCACCAAATCCATGAAGGCATCTGTGGTCTGCACCTGCTCAATTCTGCCTTCCCGGTGAAGTTTGTCCTTAGATCCTTTTCCTGGGTGTATGATGATCACCATGAAGATGCCGATGAAGACAGCTATGATTGTGGTTACCATGTAGTAGATGATAGCCCGCATCCCCATCTTCCCTGAGACTCTGCTATCCAGTGAGGCCATTCCTGGGGTGTCATACAGAGAGATAAGGTGAGGAAGCCTATCATCTTAGAGAGAAAGGGAAAGCTTGAGGAAGATTCAAAGGGTGCAAGGCACATGCATGAGTTGGACAGGGAGCTAGGGTCTCTAGAAAGCACAGCCTACAAGGGACAGAATTTGGAGTTCCAGGGTGATGTTGATATGGAAGAATGTGGCTTGTGGTCATGAAGAAGTATAGCACTGGTGTATCTTAGGCTGCATTTGGGAATGTAGCAATTTTCTTTTCAATCCCTCAGAAGGGAAATAATCCCCTCCTAGTACATTGGGCCTTTCAGTCCCTAATGGTGGGATGTTTCTGCAGGTGGAACACCTTGCAGTCCCTTCTGTTGTCTGAAAGGTTGGTTGTCTGTCATGTCTTCCTTGAGGATCTGGGTGAAACAAGCCCTCCAGCCGGTGATCAACTTCAACCATTTTGGACTGACATAAATTAACCTACTCTAGGCTGGAGGAAACCTGAAGTTGATTTGGGCAACAAACTTGGAGACATTTGAGGTTTTGTAGGATTAAATCCTTGTTAGTGCTGAAGTGCTGGGCATTGGAACCAGAGCATTGTGTTCTCCCCGGTCTTCTGAGAAAGCACAAGGTCTTCTGCTTCTCTGCGCCACTACTGAGCCAGCAGGGGTCTCAGTGTGGATCATGTTCACTATGGCTGTAGATTCGGGCTTGTCACTACTAGCCAGGCTAATCCAGCTGGGTCATGAAGAGGTACCCAAACAACAGCTTTGTTGCCCATTGTCTTGGCTGAAAGCAGCAGAAAGCACGTCTCACCTGTAATCAAGCTAGAGACAATGAGAGGAAGAACCAGCATCTGCAGCATACGCATCAGCAGCTCACCGGGGAAGGAGAAATACTTGATCTGGCGATAGGTCAGCTGGTAGGGCCGGAGGGAGAAGGCCAGGATAATCCCTGTAGATCAGCAAGGGATGAGAATGGAAGTGTGTCAGTGTGATCCAGTGGTCTGTCCCTCAGTCCTACAGTGCAGTTTCTCTTTCTCATCTACTCCCAGCTCCTCCTCTTCCCAAAGGAACAAATGCTCATTTTCTAAAAGGCTATGATCCAGTTTTTACTGTATGCTCTCTCTCCCTCTGACATATTTACGTGCACTGGAGCCTTGTACGAAACCACAGGTCTCCTTGTTCCCTGTCTGTTGCTCTTCTGGAGTCTGTTCCCAAGAAGCTCATGAATACAAAATGCTGTGATGAGAGATATGATCTCCCAGACTAAAATAAGTGTGACTACACAGTCCAGATTCTCTGTCTACCCGCCTCTTAAAGCTGACTTCAGCCAGTTAGAGACATATAGCCTGGATCAAAAGCTAGGGACAACCTGCTATGTGCTAAGCAGATTTGGTGTGCATTGTATCACGGCCATTTGCAGCAGTTCTGGTCCTGTCAGGCTAAAGCTGTGGGAGGAATCTGAAAAGCCCTTGGGCCTACAGCTGCACTCACAAGATGCCTCTGAAGAAACCTGGATGATTTGTACAAGGATTGGTTGAGTTGGACGAACCATCAAACTCTTTCTGTCATAGACTGTTTCTATACTGCAGCCAGAAAGGATCAACAAGGACTCCCTCCCACATACACACTCTCTGTGGGGTCTCTTGTTCTTGCACACAAAAGTACTCATGATGTGGCAGCACTTTGAACTGTCATCTCATCAGCTTCACCTCCTCAGGCAAATTGCTATGATAAAATAAAATCTTTGTAAAAGAAACAAACATTTCCCCATATTTATAAATGGGGCCTGGTGTTGCCACCAGCTCCATACCTAGTAGGACCGCAGCAATAGTGAAGAGGACAAAGGCATTTCTCCTGAAGAAGCTTTTAGCACTCTCAGCAGTGATGCTGTGCATCCGCTTCTTGGCCCGCACCGCCCGCTTCTGCACAGCCTGCCGGAACCGCTGCACCCGGCTGTCGGCATGGAGCCGCTTGGCTGCATCCTCATTGAGGAACAGGCTGTTGACATGGCTCTGCTCGCTCATGGTCAGCACAGCTGCTCAGTCCTCCAGGCACAGCTCTGCCTACCCTGGGCAGGGAGAAAGACAGGCAGGAAAGCATAAGCTGTGGCACATCTTGCCTTTGTCTTTAGGTCATTTCCCTGGGGCCTGCTTAGGAAGGTTTATTTGAAGTTGATTAACGAGCTCCTCTGACCATCTACAAGGAGCAGACCTTGGGGAAGGGTATCTAAAGGGCTGCCAGGGTCTTGTCACTACTGCTTTGGTGCCTCTAGAGAAGCTCTGGCCTCTACATCACCCTGCACTGAGGAGTGGCTTATGTTGGCCTGAGCAGCCAGAAAGGGCTCCACAGCCACCCAGGCTTGTTCTTAGGAGTTTGAGCACTTTGGAACGGAGTTTATAAACTCCTTTCCCACATACAAACTCTTCCAAACAAAACCAAGCAGCAAACAACATTTCTGACATACCTCCAAGGTGGACAGGTCCCTACCACAACAACTTTCCCCATGACAGTGAATGGCTGTTTCTGTAGAAAGGAACATTCTCCCCTTGCCTTCCATGGAGCCTGAGGATAACCCTTTATTTACTGACTTTCCTTTGAAACACAACAGGACTTTCAAGTAGTATCTCTTGTCAAACTTCACTGATGGGATTAACCTGATGTTCCGTCTCCATAAGTACTAAGACTGAAATCAAACCAACTCCAAAGAGGTAAATAAAGAACCAATGCTGCTCCATTTCCAACTGGCTGCAAGGCCTGAACAGTCTACTGTACTTTTTTACTGTTATTTCCATATTCCTCAGAACAAAAGAACAAGGGGGCTACACAGGCAAACCAGTCTCTAGAGCGCTAGAAGGCACCAGCCACCCAGCAGTTCTCATAATAAGGAAGATATTGCCTGACTATGCAGGTGCCATTTTCCTTCTGTCACTGTGCTTTGGCAGATGGAAGGTCTAAAAATTATTCTTGTTCCCAGGAGTTTGCAAAGATAAAACAAGCCTAAATTAAACCAAAGAAGAAAAAAGTCATCTTTTAGCACATCAGCAAGTGCTGGAAGACCTTCTTTGGTGTTGCAAGTCAAATTAAGAGCTAGTCCATTTGTAATCCTAAATTTAAATCAAAGAAACCCTCACAAGTGAGACTATATTCTCTATAAATTACACACCTAGTATCTTCTATCAGGACCCAGATAAATGCCTATACATGAACTGAAGACATTGCCTTAAAGAGGAGCTGCTTCGTGGTACAAGTTTGCAAGGTCATGTGCACGGAGGCTGGAGAAAAACCTCCATTCTGAGAAGTGTGTTTGTATAGATGCTAATGCCTTCATGAGGTTCAGAACAGGAGAGACACACCTGAGGTGGCCCAGCCAAGTCACCCTAAGACCTCCCAAGGCTAAGCTGTACAAAGGCCACTGGCAAAGATGATGGGTATTAGCTGCAGAAACCTTGCAGTGCTGCTGTGGTCACCCCAGCTTTTGGATTAGCAAACAGCATTCCATGGATTTTGATCCACTCATTCCAGCTTGATCAAGCATTCTATTCCTTACTATACCACCCCACTTCTATCTGTTGATGGATGCAATACACACCAGACTGTGTGAAAACTTTGCCTGTCTTCCTTCTTCTCACTGCCAGTCCTGCTTTTCACAGCTACACATGAGAAAAATAAATTGAAAGATTCTTTCAGTTTATTGAGATTGTGCCTCCTGAACCCGACAGTAGATGTAGAAACTATTAATTCAATCCTCTTGTGTCCCACAATAAACTTGTATAATTTATAGCCTTCCAGATATAGAGTTGAACAAGTAACCCAGAACAGTTGACACCTGTGGGTCAAACCCAGGTGGGTTTGAATATCTCCAGAGGGAGACTCCATGACCTGCCTGGGCAGCTGTTCCAGTCCTCTGCTGCCCTCAATGTAAAGACGTGCTACCTCATGCTGAGGTGGAACTTTTTGGGATTTCGTTTCAGGCCATTACTCCTTGTCCTGTTGCTTGGGCATTCAAATGCTTCCTAATGTCCAGTCTGATCCTCCCCTGGCACTACTTTGGATCACTCCCAATTTTGCTGTCCCTGGATCCCAGAGAGAACAGTCTAGCAGCTCCCTCTCCACACTCCCTCCTCAGGAAGTTGCAGCAAGCAATGCTTCTCAGCCTCCATTTCTCTGAAGGAGACAAGCCTGGATCTGTTAGCTGCTCCTTGTAGGATGTGCCTTCCAGCTCTTCACAAGAAGGTTCACCCTCCATTCCCCTCCTCTGGACATGTTTGAGGACCTTCACATCCTTCTTCAGTGTTGGGGCCCAGCCCTGCACACTGTGCTCCATGTGAGGCTGCAGCAATGCTGACTGCTATGGGATAATCCCCTCTCTGGACATGCTGGTCATGCTGTGTGTGATTGTCTCCAGCATGCAATTTGCCCTCTCACCTGCCTGGGCACACTGCTCACTCCTTTTGAGCTTGCTGCCAATCTGCATCCCCAGGTCCCTCTCTGCTTGTCAGTGACTCCTCTCCCAGTTTAGACTTGTATCCAGTGTTACTCCCTCCCAGCCGCAGAAAACAGCACTTGGACTACTTCCATTTCATGCCCAAGATAGCCCAATGCTTCAATCCATCAAAATTCTTTTTTGAGGCCTCTTGTTCCTCAAGAAAGTCAACAGCACCTCCCAATTTGGTATTGTCAGCAAGATTGCTAATGGGATATTCAATTCCTGCATCTGGATCATGGATCAAAATATTGAAGAGTACTGGCTCCAGGGTTGAGCCCCCAAGGACACCACCAGTGACTGCTCACCAGCCAGACACAGCCCCATTCACTACAACCATTCAAGCCCTGCCATCAAGCTGGCTCTTCACACTGCACACCATCAACTCACCCCTCCCACAGCTGGACAGCTGTCCAGAAGGATACTGTGAGAGACAATATCAAAAGCCTCACTAAAAGCCAAGAAAACTGGATGCACCACCTTCCCTTTATCAACCTGGGATGTGACCTCAACCTAGAAAGAAATCAAACTGGTTAAAGAGGATTTTTCCTCTGTGAACCCATGTTGAAGATTGCATTATTCTTCAAATGCTTTTCAGTAGTATTCAGTAGGATCTTCTCCATATTTTTTCTAGAAACTGAGGTTAGACTCACAGATCTGTAGTTCTTTGTGTCTTCCCTCACACCTTTCTTGTGGATTAGAATAGCATTGGCTTGCTTCCAAGTCAGCGGGGATGCCGTGAGGCTTCCTACAGTAGAACAGATTACTACCTGAGGCAATCACTTCCAAAAGAAGAACCATCAGAGAAAGTTTCAAACCCCAGACACTCTTTTTCTTACTCCCAATCACTCACTCTTCATCAAACTATCCAGCATACATTGGTAATGTGAAGTGCTGCCTTACTTTGATGTGGAAAGCTCCAAACTGTTCAGTAAAGTGAAAAGTCACATTGATGGCTCTGAAATCACCCACAACAGACTTTCTACACACAAACCAGACTTCTCATTTGCTTTGGTGACCTGAGGAGACCCATGTTGAGCAGGGAAGTGTGGGCTCCCCCTCCTCCAAACCTTGCCTTTCTTAGAGCTGGACCATACCACAGCAATGGCAGAAATTCCTGTACAGGGAAGGTGAGAGCAGAACCCACAGATAAAAAGGGACTCACCCAATCTTTTCTCTAGATATCTCCCCATCTACGTGCACTGGAAAATGTATTTTTGTCCAAACAAAATGCAACTTCTATCTTGATATGGGAAAGTACAGGATTAATCATTAGATCCCATATTGCACCATGTGTTCAGCTGCCTTCTTAGAGCAAAAGTTATTGCACAGAAGAAACTCACCAGCAGATCTTGCTCCTTTGATGCCCCCCCCCCTTGCTGACTTGCTCCCTTTTTCTATCTGCACATTTTGCAATAGAGCAGCCCCCTCCACAGCACATCTTCTCTGCGTCGCTGGTCTGGAATTGTGTAAATATTCTCTATTGCATCAGCTGGAACTTCTCAGACTGCTGCAGTAAGTCACCAAAATTCTCTTGTCAATGGCTTGGATTTTCCTTCTTGTGAGGAAGAAGGTGGCTTTGATCTCTCGGTGAAGGTTGTTCTATCTGTGGCTGCTTCACCAGTCTCCACTCTGCCAGAAACACTGAGATATTTGATAGCATTTTTGGAGGTAGCTTCAAGGCTTGAGCAAGGAGCACAAGATACTTTGCAAGAAAGTTCTCAGTGTTGCAAAACTAATGCCTAGTTCCTGGCAGAGAGGTTTCACATAAACAGAGGAATTTTGGCTATTTTAGGGGTATCAGTCAGATGTTGGTGAAAGAGAAAAATGGGGAGGGAAGACTTCTGCACTACACTTTGTCCTGCTCTTTGCAGATTTTTCTGCGGTTATCTCCCCATCTATCCAAGGAGATTTCCAGCATGAGGGGGGGAGTCCAACAGAGCTTAAGGACTTATAAAGAGCGAACACAGGGAATCTCCGAATCAACTGAGATGCATCTGTTCCAGCTTGAACTGGACATTAAAGAACATTTGTCCTCTTTATCTTTTGTCTGTGCTAATGCAGCCAACATCAGAAAAGCTGGCATTATCCAATGTGCAGCATCTTCCCATGACCACGTTTTAAAGACAGAAGGTATTAAAATTCTGGTTGAAGGGAGATTAGAGATAGCCATGACACACTCACAGTGGTGGAGAGCCAAATGTAGGAGCATCAAGGCAGGTTTGCTTCCCCTTCTCACAAATTGTATCATTTTGGCTCCACAAAGTTCCACAAAAAGTTAGAATCTGAGACTGAAATATTGTACACAGCAGAGAAACTTCTTGAAATAGTATCTTGAATGTAATCTTTGACTACAAGCTCTGTAAGGACACAAAGCCTCCCACATCTTTATCCACGCCCCTCTCCCAGAGAAAAGACCAGCTTGTTTAAATGGAGAACTAGGGAGAGCAGGAGAAGTAAAAAGCAATCTTCAAATGCATCTAATTGAAGGAAAACCCACATCAGTAAGGATAGGGCCTCAGTGTTAGATTAGTCAGGGTTTTAAAAAACCTTCTGTCAAGGATCATGTATGAAAGGTTTTTAAAGCAATGGATATGAAAGGGAATGAAAGGGGAGATCCCCTTTTCATCATCACTTGTGACAGGCTGCCAACAGAGATTTCAGTTGTGAGGTCCAAAAAGAAAGTGTGCAGAGGGCTGAGCTGTCCATCTGCTCAGAAGTGACAGGAAGAATGATCTGCTCTATACATAAAGGAAAAGCACTAAACACAGAAACAAAAACTCTCGATTCCAGTGACTCACAAAGAAGCTGGAGAGACCACAGAAAAGCACAGATTGACAGAAAAAAGTACTAGGAACTATTTGGGAGACATTAGGGGACAAAGAAGAAAATATAGAGCATATTCCATCCCTGAGAGGATGAGTGGCAGCTGGGATAGAGTTAATTTTCCTCCTAGTAGTTGATACAGTGCTGTATTCGGAATTTAGGGTGAGAGTAATCTCAGACTTCGTCTTGTGATAAAGTGAAAGTGCCAAGACATGAATCGCACTTGTGGGAATGATACAGCTTTCACTTTGCAACATTAAATGCTTGAAACTGTTGAGATTTTTTAGCATTTAGGAACCTATATGCACATCTTAAATACTGCTATATCACAACAACAGAAAAAAAAAGAAATTTCAAATTTCAAGTTGCTTGCTGAAGAAATTTTGCATTTAACTCAGATTCTAGGAAAGTTGTGTAGAAATCTTCAAAGACTTTCTTTGTTGTGCAGGCTCAGTTCCAGAAAAAACCCAGCCAAGTTTGACTGTTATAAAGCTGTCATCACTGAAATGTTCCTGCACTCACTTATTCAAACATCAAGAGGCAGGCTGTAAGTATTTATGATTCTTTTTTCATGTGCTGTAAAGTTTTGTACTGTCTATATTAAGACAGTTTGCATCCATGGGAGCCCACAAGCAAGCTCCTCCTGAGCCATGCACGTGTCAGGCTATCAGCAGAGGTGAAGGGCAGACTTTCCTCAGAAATGCAGAGGTCATTAATCCAGTTTGTCCACTGGGCAGGCAGGTAGACTCTCAGTCTGTGTGTTCCATGGTACTGGGGTAGCCCTGCGGAGCCCCATGGGAGTGGTGCCAGTGTTGGCAAGTGCAGAGCCCAGTGCTGTGGCACTAGGGCTGCACCTGGCAGCAGGATCTGGGGGGAGCTGGCAGAGATCGGTTGCATCTGCATATGGAGATCTACACAGCTTGTAGATCTGCAGAGAGGGCACAGTTTCACATGGAAAACATCTCCCAAGAGGTCAGGGCAGTGGTGCTGGCCAGAGGAGATAGTTCTGTGTAGCAGTGATGCATTGAGTTTCTGCCAAGGAGAATAGACAGTTCTGCTGCCTGCAGAGAAGCTGTTTGACTGGAACCGAAGGGGACAACTCTCTGTTTCACGTGAGCTTCTCATGCCTTAACACCCCTTCATAACAAGAAGAGAAACTACACCTAGGGAAATAAATCTACTTCATGCCTATGCGCAGCTCTGCCCTCATTCCAGAGACATGCAACAGCTCTGAGGTCACAGAGCGGTAAGTGTTCTGAGCATGGGGGTAAGCTGCAGAGATCTCTGGCCTGGCTTTGTCCAGGTAATGGTCAGAATAAGGCTGTGGTGGATGAAGAGGAAATACATCTGACTACTTTACATGGTCCAGACAAAACTCAACATCAAACCCCTAATAACAGTTTCTTAGGGCCTGCATCTGGTACATCATCCCTGGGACCACAGAACTCCTGGGACATCCCAGGTGGGACCAGCATTTGCGTCCAGAAACTCTGCTGTGCTTGTGCCAGCAGGTTGAGAGAGGTGATCCTGCCCCTCTGACTCAGCACTGGTGAGGCCACAGCTGGTCTGCTATGTCCAGATCTGGGCTTCCCAGTACGGACACACTGAAGAGAGTCCACTGAAGGACTGCAGAGATGATGGAGGGACTGGGGTATCTCCCATGAGGAAAGACTGGGAGATCTGGGACTGTTCAGCCTGGAGGAGAGAAGGCTTGGCGTGGGTCTTATCAATGTACACCTGTAGGGAGGGTGTGAAGAATTCAATGCCAGACCCTTTTGAGTGTTGCATAGTGACCAGCTGAGAGGTGGCAGACATTTATTGAAGTACCAGGAAATTCTTCTTAAGCATAAAGAGAGTCTTTGTCGCTGCAAGACAGACTGAACACTGGGCCAGGTTGCACAGAGGGGCTAGCAGGGGATTCTCCATCCTTGGAGATATTCAAAAGCTATCTGGACACAGTCCTGAGCAACCAGCTGTGGCTGACTCTGCTTTGGGCAAGGGGATTGCACTAGATGATGTTCAGGGGTCCCTGCCAACCTCAGCAATGCTGTGACCTTCCTTCTGCTGATATGATACGAGACAAAGCTTTACAGAACTTCAGACAGCACTGACACATCCTGTCCATGGCAGTGTCCTGGAAGTGATTTACATTTATAATTAGTACATGGACATGGCCAGTTCTCCACTCTTCTCACCCTCTGACCCCTGCACAGCACTTCCGCACCACACTGAAAGACAAGAAAATGCTGCTTCATTGAAACAGCCAAGTGCCATTTGTGGCTGTTGGGCAGATTGTGAGGACCCCAGGGATGTCTCAGTAGAGGGGGAGCCATCAGTCAAGTGGATCCACTGTGAGATACTTCTCTGGGAAAGGGGGAGGTCCTGACCACTGGCAGGACATGGCATTACAGAGCACTCTTGCCATGGTGTGTGGGATTGGAGAAAGTAACAAAAATTTCAGATGAAGGCTGTGTCTGCCTTCTTGCCCTGTGCTGTGCCCTCTCATGAGGCAGAGCACAGTAGTTATCCCATGCCTGCTTCCTCTGCCCTCCTACAGCATGCTGGCACAGCTTTCTGATTGCTAATATGTCCAAGAGATACCAGCCAACGATCAAACAACCTGCCCCAAGGGAGGCAAAAATCTGCGTGGCCAGCACAGCAGAGGAGAGCTCCATTCTTCAGAGGGTTCAGGCTCTTGGCTGGGACAGGTCCAGAAGTTGTCAGTACACAGAACAAATGGAGGGGAAACAGTGACTGAAATGCAGCTGCTTTACACCATTGTCCCACTATTGCTAATGTCTGTGTAAAAGAACACAAAAGGGATTAATCTAATTAGCCAGTTTTACTCCTGGGACTGGCAGAAGTCAGCCAAATTAGAAATGCCCATCGCAAACCCTCTCCCAGGTTTACCAGCCTCCAGGGGCTGGTGGAAGAGAGGCAATATAATCCCAAGACAGCAGTGTTTGGTACAGCATGTACCATCACACCCTGCCACAGGCACGGCACGTGGCACTCAGTCAAGCCATGCTGCTAAAGGCATGACACTGGAAAAGCATGTCGTGTCCCCCTCAATGACGGCTGCCCCAGGCTCCCTCTTCCCTCTGCTAATGCAACTCCCTTTTCAGTTTTCATTGCTGAAAGCCAGTCAGACTCTGAAATAATCGGCACTTGGAGCCCACTGTTTCTCTTGTCTCCAAGGAAACTCTGCTTTATGTTCAACATCAAAACCAGCAGAATTTTCAGTGAGGGAAGTCTCCGCAGGTAGCAGCAAGGAAGCGCCCAAAGTGGGAGGAGGAGGAGAAATCTCTGCAGAAGGAGAGGTGTTGGAAAGAATTGTGCAGTTAGGCAGATATGGAAGGGCAAGGCAAGGGGTCACTGAAAAAGCTGTGCCAGTCTTTCTGAGGTGGACTTCTGGTGCTGGGTCACCAAGGGAGAGGAGTTAAATAGCCCATCCTCACATGGTAAGAGGGGAGGCTCAGTACTTGCAAGGAAGGGACATGTCACTCTGCTCAGTGGTCTGAAAGTTGCTGTTAGCAGCTCTCAAGTTCTGCTTGCTTTTGGGCAGACCAGGGGCGCTCCAGAGTGGGAAGCTACAGTCTCCCCACTGCCAGCTGACTAAAACAGGTGCTTTGTGGGGATTGTCTTTGCAAGGGTGGCAAAGGAGGAGTAGATGTCTCCACTCCCACATGACTTTCTCCCATCAGAAGCTCAGTGCCTGTGATCAGGAGCATTAAACCCAGCCACTGTGCTATTGGCTGGGCTTTTTTTTCAGTCCTGAGGACCAGGATCTCTATCCTCACAGGGTTCATAGACCCCCCACCTTGGCTGGAGGCATCCTCACCCCTCGTACTATTAGATCCTTTGCAGCCTGGCCCATTGCTTGCCCTTGGGAAGGGAAGTACAAGCTGAAAGCAGAGCAGCCAAAGACCCTAGGTTGAAAATTTCCATTCACAAGCCCAACTCAGCCATCTTTGCGTTGCTATAGCAGCCCCTGGAAGGGCTTTCTGCACAGTAGGGCATTTCTGGTTTTTGATATCTGTCAGCCAGTCCCCCTCCCAGACAACTCCTACCACAACAGCAGACCCAGGAGGAGAACAGATCTGCTCAGGGCCTAGCCACTGACCCATCTCTGTGAGACAGCATCAGCTAAAGGGAGAGGAATCCACAATAGGCAGTAATTTCAGCCCAGCTGAGCTCTACAATGACAAAGTGATCACCAGCTGAGCAGTGGGTTTGGGGCCTAAGTCCAATACTGGAAGGACAAGTGCCAGTCTCCGCAATGCTCCCTACTCATGCCAGCTTACTTACCACCTCCTGTGGTAAGGTTGTCTCGCTCAAGCTTCTCACCAGGCATTTAATCCCAGCCCAGGACACAGAGTCCCACTTTTAGAGCACCCTCCACTGGGCAGCCCCGTGTCCTAAAGCAGATGAGGGCAGCAAGGATAGCGCCACTCTCTCATGCACATGCCCAAGGAAATCTCCTGCTCTGCTTCAGCCCCTGGTACTGGCACCACTCTTATTCATGCATCCAGATTCACAGACAAAACCACTCACCTGGAACCAGTGCAGGTTGTCAAGCAGAGAGGGCAGTGAGTTGTTTTCGTCTTGGGGGATTATTCTGAGTTGTTTCGTTCTTTAATTCTTTCAAAAGCAGGAAGCAGGATTTTCTCCCTAGAAAGGTACAGTGTTAGCAGAGAGCTCTGAGCAGTACCTCCTGAGAGAGGAAAGGAAGACTGTAATATGCTCAGGATACATGGCAGTAAGGGGTGGGGGAGTGGCATGTAGGAGGAGACAGAAAAAATCTTTGATGATTGCACCAGACCAGAGCACAGAAAGCACCTGTCACCAGGAGGTTACATAGAGCCCTTACTGGTTTTCACAGTACCAGCGGGTTTGCACTTTCTTCTGCCTCCTCACACAAGCTTCAAGAAGAGTTAGCAGTAACAGACAGCAGGGCAGCTGTTAAATGAGAGTCAGATCTCACCCCCATTCCACTCCTGCCCCTTACAAGGGTTCCTTCCACAAGGGAGGCTGCATGCATAAGTCAATCCAGCAGCAACAGCTGAGTACTGGACAGGCAGGTCCTTCACAGGTCCAGTCTGTGTGCACAGGACCCCTGAGATCCAGACAACCCCTGTGGTTTGTCCAGATCAGCCTTAGGGGATAGACATGTGTCTGTGCCTCAGCCAAACTGCTGCAGTTTCCCTTCAATGTATTAGGCACATCATAAAGAGGAATCAGTTCACTGAGCATTGCAAAGGAAATACAGTGGCTGTACAGGCTGTCAGGGAGACAGGCTCTGCTTTCAGGGAAGCAGGCAAAACTTGCACTGCTCACTGATCTCTTAAATATTGATTCCTCATGCAGTTTCTCAGATAAAAGTCCCACATTTCAAAATTTTGGTCAGTGCACTATGTCAAAACCACAAGTCAGGTTACAGGTGTGAGCACCACACAGCCCATGCTGGTCTCTGAATGTGGCAGAGTGAAAAATTATATTCAAAAATCAAGCCACAGCACCAAAGTTACACCAGCACCTCTGTTTCTAGCCCTACTAGATACATGACTCACAATGGACATACCAGTTTTTTAATGAAAGTAGCCTTCTCCTTAATTCAGGTGGCCCCAGTGTAGGGGTTTTGCTCTATGTTCTGACTTTGGCATACCAAGGCTGATACGTTGTGTCTTCAGCAGGAGCTTGTGACAGAGTTTGAACTCATTCTGGAGTAGGTCAAAGCCAAACTGTCATGCAAAGACAGAGGACCTTGGAAATTAAATCCCCCCAAATCCTATGTCTCCATCGGCTCTGTAGGAAGAGCCTCTTCAGCCCAGGTTACAGAGAGCAATTACCAGCACCAACTGGCTTTTTCAGACATTGATCATAGAATTGTTTACGTTTGAAAAGAACTTTAAAATTATGGAGTGCAACCACAAATCAGGATGGTGATTAGATGGGACTTCGCTCAGCGAACCATTTGAAGTCTGGGTTCTTGACTACCTCTGCCATTCTCCCTTGTTTAAACTCGCTCCAGACACAAGCCATCACTGCATCAGGAGACAAGGACACACTCTCTGAACCACATAAATTGCTTGGTCTTCACACTATTCCATGGCTCACGTGGCACTAATGGCCCTAATCTTCCTATTGAAGGTTCAACAACATCTCAGGTCGTGCAAGTGTCAGCTGGGGACTGGAAATCCAAGTACTCTGCCCCGTAAAGTTTCAGTCATCTTTCCATCAAAACACATATTGGAATGGGCTACACAAGAAAATATTTTTATTTTTGGGGAAAAGGTGTGCTCTGCCTGTACCACGCACCAAAACCCTCCTGCAGAAATGTGGCTGAGAGCCAGTCCAGCCACAGAGGTACAGGGAAACAGATTGTGGCAGCTCAACCCGGTACCTGGCTGATCTTCTTTCCTGCTTCTGCTGGTTCATAACATCGTCCATTGCTGGGGCAGTCCCAGAGAAAGGACATCTCCTATTCCTCATGCCCCTGCTTCTTGCATAGCTTGGCCGGAAGCTGGTCTTGCAGAAGGGCCCCTGACAGCACTGTTGGCTACTGCTGGGGCCTGATGACCTGTACCAGAGCACTCCTGCCCTGGACAAGTGCATTTCTGGTGCTACCCAGTGAGTGGCAGAGCAGCTGCGCACTTGGCCACCCCTCAAATGCTGTTCTGTTCCCTGATTGCACCTCAGGCAGCAGTGAATGGTCATCCTTTCCACCTCCTATACCTGAAGTTTAGCTTGGCTCCTAGAATCTGTGCTAATTCCTACCCTGTTTTTTAATCCCCTGGTTAGCACCCACAGGCCTTTTCAAGCCATAAACTTGCAGTGACAAGTCCCTTAAACCTCCTCCTTTGGCAACTTCTTCTATATTTCGACTTGTACCTGTGGCAATTTCCAGACAACTTTGAGTTATTAAATAGGACACAAAGCAGCAGCCTGAAGCTATGGAGGAGATGAAGAGCTCTGCTCCCTCAGGATGGAGCTGCCTGATGCCCAGGCAGTCTTTCCAGGGTAGGGCAATCCTTGGGGAACAAACCTCATGGTCAGCTAACCCCCCAAGTCTCTCCTTGTTTTATGAGCGCCAGGCACACTTGATCATCTACATCAGAAGCCACATGATGCTCTAAGTTTTCAACAATGGGTAAAAAGGAAACTCACAATGTCAGCTTGTGAGAAGCAATGAGAAAAGACATGACAACTGCACCTCATGTCATGGAGTCACCTTACAGAAGGTGTTCTGATGCTATCCTTGCACAGCTGCTTGAAGATAAAGGAAGGGTTTGATAGGAAACAGCCTGGAATAGCCTTCCAAACTTAACTCCCTGGAAATTTCCTCCACAAAACACCCTTCAAAATGATTTGTGCTAATTCCACAAGTAGACAAAAAATGTTACATAGGGACAGGGCAGTTTGTTTTGCACCCATTCCATCTTCAAATGCATCCTCACTCTGTATTGATGCCGTTTCCTTTAGTCCTGGAAATATGAGCCAGACACCGTTAGGGTGATAAAAAGGTGTACATTTATATTAGGATCCTTAGGTGCACAGTCTGTTAGGTGGAAAACGCAAAGATGCTTGCCCTGTGTGACATGTGTACAATTTTTATAATTATGCAAATTGAAATATCTGACAAGAGCCCCCCAGTTAGAGGTACACTCCATTGAGTCATGCCCCCCTTCTAAACCCTCCACCCTCAGAAAAGGACCAGGCCCTGTTTATAAAATTATGTCTCGAAGACCTGGTTTCAACCTTGGTTTCTAAGGAGAACCAAGATAGCATAGGGGTCCTGGAACTTGTTTTGTCTTTCTGCCTAGAAAAATACTAAAGCTAAGTTACAATAATAGACTACAAAGCTACAAATATATGTGTAAAGAATACAGAAAATATATAAAAGAAAAAAGGTAAAAATCCAGACGGCATTAGTATCTCTGCCCAAATTGGAAAGACTCCAGTCCTAAACAAGTGAAGTTCTGGGCAAATGACTCTAGAGGCAAATTTTTACAAAGGGCTTGTGTATCTAAAGGAGAGGTTTGCGGAACAACTCCTTCTTTATAACCTCTGCTTTTTAAGAAAGACTGATTTCTACTGGATCTTTAAAAAGCAAAACACCTAGAAATGGGCTAAGGGTTGACTCGTAATGAGTCTCCAATGTGAGTTTCTTTTAGAATGTAGTTAGAGTGTCCAGTTTGGACACACAACCTGGAGGAGGCATTGAGGCTGCGGGGCTGGGTGGGATACAAAACTCAAGTAGATGGTTGTATCCACCGTCCCATGGCTTTCCTGGCTTCCAGCAAGCACTTAGCATACCAGCCTTTTGAAAGTGCTTGATTTCTCTGAAGTGCTGGGAAAAAACCCTTAAGGACCATGATGTAGTGAATAGCAGGTAAGTGTGACAGCCCTGTCAACTGAACATGTGGTGACTGGGAGGATGGATATGGACCATCCATACCTAGACCTGTCCTAGGACATGGATACTTTCTGCTGGAGTGTAAAAAGCCACTGGGATATTCCCTGCTGCTAATTGTCGTGAGGAAAGATGTGATTTCTTTGTGTGTTAAGCAATTCTTCAGCCCTCCCTTCCCTGGATTTTGCAGTTCTACAGTCTTGTTCTCCTTGTTACAGTAACCTTAATTTGGGGGTTGGTATTAATTCTGTCTCCTGCATTGCTCACTGGCCCTGGGAACAGAGTCCAATTATGCAGCTGTGACCTTCATTACAAGTTAGCAGACTTTCTGCAAATGAACTTCCTTCATGTTTCACAGAGCTACTCAAATAATGGAATTTCCTTCCTATGGGAAATTCCAATCTTTTAACATCTATTTTTGCCCTATTTTTTAACAAAATGTCAAAATTTCAACTCTTACCACACATGAAGCTCAGGAAAATTTAGAAATGTAAAGAAATGTTTTGGTTTGGATCTCACTGATGCAAATCTACCCCTGCCTGAGATATAGTATTTCTTCATGTGAGTTCCTCTCATAATTTTTTTACCTCATTTTTTTATAGACTACAGGTCTCATGCTGTTCTGCAGCATCTCTGTGTAGCCAAGCTGCTATGGTGCATTTTCCTGGATGCGGCCTGGAGGGAGGAGCAAGGGTCAAGGAGAACAGGGCCCAGAGAGCTAAAAGAGAAAGAGCATGTGATGCCATTCCCACTGACAGCACCTGCCAGGACATTTGGTTAGAATTTCTGATGGGACAACAAAACAAAGAGGGTGAAGCTAAAAAATTGTGTATCCAATGACAAAAATTATTCCCCCCAAATTTTGTCTGGGTAGTTTCAACTGATAAGTGAGACAAAGTTTTGTGAGTTTCTGAAGTTTCTGTCATTCTAAAAGTGCCCTCATTTTCTTCTTGACTCTGCTGAGAGTGTATGTGACTGAGGCATTTCAGCTATTTTGAATCCCAGCTCGTGCCCCCTGCTTCTTCCAGGTGCACAGGGAACTTGAGCTGTGCACTCCTAGGAGGAGTTCTGCATTGGGAGCTTGTGTGATTTGTTATGTACATTTTTTTTTTAGCAATCCCTGTAAATCACTATACAGGCACAGCTAGTGTGAACTGCAGATTCTTGTAGTGGTTACTCTGATGCCTGACTTTTCAAAAGCACCATTTTCTCAAACAGTTTGAGAAACTACACTGCCACTGCCACTGGAGAATAAATTCCCTGCTCCCATCCTGAGAGGTTCTCTGATGGAAACACCTGGCTCCCACAGCATGACAAGAGGGGTGAGGAGTAATTTTGATTTTCTTCCCTGCCCTAATCCACCTCTGACTCTTCCTCCCAGACCCATGCTTGTCTGCTGCACTACAAACTAGCAGTTGTTCTGCTTGACCTATTTGAAAGAGACTTGATTCACGTTTCATGCCATAAATAGGTTCTTTCCAAAGACCTTTTCATTTGCACTTGCCTTATTGTATTTTTACATTTAATTCTACTGTATTTCGTGTTTTACTCATTACTTGGGAATGCAGCTTTCTTCCACTGCTTGTGCCACACAGAGACAATTCCAGTGCCAATGTGGCACTGTCTTTTCTTCCTTTCCATGAGCAGGCTGCATCTCTCCTTCCTTTCTACCTCTGCTCTGCCTCTTGCAGCCTGTGGTTGGCTGTGCTTTCTACCTGCACAATCCTGGTTCTCAGGCTCCCAGGTTTAGCAGCTCTCTCCTCTGCACTGTTGCAGTTTCTGTGCAGAGTGGAGTTTCAGTGAAGATGCCAACAGTCATCAGCTGCCTGGCTGAATGTCAGCACAGAGTTTATTTTCTTCGTCACAGTGGCTGAAAAATCACTTTCTGCTTCTGCAGTAGATCAGTTATAGATGCAAAATACCAGAGCTGCCTTCTCTATGCATTATTGGCATTTTAAGTATTACATAACTTTTATACACATATATGAGATTCTTCTTTATGGAATAGGCAGTTTTCTTGCACTCACTTACAGGTTTGGACAGCTGAATTCTACATGTGCCCAATTGCTCTGGCTAATCTACAGAGAGACGTGCAATTCAACCCCACAAGTGAATTCACAGTAGCTAGAAGCATTTCTCAGGGCCCGTCTTTGTACACCCTTTGAAGCACCATGAAACACAGTCTGCCAGAATGACAGGTGGCATGACTCCCATGGATTGCCCTTACAAATATATTATTTCTTCTTGAAACTCGGGCAAAAATCTTCCAATAAGAGAATTTCCTGCTATGGAGAAGAATAGACTTCATTACGTCACAAGGTGGATGTGCCTTGCCACAGAGGCCGAAGAAAGCAGTGTAAATACAAAGACTGGGCCATTCTCTGTCCCTTTCTCCATACCCTTATTTCTGAAAACCACTATCTGCCCAGGAAGAGGCATTTCAGACTGGCACATTAGCTGAATACCCACAATATAGTGACATGGATGCCATCTGACTTTATCCCTTCATCTCCTGCCTTGTCTGATCTCACTTCATTCCTTCTGAGTCATGCTTTCAAATAGTGAGGATCAAACCTTATGTGTTTTTTTTCCATGGTCCAGGGTATCGTTCAGTTTGAAAAAGCCCTCTGAGATCATCAAGTTCAGCCATTCCCCCAGCATTGCCAAGCCCACTACTAACCCATGTCCTCAAGTGCCACATCCACATGGCCTTTAAATCCCTGCAGGGATGGGGACTCCACCACTGTCCTGGGCAGCTGTGCCAGGGCTGGACAGTCCTTTCGGTGATGAAATTTTTCCAGTCTAAATCTCACCTGGTGCAACTTGAGGTCACTTGTTATTGTCATCTGCCTTGTTCCCTGGGAGGAGAACCCATCCCCCACCCGGCTCCACTTTCCTGTCAGGGAGTTGTGGAGAGTGATAAGATCACCCCGAGCCTCCTTCTCTCCAGGCTGAGCACCTCCAGCTCCCTCAGCTGCTCCTCATCAGATATGTGCTCCCAGACCTGTCCTTAGCTCTGTTCCCTTCATGGACATGCTCCAGCCCCTTTAATGTCTTTCTTGGAGTGAAGGGCCAAAAACTGAACACAGGACTTGAGGTGGGGCCTCACCAGTACCCAGCACAGGGGGACGGTCACTGCCCTGGTCCTGCTGGCCACACTGTGGCTGATACAAGCCAGGTGCCATTGGCCTTTTTGGCTACCTGGGCTCATGTTCAGCACCCCCAGACCCTTCTCTGCTGGCAGCTTTCCAGCCACTCTGCCCCAAACCTGGAGTGTTCCATGGGGTTCTTGTGACCCAAGGGCAGAGCCTGGCACTTGGTCGTGTTGAACCTCACACCATTGGCCTTGGCCCATTAATCCAGCCTGTCAAATTGCTTCTGCAGAGCATTCCTGCCCTCTGTGGGAATCCAGAGTGCAGAGAATATTTCTCTGCCTGTTTTGAAGAACTTAACCCCCCTGAACAATACAGTTTTTGACCTTTATCCATGGAGAAAACTGCCTATGCTCTGGGAAGAATTAAAATCTACACAAATGTAAACTAGGTAGTAGAATATTATGTAACAATGTCACAGGGTGAAGAATTCAGAGGTTTTGGGTTTGTTTACATAGTAAATAGATAAATAGTGAGGCTTCCAAGATGGAGTATGTATATACTTTTTAAAGCTTCTTGCTCCTTCTTCAAGACCTCCATTTTCTGCTGTAGAAATAGTTTAGTATCATTGGATAGAAACTGCCGCAGTTCCTGTCTGCGTGACAAGGTGATTTACTGGACATTGGTAAAAAAGTAAAAATATCTGTCATTTCAAGCTTCTATTGGGAAAAATGCCTTTAAAAGAGCTGTGAAATCTTGATACTAGGTCACTCAGCATTTTCTACTCTTGGTACGTTTAGTGTAACCTTGTAGCTCATAAGAATTCAATAAACAGTCCTCTGAAGAAGATAGTAAATGCTGGTCTGTCCCATTCATCTAGTTAATTTCTAGCAAGGACTCTGAGATTTTCTCCCATCAGGAGAAGTTGATCTATGGCATGAAACGTGTCATCCTCCAGCAGACCAACATCCCACCCAGCTTGGTGTTATATGTGAAATGACTGAAGGTGTCCTTGATCCCTTCGTCCAGATCATTGATGAAAACCTTAAACACGAATGGGCCCAAAACTAAGCCCTAGAGAACACCACCAGTCCCAGCTGCATGTGACTCCATTCACCACCACTCTGTTAGTTCAGATGTCCAGACAGTTTTTACCCATCAAAGATCATACCTATCCAAGCCATGAGCAGTTTCTCCAGAATACAGTGGGAAACAGTATCAAAAGCTTTACTAAGGCTGAGGTGTACAACATGCACAGCCTTTCCCTCATGCACTAAGCAGGTCAGCTCCTCACAGAAGATGAGGCTGGTCAAGCAACACCTGCCTTTCATAAACCCACGCTGGTTGGGCCTGATCCCCTGGTTGTCCTACACATGCCATGTGACAGTTTAAGACAATCTTCTTCATGACCTTCTCTGGCACTGACTGGCCTGTAGCTCCCTGGATCCTCCTTCCAATCCTTCTTATACGTGCTTCACATTTGCTGACTTTCCATCGCCCAGGACCTTTCTGGCTGACCAGGACTGCTGGTAAAATGTGAGAGAGTGGCTTGGTGAGCTCTTTTGCCACCTCCTGCAGTATTCTTGAACTTGTGCTGGTCTAAGTGGCATAGGAGGTCACTGGCCATTCCCCCCTGGATTATAGGGTCTTCATTCTACTCCCCATCTCTGTCTTCCAGTTCAGTCCTCTGGGTACCTTGAGGACAACTGTTCTTGCTATTAAAGACTGAGGCAAAGAAAGCATTAAGTACTTCAGCCTCTTCCTCATCCTTTGTGGCAATGTTTCTCACCGTATCCAATAAGGGATGGAGATTCTCCTTGGCCTTCCTGTTGCTGATGTGCCTATAGAAACACTTTTTGTTATCTTTTACAGCAGTGTCCAGATTAATTTCTAGCTGGGCTTTGGCCCCTCTAACTTTCTCCCTGCATAACCTCCCAACATCCTCATAGTCCTCCTGAGTTCCCTGCCCCTTTTTCCAGAAGTATAAGCGCTCTTTTCCTCCCTGAGTTCCCGCCAAATTTCTCTGTTCAGCCAGGCCAGTCTCTTCCCCACCGGCTCATCTTTTGGCACATGGGGACAGCCTGTTCTTGTGCTTTGAAGATTTCCTTCTTGAAGAATGTCCAGCCGTCCTGGACCCCTTGGCCCTTCAGGGCTGCTTCTCAAGGGACTCTCAATCAGTCTCCTAAACAGACCAAAGTCCGCTCTCCAGAAGGCCAAGGTGGCAGTTCTGCTGTCTCCCTTCCTTATTCCTCCAGTACCAAAAACTCATTATCACCATGTCCAGATGGCCTCAGTTGCCACATCCCCCACCAGCCCTTCTCTGCTCACAAACAGCAAGTCCAGCAGGGCAGCTTCCCTGGCTGTCTCACTTACCAGCTGTGTCAGGCAGTTCTCTTCCACGCACTCCAGGAACCTCCTAGACTGTTTTCTCTCCGCTGTGTTGTATTTCCAGCAGACATCTGGTAAGTTGAAGTCCCACACAAGAACAAGGACCAGTGATTGTGGGGATTTTTTTCAGCTGCTTATAGAATGTTTTATCTGCCTCTTCTTCCTGGTTGGTCAGTCTGTGACAGACATTGACATTCCCCCTTAACCATAAACGTAAGCATTCAACATTATCATTGTGATGCCTTTATCAGCCCAAAAGGCACAGCAGAATGCACACCAAAATGCACACATGACATAGGGCTCTGACATTTTTATGAGATTACCATATTGGCATAATTGACAAGAATCCCCAATTAGAAGTAGAGTTACTAAAGTAATTCCCCCCTTGGTTCAGTGTCCTACTGAAGCCTCTCCCCCTTGGTTATAGCCCCACATTGTTTATGTCTACATACATAGGAAAGCAGAAGAATGGCCTTGGTTCACTGAAGAAGTAAGATAAGAATAGGATTCCAGGAATGTGTCTGTCTTAACAGACTACTGGAAAAGTACTGAAATAAACTAAGAAATGATATAACTATGCAATACAATAAATGTCTACAAAGCTATGAATATATGAAAAATATATAAAAAGAAAAAATCTTGTGGCATCAATTGCCATCATTAAGCTCGAGGCAGTCAAAACACTCCCTCAGACACAGGGTTTACCCTAACACTTCCCCTTCCTTGCCTGTCCCTTCTGGCTAGTCTACAGCCACCCATTGCAGCACTCCCGTCATGCAATCTGTCCCACCATGTCTCTGTGATGGCAACTATGTTGTAGTTTTCCAGATGCAGCGTGGTTTCCAGCTCCTCCTGTTTGTTGTCCATGCTGCAGGTATTGGTGTAGGTGCACTTCAGTTGCTCTACTGATACCACCACGTTTTTGGAGGGAGAAGCCCTAATTCCTATGTGACCGTTCTCAGATGATTCCATGGTTTCTAACCCATCAAAAATCCTTGCTTCTTTGCTGCCACATCAATCTCCATCCCTTCCCAAGCATGGAGATTACAGACTGAAGGACCACTAGCACACCATCTCTCAAACATCAGTGCGCCACCCCCAGGCTTATCTCCAGTGAGCCTGGGTTATTCATCTTTGTAGTTTTTCTCACTTTGTCTTTTCACTGCTCTGTTCCCTCCTCAGCAGCACTTTCCTGCTGCTCTTCCCTAACTCCCCAGCCTCCCTGCCACAGGTGGGTGATGATGAGGTAACAAAGAATGCTTAGGGAGAAGGGAATCCCATGCAAGAATAAGATTTGGGTTCTTAGGAAGCAAAGGTTATTAAGTTGGAAGCAATCACTCTGGAACAGTTTCTGGCTTGAGTGATGTTAGAAGCTCCCTGGTAACCCAAGAATCTTCAGTATAGAGTGATGTTATCCCATAGGACAACCATGGTAGTAGGAAGGCCAAAACTGGAAGAGCAGCTGTGTTGAGAGGAGCTACATTTAGGTTGCACTATACTGTTTGAATGCATTTTTTATGTAGCCAAGCAATTTTTTAAAAAAGCAAACAATCCTTGGCAGCAGCAGCAACAGTCTTCTGAACCATAGTGGACACAATTATTATTTGTTCTGAGCGTGGTTTGTTTCTGTGGCTAAGACTCTGCAATAGAACACCTTCACGTACGCCCTACTCCATGTTAATAGACTGAAACGTCTGAACTGGCAATTAATTATTTCAGGGGAATGGCTTGCATGATTTTGCAACAACAGCACATGACTTTCATTTGGGTATCCTCTATTAATACAAACCAGAGGATGTCACAAAGCCTTTCTGTTGCTTCAAGTAGCTTGGTCTGACATTGCTACGGGCTGTCTACCTTCTCTGAGCTGGGAAACCAGGATGGAAATGCTTCACTTCTGCTGCTCTGATGATATATTTGTCCAAATTTAACTTGGCCCATTTTCTTTGGCATTCTCCATATGGTATTACCATTGGCATTTTGCTCTTCTCCAACAGCACCCAATGCTATGTATTTGTATATGTATTACAAGGACAAAAGGGACCAAGTGTGATCATCTAATCTGACCTCCTTTTTCAGGACAGGAATAGTCCTGTGTTAATTAATTTTCTTTTAAGTAGAATATACTATTTTAAAAAAATTTTGGAACCTGCATTACTGTCTTCTGGTGGTCATGAATTCACCACAGTTTCAGGCAAATTATATAAGCCTGGGTCTACCTGACCCTGGAAATGATGCGTAAGCACTCAAGGAGGAAGAAGCAGTCAGCTGCTGCTGTAGAGGAGCTGAACCAAACCTACTAATGCTAATGGTTGTGCTGACATTGACACACTAAGAGACTGTAGCTTAATCACCATGGATAACCAAACATGCGTGCATACAGCACCTGCAGGCAGTCTTAGAGGCTAAAATGCAAATGAGGTCGGTGGTATGAAACTCTTAGTCAAGGTGGATGATCCTGCAACTGTCACTGGGACAGCAGCACCTCCAAGTTTTTTCCAGATGTGCCCTCAAATCATCACTTCCCACAGCATAGATTCACATGGCTCCTTTCCAAGAGAGATCTTAAACTACAGACTGAAGTGTTATGTTGACTTCTGGGGTCTGATTTTGCAATTTGCTTTCCATTGGGAGTCTACCCTGTTATTCAATGGCTTTCTGGAAGGAGAAGAACTAAAAACCACAAGACTTCAGAGAATGCAGACTGCTCTAGAGGAAATCTACACCACTGGCTTTCCTTCACTGAATCGCAGAATCCCCTAAAACCATCTGCTTTCAACCATTCTTCATGAACTTTGTATTTCACTCTCAAGTTCTCTCTAGAAAAAGCACCTCTCTCTTCTTCAGACTTTATATCACTCTGTTAATGACACTCTTCTGTCATGTTTCTTAGGCTCCTAATTTTGACAAAACATCTGTTTACCTTGGGGTAGAGCCTTGCTGCAAGACCCCCAACTGGAGAACTCAAAGGCTCCCAGATCCAGCAGAAATCTCCAAATCTTCTCCACTGTGGAGCATCTCCTGGAAGCTGTATCAGAAAGATACAGGATCTCCTCTTTCAGACTGCAGGTGATATTACTTGCATCTCCTTGCCAAACTGCCTTTGTCGTCAAATGGTATCTTATACCAAAGGCATATGTAGCTATCTGCCTATCTTTGTATCTTGTCCAATCAGCAAGATTTCTGCCAGATCACTTATTTATACATGTTAATATATTAATGCAGTCTGAAATCAATAAACCAGCTTTCAGATTAACAGTTGAACAGGTGCAGCTTCATAAGCTTTGCCCTTTCTGCTACATCTTTGAAGTATTACAGGGGGAAGCATGGACTTCTCTTCAAACAGTTCTTCAGAGCCAGTGTCTCAGGGATCAGTTTGCCCCCTTTGGTGCTACAGAAGGGTTTGCTGAGCACACTTCACCCACTGAGACTGCACAGATCTGGTGCCTGGACCTCCCTGGCCCGTGAAGACAGTACTGGGCTGTGATTCGGAAGGTCTCCATACATGGGAAGGGTGCACCAAGTTGGCTGTCCTGTGCCAGCACACAGCACAGTCATGTATAGGCAGTCACACTATATGGGATCACTCCTGCCTCCAACCAAGCATCCTTTCCAAGTTCCCAGTCCCCATTCCCTATCATGGGTCATAAAGCAGATGGGTCATGAGGTGGCCCCAGATGCCTGTGGGTGTTAGGCTGAGCTCAGGCAGGCATGTGGGGCTCAAGTCCTTGCTCAGAAAAGTGTGGAATGGTGCTGTGCTGGCTGCACACTGTCAACAGAGGCAACACAAGCTATCTCACAGCTCATTACAGAAACTGAGCCAAAGGGAAGACACGTTCCCAGCTTATCAGGCCACCTCCTCTGTGAGCTCTCTGATCTACTTTTCCAGTGATTGCTCCTGACCTAGGAGAAGCCCCTGAGAAATCTCACCGTTCATAGCCTGCAGCTAAATGGGCATCTGCAAGCAGCCATGGTGGGGAGACAGCAGCATGGCACGCAAAGTGTGATTAATCAGGTGGAAAATTCCACTCTTCTTCATCACAGCACACCATGCTGAAGAACTTGGGAAGTGAACCAGCCCTGTGTTTATCTGCTTTCCAGGCTGCTGCTCTGCTTTGGTCCCATGAATGGTGTACATTTGCCAGGATACCTGCATTATCTGCTCAGCCCTCTTTTAGCACTGTGATAAGAAGTACCCCTGGAACAGCATCCTGCATACTTTGCTCTGCTTTGAAATACTTTTTTAGCACTGCTGACAGTCAATGCAGTGCAACATGAAGGGTGAGGCTCCAGCATGGGGACCAGCAGAACCAACCCCTCCTTCAGCTCTGGCCATGCTGAGCACAAGAAACGCGTTCCCCTGATGCTTGCACTCCTTGCACCTCTGCTAAGTGATCAGCTCTGGACATGTCCTCACCCCAGGTTAACTCAAACCCTGCTACCTCGTGTAAAATTCCTCAAATTTACAGACTCTTTTTACTTAAAGACATGAATGATAAAGTAACTAATGAATGCCAGCCTTTCAACAATTCAGGAATCCCGGCTGACGTTCTGAAAGCCTTTGTGTACTCCCAGCAACCATTGCTTTGATTTGCCCTTCTTCCCGGTGCTTTCCCACACACAATCACACTCTTACCTCTGTGATCTGCAGCTGTGCTCACATGTGGCAGGTTAGTTTAGTTCCCTGTGAAGAGGTGAGAAAAGCATGCGAGTGTCTGAGCAGAAAAGCCTCGTGCTACAATGTCACTCAGGTCACCAGTGTACAGCCAGTGCTAACCAGTGGGAATAAATCCCATGGGAATTACACAGCTGTAAGTCCTGGAAACTATGCTTCACACTGTGAATGTACTATTGCTGGTTTCCGTGCAATACTGTGCAATGAAATGATACAAAACCAGCAAATAGAGAATTCATTATTAACATACAACATTATTCAGACTCTGCCCTCTAACACTCCTACACCATGGAGTGTCTCACTTGCTAATGGCCACAAGGCACCCGCTGCCTCCGATCGCAGCAGAGAAGAGGAAATGCAGAGCAAGTGGCTTCACAAACGATCCCGATCCTGGCGCGGGGGGAGGCCAGTCGTCCACCTTGTAGCAGAAACATGCTTAGGCACTGCCAAGAAGGTGAACAAGCCTCAGGAAAGAAATTATCTCTAAGGGATTTTACTTAGGTATGCAGCAACAAGGTTATTTAGTAAGGCTTCACTTCCATTACACGCTTCCCTTGGATGAATTTTTATATGCATGTATGTTTCATCCACATGTTTAAAACATTGTCTGAAAAACGAGTTGATGGGGGAGGTCTGTTAGCACTTTCCAGGTCAGATATTTTAAAATGTGGTGCCAGAAAAGACAATGAAATTTAAAGAAGTGGTGCTTGCTCAGTCTAACCAAGCAGGCATCTAGCACAAAAAAATATATACTGAGTTCTGGTTAAAATGCATATTTGCATAGCTGTCTGGGAAAATGTAAAAGACCGATAGAAAGCAGTGACATAGCCAATATACTGCCTTAGGCAGTTCAGCTCCTTTACAGTCCAAGAGCAAAGCTGCTTCTTGAAGGCCAGAAGTGTATGAACGTCTGTTCACAAAACCTGGATTCACATAAAAACTGTAAGGACAAATTATACTAGTGATAGCCCATACCCTCATCCCCTCCTCCTGTGATGGTGGGAAACGCACTAAATCTCTGAAAAACAGAAATAAAAAAGAGTATTTCTGATCCTTTCAAGTCCCTTAACATCTTTAATGCTTCCCTGTATCGGGAATCCTGCCCACATGTGGGATCTCCTGTATGATTAACAAAGTCTCCATGCAAAATTGAGCAGAGTATTACCTTTACAGGGTGCTCACCATACCGTCACACTGTAGACCCGAAGTAAAGCTTGTGGAGGGCTCGGGGGTGGGGGGGGGGGGGGGGGAAACAACACAGACTGGCTCAGGAACCAAGCTCTGCCTGTTCAGGTCGAATGACAGGCTCTGCCCACTCCCGACTGCACAGTAACGCCAAGCACTGAGCTTTTGAAGATGGAAAAAAATCCTTTGGAGAGGAGGGGTTAGCCACAAGCATCATATCCACAGCTCCTTCCTTATTCCTTCTTTGTGCCCGTGACTTCCGCTGGCCCCAGCGAACGAGACCCCGTTCCGCCCCCAGCACGACGCTGCTGCCCAGGGCCGGGGGGCATGGGGGTCAGGGCAGGCTGCGGGCAGCGGGGTCCGGGTTACCCCCCAGTGCTCTGTGAGGAGCGGCATGCCTCGAACAGGCACTCGTAGGGCTCAGGGAAATGCGGGGCAGTGGCGTCTGAGGCCAGCAGGGGCTGCAGCGGCAGGACACAGAAAAGAGCCGGAGGCTTTGATAGGAAAGATGTATGATAATGTCGTTACAAACAATTAGATGGGTGAGGCCATGGGTGTTAACGTCTTTGAAATGAGTCTTAATGTCTCTACTGACTTCAAGCAGCAGGTTTGTTACAGAACCCAGGGCGCTTGGCTCCTGAGACAGACAAGTGGGTCTGACAGGCCTGAACTTCTGAACTTTGGGATAAAATGACAGGTTCAAGGGGAATGTGGTAGGCGGTTCGGGAAGGCTGCACCTTCCTGGTACCTCAGCCAACGGGGAAAGGAAGAGGGCAACATGCGGCCGGGAATTTAGGATAAAAGGAGGCTGCGCCCTCCAAAACCTCGAGAGAGAAAGCCCCGCGGGCGTGTGTCCCAGTGGACTCTCTCCCTTTATTCGAATGAAGTTGCAGGACTCCTCTGTCTCTTTTATGGACACTGACTTTTCATTTTTGTGGTTTTCCGTACAAAATGGGGACTCGTCTAGAATTCTTCCAACGTCTGGGGCCTGCACACGGCAAGAGGAGCTGGAGGCGTGCCTAACCCAGTTTTAGATGACCAGCTCCCTTCGGCGCTGGCCGGTACCGGGCGATTGATTGGGTACCCAAGACCCACAGACGAGTGATGGACCAGGGCGGTCCGTGAATAGTCCACAGGAAAGGACCACTGGAAATCTCACTGGTGAGTACAGTGGGGATTTCGGGGAATAAAGCATGGCAGGATGCCCTGAAGGAGCTGTAAAGTCGAGAAGAGGCAACAGGGGATGGACGCCCAGAGGGAAAGTCGAAGAAAGGTCTTGGCAATCCACGCCCAGAGGGGACAATAAGGGGAGCCGAGAGTCTCGGCAATCCACGCCCACAATGGGAGCTTCGGGGAGTAAAACATGGCAGCACGTCGGAGGGGGGGGAGGGAGGGGAGGCGGAGCAGGAAAGGAAAGTCCAGAAAGGGTCTCGATTATAGGGATGACAATCCCAGAATACCTCCGAAGGGTCCTTTGGGAGAATGTTGAGATGACTTGCACATTCTCCCAGAGGCAGTTAAGGACATGGATGCCCAGAGGGGGCAGGAAGGGGAGTCGAGAAGGGGTCTTGGCAACAGAGGACGGATGGTGTTGGTTCGGGAAAGGATTGGTTGAAGGGGAGTGTGAAGGAATATGGTTTAGGAAAATAGCAACGGGAGACTATGTGGTAAGGAAAGAAAAGAGAAACAGTGAGGACTGGGATGTTCTCCGCCTAATCTTCAAAAATCTGCAGTCTAATACAGGGCCGGCTGCAAGTCTTTTGTACTCCTGGCTTCCAGGATAGGGAAAACAGAGAGGTACTGTTCCTACACCCCCGGGTCATTATGGAGCCAGGTTGAAGGATCTGGGTTTGTTCGCCTGCTACTCAGAACTTAAGGGGGTTCCTCTATGGTGGGGAGTGCCGAGGCCAGGTGTGGAAATGCAGGATCGGCGTCACGGGCTGGGGGCCTGTGGGGAAGTGCGGGGCCGCGCCGGAGCTGTGGGGCAGCCGGGGCTCAGCGCCGCGCGGTGCCCAACACCGCCGCCCCCGCGGGCAGGGGCTGCCGTGGCCCCCCCAGCCCCATGAGGCTGCGGGATGTCTTGTCCGCCTGTCCGTCCCTGTGGCACCGTCGGCCGTGCCCTCCCCCGAGCTGCGCCGGCACCTGGTGCTTTACAGAGCTTGTGGTGCTGGGAGAGCGGCCCGGGGGCCAGGACGGGTGTGCTGGCAGGGCGCGTCTGGACACTGCGGCTGGACGGGGACCGGTTTTGGTATACGGCGTAAGACACAATGTGTCACCAAAGGCTGGCCTGATATAAGAAAGGATTTTGTTTGGGTCACTGGGGAAGTGAGTGATTTTGCAGAGTTCGGCGGCTGTGGGAGGGTGAGAGCCCACAGGCAGCTGGAGCAGGGACTGGAGAGGTGGCAGAGTGGGACCTTGCAGGAGTTGGTTAGAAAGGCGCATCAGGTATATGAAAGAAAGGATGGGGAAAAGGTGAAGGTACAGGCAAAGATAATGGCACGGTCCTTACAACCCCCGACGGGGAAAAAAAGTGTAGGGAGCCGCAGGACCAAAGGAAAGGGGGCAGCCACCAGGACAGCGATTGGGAAGGAATCAATGTGCTATTTGTAAAAAACAAAAAGAGAACATTAGAAATGGATTGTTAAGGGTGTCAGGATCTCCTGCTGTACCGAGGCCTCACCACACTGGAGCCCTTGCTGGACTGAGAAGTGTGTTTCCTAGTAGACACGGGAGCCTCTCTGTCTGCTTTGAATTTTATGTCAGTGAGGGACAATTGTCCAAGTCTTCTTTTGATAAGTGGGAAAGATAAGCAGGTGCATTTTATTCAACCGCTACTGGTGAATGTGGGAGACGGGTTGGAAATGCATGAGTTTCTGTTTGTTCCTAGTTGTCGTTGTGGTTTGCTGGGAGGGAGTTTGATGACTGAGTTGGGAATGCGAGTTAGTGTTGTGAGGGGTGATGGGGAGGCTAGCGCTGTTGTGCCAGTGTAAATTATCTGATAAAGCTTATGCTAAAGTGAACCCAGAAGTCTGGGCAGTCCCAGAGGAATATGGAAAAGTGGATATGGAGCCTCTCCAGATTACTCTGAGGCAATCGGGACAAGTGGTGTCTAAAAAGCAATACCCTCTTCCAAGGGAAGGAAGGAAGGGGTTGCAGCTTGTTGTTACATCCCTGTTAAAGGCAGGTCTTTTGGAGCCATGTATGTCTCCATATAACACTCCTACTCTTCCAGTTATGGTGCAGCACCTAAGAATAAATAATGAAACCCAGGCACCCCATGGTCCCAGATCCTTACACCATCTTGAACCAGGTTCCCTCCTCATGCTGCTACTATTCAGGACTTGATTTGAAAGATGCTTTCTGGGGATGCTCACTTACAGAGCATAGTAAACAGTATTTTGCCTTTGAGTGGTAACAAGAAGGAGAAGGGATTATTTGGTCAAGTTATTAACCAAATTTACTCCATCTCTAAGAACTAGGTTATTGCAGTATGTGAAGGACTTACTTCTACCGGGAGAATGGGAGGAGGTGGTAGGGGAAGCCACTGTGGTTTTCTGGCTGGAGGGAGGCTTGGAGTGCCTGAAGGGAAGGCACAGGTGATGGACAGAAAGGTTGAATGTTTGGGGAATATTTTGACTGAAGGCTTGTGTTGGCCCAGAGGGGGTCCAGGGAATCTTGGAGGTGCCATTGCCTAGGGCTGAAGAGAAACTGAAAAATTTTAGGATTAATAGAGTATTGCAAGACCTGGACTATTCTGTGACTTTTTAAACCCAGACAGCCCCAATGTTGTGGTATGGACACCAGAAAGACAGCAAAACTTTAGCTAGATTTAGAAAATGAATTTGAATTATATGTGGATGTTAAACAGTGCTGTGCCAAAGGAATTCTAGTGCTAAATGTTTGACCCGTTGGCGAAGGGGTGGCCCCATTGTTTGCTGTAACGGTAACTGTGCAGGATTGTGCAGCCACAGCTTTGATGGTAACTGATGTCAGGATTGTTAAACTGTGGCATCAAGTTCTAAATGGATGACCAGCCCTAGATTGTTACAGTATGAAACCTCATAAATGGAACAGGAAGATTTGGAATTGAGAAGCGGGGAAGGGTTTAACCCAGCCTCCTGTTCAACTGTGTCAGGAAAATTAATCCACAAACACCAGAGGTTTATGTCCAAAAAGGAGACAGAGGAGTTCTGTTACTTTATTCGAATAAAGGGAGAGGCCATGGGGCATTTCCCCTGGGGTCTCTCGAATTTTTGGAGGTCGCAGCCTTCTTTTTATCCTATTTTCCCTAGTTTCCCGACCGCATTTCCCTCTCTCTTTCCCCGTTGGCTGAGGTACTCGAGAGTTACAGACTTCCTGGAATGCCTAATACCTAAAAATTCCCTTCTAATGTATACCCCCCCCCCCCCCCGCCAATCGTCAGCAGACCTTTGGTATGTTTGAAGATACGTATCTCTTTAATTCATCAATCAATAGAATTCTTTCCATTGTCTTTCTTATCTTATAGTGCTTAGCCTTGTCTACCAGCAGGCCCACAGCTTGTTTGTTAAGACAAGTTCTGCATTCCTCTCAACTGGTCCCAAGGAAGGAGCCTAAAAGGAAGCTCATGACTGTGTCCAGGTAACAGATTTACGGGATACCCTTTGGCCAAATGACGGACAGGTGGCAGATTTTCAAGAGTAATAGGAGGAAAACAAGTTACTGGATATGCTATAGTAAAAGGAAGTGATTAATGGGCTAATATGAACTGTCATTGTCTACTTTTTTCTCTGTATTTACTTCATTCTCTGTTTCTCTGTAGTTGCTTGCCACATCTGGTGCAGGGGCCAGATCATTGGAGGAAACAGACAGTCATTCATGTCCAGCATGGGAAGTGACACCCCCGTCCATGTGTGGCAACGGGAGGAAAGAGTGCTGCTGCTACGGGCACTGATATGCAAAGCATACAAGAATGTGGGTATTTGTGCTATCTACTGAACTGCAGAGATCAGGATACTTTTGCTGGAGCATCAGTCTTTGTGGTTACAAACACTTCCTCCCTCTTAGTTTCAGACAGGAATGTAAAAAAATGTCTAACCCTGTAGCTCCTCCCCTAGGATGGAAGCCTGTTCCATCTTTTAGAGCCTTTTGGAAGCTTCAGTGGAGCTAAGGGGCTCTTTGGTGCTAAGAGGATTCTCTGCAATGACCCCTCTGCTTACAGTGACAGACCCCTCTTCAAGGGCAAGTTGCAGAGAATTGTCTAGGTCAGCTCCCTGTAACGTGCTGTTTTCTGGCAGAGGTGGCAAATGCAGTGTTGCTGGTTTCTTAAGTTTTCATTGCCTGGTACAGGAGCACAGGGTATGAATTGGCCAGGACTATTTGATGCCATCTACCCTGGGTGGTGCAAGGTGCCGGCATTATTCTAGGTGGCATGTTGCTGCTATGCCTCTGCTTGGCCCCAGAGTAAAGTTTTAGGGACAAGAAGCTGGAGCTGGTCCCAACTTGTCAGTGAGGCTGGTGTTGTTGCTTGTCTGTGTCACTGCAGGAATTTCATTACTGACCATAATCCTTTCCTGTACAGCTCTGATAGGCTGATATTCCCCCATTGCATCTCCAGCATGACATCTCTTGGACAGTGCCTCCTATAATCTTCCTGAAGGTAAGATGTGCTGGTGTAAGTGGTGGCAGGAGCAGTGTCAAGGTAGACTTTTGAAAAGTTATCTGGGCTCTCTGCACTTGCTTTCTCCAGTGGCCATAAAGAACACTGATTTGAGAAATGAGGGCGGGCATGCTGCCATCCTGGTACCTTGGGATCTTCCCCCACACCCTGACCTCAGCATTTCTAGCACTCTGACCCTTCATGCTCCCTGGTGTGAGAGCATGAGCCTAGCCTGTCCACTTTGGCTGAGCAGAAAGTTGCTGTGTCAATGCCTAATGTCCCCCAGAGGCTAAGCTCACCATGTGGTGTAAACCAGGGAGGAGTGTCTTTGAATTAATACTGGAAAATTAAAAACATGTAGGAAGCCTGTGCTGAATTGCAGCTGCTCAGGGAGGGTCCTGAGAGGGGTCAGGGTTGCTCTAGGTTCATGGCTAACATAGGTCTAGTGCCCTTGTTGACAAAGGTGTAGTGCCCTGCTCAGCATGGCCAGAGGACCAAACACTGTTCCTGAGATAGAGCCATAGCTGAATATGCAGATCCCCATCCTTAGCCAGATGCCTTTGTCTGTGTGCCTCATACTCTGCTTGCTACAGATGTTTCTCCGACATCTCAAGTCTAGGAAGGTGCCATTTAGAATAAAAGATGGAATTCAATACCCAGTGATTTCCCAAGAAAATATTCTAACTGCCTAATCACAAACTTATCATGGCGAAAGTCATGCTGGATAACCCCAACTAGCAACAGCCTTTGGGGCAGACACTGATTATGAGGCACATGAAAACCAACGCCCAAAACTTTTATTTCCTCCTTAATATGCACCACAGTTTTAAATGACCACAGTCTGTAATTCCAATTTTCCAAATTGTTGTTGATGGTATTTTTCAAGTACTAGATTGAAGCTAAGACAGGCCTCAGCTGCTTTTGTTATGTTCCAGGCTGCTGAAGGATCTTTAAAAACATGATGAGGGTAAAAACTGAAGATACCCAAGGTACTGATTGTTTGCAGGTGTATCAGCAAACCTGTCTGTTTAATCATTTTCCTGTAAGTCATTCTCCTGGTGTACAACCTGCCCAGACCTGAACCCATGCATGAGCTTGCCTCAGACTCCACTGGCCATCAGACTTCCTGCCTCTCCCAAGTTGCTGAACCTCCAGGTGAAGGTTGGGGGACAACATCCCCCCCCACCATCAGCAAAGAGCAGGTCCACGACCACCCAATGGATCTGAATAGGCACAAATCTATGGAGCCTGATTAGATGCATCCCAGGATCCTGAGGGTTGATATAGTTGCCAAGCCACTCTCCTTCCTATTTGAAAAGCCATGGTGGTCAGGTGAAGTCCCAGTGATTGGAAAAAGGAAAACATCAATCATACTTTTAAACAGGTATCATGCTTTTAAGCCCAGCTGGAAATTCAGCCTCACTAATAACAGAAGTATACAAAAAGAGGGTGATTTACATTCAAAAAAGTGCTCACTGACCAACCAACCAACCAACCTGGCAGGTGCTGCATGGTTCTGAGACAATGAAGAAAATGGCTCCTGGGCCTGCCATGTGCACGTTTTTCCCCCTTCGTTCTCAGAATGAGAATCCCTCACTTCCACCCCACCTCCCCTGATGTGAGTATGGTATAGAATAACAACCTGGGCATGCCCACAGAGCTCCAGGTTCTGCCTCCTCATGGCTACTGCAAGAACATTAACTTGGTCTTAGCCTGTGGAACTACATACTGTGGAACTACAGTGACCACCTCTGTGCCTGGGAAGGTGTTACAGGTTCAGGAGGATGCCCGTGCACAAAAAAAATCAAGATGCACTTAGAATTACAAAGCAAATTAATTTTATTAGTCGCATTAGCCATTAATACATACTGACCCCTGGATTCTAGAGAAGCTGCCGAGCAGGAGAAGGAGATGGAGCATGGCTTCTGAGCTGGAGAGGTAGGGAGGCAGCACACCTTCCAGGTGTCCCCTGGATGAAAATGGCATGCATCTTTTATTCCTCTCCCCTCCACCCCAGGGCCACACCTTATGTCTCCTCCTCAGGAGTAGCCCGTTTCAACATCATCTCATGTGGGGCCAGCACGTGAGATGAGGTCATAATAGCCCATGATAGCACCTCCATGACAAAAACGGCTTTATTGTGTATTATTTCCCTTTCACAGGTTGAATCCTACCAGGTGACCAATACATAGTTTCATTTCTGAAGGTTAAAGTCCTACCAACTAACAATACAGTCTTCTTCTACATTATTGCATCTAACAATAAGGTCTTCTTTACATTATCTTGTTGACGTGTGCAACAGTGGACCAAATATGGCAGGCCTTAGACACGTCTTTGGTCCCTGACACAGAAAGTACTGGAGCAGATTTTCATGGAAGCAATGTTAAGGCACATACAGACAAGGAGTTGACCCAAGACAGCCAGCAGAGCTTCACCAAGGGCAAGTCGTGCCTGACCACTTTGGTGGCCTTCTATGATGGAGTTACTGCAATGATTGACAAGGGAAGATGACTAATTTTATCTACCTAGACTTCTGTAAAGCTGTAACATGGTCCCATGTGGTATCCTGTTGGGGTTTTAGGAGTTCTCCTTTTGTTTTCTTTTTCTCTTAAAGAATTTTCCCCATACATGGTGCCAGTGGGACAAATTACTGGGTACTTAAGAGAGACAAAAGACCTGGCAACAGGGGGAGGGGTCCAACTGGCTACTCTCTTTCACCTGGGGTTTTCTCTGTAGGGCGGGGGATGCCATGTATTTTGAACTGGGAAAAAGGGGTTGGGTATAGCCCCTAGCTTCTCTTTTTCTCCCGGCAGTCGTTCGGAGGGAGAGGAGGGCTGCCGCCGTTGTGAAGAGAGTTGGTCACTGCTGCAAGTTTCTGCTTTCTGTTGCCTTCCTTCAACCATTGAGTGGAGCTTGCTCGCTGGAGTGGCTGTTACACTGGGACCCTAACACCCTACCTCACTAAAACAGGGACCTTTTCACCGTCTGCTGGGTGCCTCAGGGAAAACCCTGGGATCCCAAGACCACCTTTCCTTGCCCTGCTGGGAGCCAGGCCCTGGCCGTAGCCCACAGGCCTTGCTTGCTGACACCTCCCAGGGTTCCTGCTGCAGCTGCGCAGTTTGATACATCTCGCCTGCCAGCCGGGATCTGTGCTTGCCCCTGCTGTTCCAGCCTGCTGTTCCCGAGGGTCCGGCCAGGCACCGGGCTTGGCTGCCCAGGGGTTTGTGAAGCTTTTTGTCCATCCCTTCCCGGGACCCCAGGCCGCCATTGCCAGGTGCTCCCCGAGCTCGCTCCGGAGCGCCCCCTGCAGCCGCGGGGGAACCATCGCACCTGCCCTGCTCAGCGGGAGCCAGAAGCGCCCCTGCCGGCCGTGAGCGGAACTGCACCCAAGGGAAAGGGCCCGGCAGCCGAGAAGGCCGCACTGGGTTTGTGCTTCTGTTTGCTGTTACTGCCACAGTTATTGTTGTTTGTTGGCCTTCTCATACATATATATATATATATATTAGTAAAGAACTGTTATTCCTACCTCTCATACCTTTGCCTGAAATCCCCTTAATTTCAAAATTATAATAATTCAGAGGGAAGGGGGTTACATTTTTCATTTCAAGGGAGGCTCCTGCCTTCCTTGGCAGACACCTGTCTTTCAAACCAAGACACATGCTTATCTCCAAACTGGGGAGACATGGATTTGAAGAGTGGACTATTTGGTGGTGTTGTGATTTAGGAACGGTATTTTCCAGTTTAGTCCTCCCACTAACACCATGAGCTGCTTCCCCTCCACCCCACTCCAACTGGAGGCTCAAAAGGCAAAGATCATGGGTTGACATAAGAACAATTTACTGGAAACAACAATGAGATAAGAAAACTAACATTAACAGCAACAATATTAATAACAAAAGGTACAAGAAAAATAAATTATTTTCATGGAAAGCCCCCCAAAATAAACAATACCAGACCATTCTGTCCACCATGTTTTCTCAACTGGAAGGAACCCTTTCTTCCTGGACAAGACAGAGAGAGAGAGAGAGAGTCCTTTTTGTGTCAAATAACATCTGGGCCTTAGCCACACCCCCTCTTGGCTACTGCAAAAAATTAACCCTGTGCTGTCTGAAACCAGGATAGGTGGCTAAGAAATTGGCTGGATGCCACAGCCAGAGATATATGGTCTGTTGAGGATTAAAATAAGTTTACTTATAGAATATTGGAAATTATTTGTGTAGGTTGAAGTTTAATTGTAAGTTGCTTACAGTTTAACGTGAGTGGGCCCTGCTCAAAGCTTGGCTTTGAGGTGAGCTGTAAATGAACTCCATGAACGTGAACAGCTGAGTAGGGGAGGAGACAGAGATCTGGACACTGGAGATCTTCAGATAAGCTGAAACCCTGGAGGGCCCCAACGTTGCCCCAAGCTGGAAGAGAAGAGCAATTAATGGTCTGTCCACGTGGATATGGAGAAAGAATACAATGAGGTTTTAGAAGACCCCAGATCATAAATTGCCATTGGACCAAGAGGCATCTGCAGAGCGTGTGAAGAGCTTGTGAAGGTCAGGTGCACAGACTGTGAGCAGATAAAGGCCCAGGGGTTGAGCTGTTCAGGGTTGTTCTTTGGAGGCACCAGCTCAAGCTGAAATAAACTGGCTGCCTCATAATCTTCTCAGAAGAGAAGGTTCTGGGGTGACCTCAACTACAGCCTTTCAGTGCTTAAAGGGAGCTTGTAAGAAGAGGGAGAGTGACTTTTTATGCAGGCAGATAGTGATAAGACAAGGGGGAGTGGTTTTAAACTAAAAGAGGAGAGATTTAGATAATGCTGAGTTATGAGGAGGAAATTCTTCCATGTGAGGGTGATGAGGCCCTGGTTGCCAAGGGAATCTGTGGCTGCCCTGTCTTGGGAAGTGTTCAAGTCCAGGTGGGATGGGGCTTGGAGCAACCTGCTCTGGTGGAAGCTCTCCCTGCCTGTGGCATGGGATGGAATGAGATGGCCTTTAAAGTCCCTACTAACTCAAACCTGTCTGTGATTCTATAACTATACACCTCCAGATTTAGGGTCTTTCTTTTGTGGTCTTGTGCAGAGCCTTCTTTAAATGTGGATAGGCTGAAATCCTGAGGTTGGATGCTACAACACAAGGTACTAAAGCAGGTACCCATTCAGAGATGGTAAACGGAGAGGTGAGAATTGTATAAGCATAGCCAAAACCACGGAAGTACAGTTTTTCAGTAAGAAATTGTGAAAAATCAAGTGCTTGCTTCCCCATCTAGTGATTATATTCAGAAGGAAGAATGTTCCAGTAAATGTAAGCCTCTAGTCTCTGAAAGCTGGGGCTATGTGCATGCACTGAGATCAAGCACCACAAATGTGATGTTAGCACATTGTGTTTTCGCACATTGATCCTATTTAGATGGACAAAGAGTTGCAGTTGTAACTGTCCACATCCTCTTCCCCTTCTATCTGCACAGCTCATTTCAGAGAGTCTTTTAAGAATGAAAGAAATCAAATACATCACAAAATCACAAAAAGGTATAGGTAGGGCAAGACATTTTGTACTTTAAGTTGCTGCTTGAAACAAAGCTGTCTTCAAAGTTAGATGTGGTTATTCAGTTGAATTTGATTTCAGCTAAATTTGAAACTCTCTAAGGATGGAGATTCATCACCTCAGTGAATATACCGCCTCGGTCAATATAGCAGTACTGTTCCACCAGCTTGGGAAAGCACTTGAAGAAAACAAAGCCCTAGCAAAAAAAAAGCTTCCAAGTTCTGCCAGAGAATGGGAGTGCAGGTCCCCTTTTTCTTGCAACACTGTGATGTCTGCAGAGGAAGATGCTATTTGCATTACAGCTTTTAGGTTGAGCCAAGAACAGGCGCAAACTGCCAGGGTCTCCCAGCAATGCAGGGTGGTTGAGTGAGATTTCTAAGCCTTTTAGTTTAGTCCCTGAATAGCCCTAATTACTGACAGCTTTGCTCATGCTTTCAGGCTCTAGAGTCCTGGGCCAGTGTGGCTGGAGAGTCACAGCTCAGGAGCAGCACTGACATTGCAAGTGAATTAGAGATGTGAACCTCAGACTGTGAATGCTTCTAAGGCATTTCTTTGTATTTGTGAGTGGACTTAGTTGCCCTTGCACAGATGCACTTTTCTAGAAGCAAGCCACAACTTGTAACAACCCAGCTTGCTTCCTCTGAGAGAAAATATCAGGAAGGCAGCTTTAATTACCGTCCCATAGAGTTTTTAGCCTCTTGCCCCCAGGTCTAGTGTTTTGACAAATCCCTTCAGTCCCTCATGGCAAACAATCCCTGTTCCTTTGCTCCTCAGGGCCTCATAAACCTCCTTCTTGTTATCCCAGACCACCATCTAGTGGGTGCTGGAGATCCCACCACAGCCAGGGAGGAGGCTATGCCATGGCCAAGGATACCAGGCTGCTCTTTTGAGCAGCCCTTAAGTGATGCCTGGATAAGCAGAGCTGTGTGCCAGCGGGACATCATTGGAATTTTGGAGTTTCACTCAGCTGGGCTGTTGGTTATCTGCAAAGCATTTAACAGAAAAAAACTTCCCCTTTGTGTCAGTGGCGCCTTGGCCCATGCTGTTATAAGATCTGCAGTTGAAATTGCATACCATTTCTGGAAATGCTGAGTAAGCCCCCAAATAGCCCCTTATTTTTATAACGCCAGATTCAGTTCTGGAATATGTTGAGCATGTGAATAGCTTCACTCATGAATCAATTCACTGATAGGACATATTGATCATTCCACTTTAGCAAGTATTTTACCCTGTAGATATTCCCACTGAGATAATTGTAAATCCTTGCAGACAAGGATACTAGAAAGAGCTGAATTTAGTAACAACCTGAAAACCTTCTGAAACTACACCAGATGCCAGAGAAAAGACAAGGTGTAGGCTGTGTAGCTGGTTGGTTCCTCAAAACTGTCATGAGATGACGTCTTTCCTTACAGTTGAAGAAAGATTGATGGCTCTCTTTCCTTGGGGAAAAATTTATGATTCAGTCCTCACAAAGGGGGAAACAAATGCTTCATAAGAAGCATTTAAAACCTCTGAAGTTAGAACCTCTGAAAACATTAGTGATGGTAACCAACATCACTTTCATGTTGCTAAAAGACCCTCAGATGCAGGCGTGGCCAGCCCCACCCCAACACCCCCCATTACTTTAGGGTTAGGATTACATGCAACTATTAGTTTCCAGTGATGAACCAGTGCCTTCACGTTGCATGTTGCCTGAAATCAGGTTAACAGATATATTTTCTTTATTGTTGTAATTTTCAGCAAACAAGTGCTTGAAAATACTTGGCTTGGCCACCGCTCAGTTACCCAGTGTCATTAATATAGCAGTTTCTGGCTCAGGGTCATGATGTCACAGGAGGTGTGAGCTGCCACAAGAGGGATCAGGACTTCAACAAAATATTCTGAAGTGGATCTATAAGACCCACAGAAATGGTCTGGCAGCTCATGTGACATTGGTAAGTTGAATGTGACATAAACCCACACGGCTGTTGAAAAAGGAAGCCCTATTACTCTTAAGGTTGCTTGTCCTTGCCAGCTCTCCCATCCTGTAAGGAATGAGTTGTCTGAGCAATTACTTCATTAGTTCAGAAACAAGTTAAAAAAATAGGTTTCAACTGAATCAAGTCCAGCAGAACCTAACTTACACAGAGTCTTGGATATATTTCCCAATTAATAATAATTACTGTACTACTGAAAATCATAGAGGTGCGGGCAGAATGGACCTCTGGAGGTCTCAGGTACAACCTTCTGCTTGATCCAGGTTTGCCTCCAGAAGCAGACAAGATAGTATACTGACTGACCCACATAGTGTGAGCATCTAGTGACTGCCTTCTTGTCCTGGACACTGGTAGAGCAATAGAGCTAGAAATGAGATAGTGGTGCTGTCTTCACTCTAGAGCCCCTGTTTCTTTTCTTGCTGATGAATTCTTATGACTTTGGATCAAAATCCCACTGTCATGCTATGGAACAACTGTGAATGCTCCAGGGTCTGAGTCCATCCAAACGACAGTCTCAGAAGTAGAAAGTCTTCAAACAGGATGGGGTTGGTTTTGGCTGGGGTTTTCTTTGTGAGGTGGTGGCTTTTTGCCCTTGTGGGGTTTTTGTTTGTTTGTTTGTTTTTCTTTTGTTTGTTTGTTTTTCTTTTGTTTGGTTGGTTTTTTGTGTGTGGTTTTTTGGTGGGCTTTGGGTTTTTTGGTGGTTTTTTGTTGGGTTGGTTTTTGGGAGTGGTTTTGGTTTTTTTTTTGAGAGCTCAGCTATGGAAAAATATTTAATTTGTCAAAGTCATAGTGACTTTTAGGCCATGTCCCTTTAGAAATACTGACCTAACAATAGTACTAATCAGAAAGTATGGCATTTATAGTATCTTAATGGCATGCACCCAAAATAGATTCTAGTTATATCAGCAAGTTGACAAGCTCATAGGGTACAGCTAACTCTTGTAATTAATTTCTAAAAGTCACAAGAACTGTAAAGTTGGTGTGGGTAGCATTTACTTTTTATTGTAATAATAAATTGCTAGAATCACAATTATCCGGGTATTACTACAGATTTACTTGAAGGTAAATTAAATCACAATCAGAAACCTCCCAACACTGTTAGGATAAAACTGTTAATTTTCCTCTCTTATGTTAATGATTCTGAGAAGTATGGGCTCTAATTAGAACATTAATAGAGAACACACTGTGACCTGCTGGTTCTTAAGGTCTAGTGAGTGTAACTTTCTGAGGTACATTCTTTCCAAAGCACTTCCCTTAAATAGGTCACATCACTCACTATACTGGTACCACACATTCATTAGAGAAGCACAGGACAGTAATTCCTATAATTAAAGTCACCCAACATTCTCATGATAAAAGCATGTTCAGAGTTTCGTATAGGTTTAACAGGTTTTAATGCTCTAAAGTGAAATTTTCTGTAAGGCATATCTGTATCAGAGTAAGTACTTAAATTAAAAATGTAATTATTGTTTTTTAGACACCTAATAAGTAATTACTCTCACTCTCACTTTTCAATACTAGTGTTTGGCTCAGTTTGTAGGACATCTGCTTTGGGAAAGGAACTTAATTCCATAAAGACTGGAGCTAAATCAGCCATGTTGTATATCCCTGAAAATTACAGTTCTTGTGTGAATAGAAACAAGCTAATTCTCTTGGCTAAATTCTCTGCACCAAATGTTCTCCAGGGAAAAGGCACAGACAAGGTCTAGAACCACACAGAGACTCAGGCTGCCATGTAGACATCATGCAGCTGCCAGCACTAATGTCCAGCCCTGTAAACTCCCAGTGGACATGCACAAAATGAAAAAAATCTTACAAAGCTATTCAAAGTGTGAGGTCACGATCAGAGGATATGCTAAAATCAGTTTTAAGTCAGCTGGGATCAAATAAAAAATGCTGCAGCCCCAGGTATCTGTGGATACCATGGCTGGAGCTCTACCTTCAGGGAAAATGGGGATGACTTGTTCAGGACCATGTAGCTTATTGACTAGTGGCAAGTTTATTTAAGCCAGGGAAGCATGACAGGACCCATCTCAGGTGAAAAGCAACACTTTTAATGGTATTTTTCTTTTGCCTTGGTAGACAGAGAGTGAGAGGTTAAACAGAGCCTCATGCTGCTTGAAGTGCCCCCTGGAATGCAGATGTGGTCTTCACTGATCTCCAGGATCCTTTAAAGAATGTGTCTGTTCAGTAACATCAGCCAGCTTTCTGACCCCTCCCACATAGCCCGCTGGATCCCATGGACTCATGTGGGCTGAGAGTTCTCAAGAGATTTTTTACTTGATCTTGTTTCCGAATCCTGTCTCAAAGCTCAGAGACCTGGGGGAGTTCCTTGGTGGAGAGTAAGACCAGGAAAGCATTTGATGTCCCTTGGCAGTTTCAGCTCCAGTTGACCTTTGGCTTTCCTAATACCATCTCGGCATGCTGAAGAAGTATTCCTATATTCCACTTCAGTAGTCTGTCCTTGCTTCCGTCTCATGTATACTTTTTTTTGTGTTCATTCACAAGTCCTATGTTTACCAAGTTTGTCTCCCAACACATTTACTTATATCTCTGATTGCTGGGACAGACTGTTCTTGTGCTTGGAGAAGTCCTTAACAAGCTGCTAGTTCTTTTGAGCTCTTTTGTCCTTCAGAGATAACTCTCAGAATCTCACTTCACTTGAATAACCCAAAGTCATTCTCTTGAAGGGGCTGCAGTCTGCCATTTGTCTGTCACTCCCCTCAGAACCTTGAACACCACAATTTCATGGTTGCTATACCCAATATGACCACTGATTATCATGTCCCCAAATATTCTTCTCTTGGTCATGAGTATCAGATACAGTTGGGTGTCCAGCTGAATTAGATGGCCTGTCTAGCAAGTGTGGTAAGAATTTGTCCCTAACATGCTTTATAAAACACCTGGATTTCTTGTGCTCACTGTCTTGCTAATTCAACTGATAATGCAGCTTGCACAAGCAGTCATAAAACTCCAAATTGTATGGTCTGATCTGCAGAAGTATTCCACCATATGATGAAGATGAACATTTATTTAAAGATAGGTATTCTGTTTGTAAAGGTAGGTATCCTGTGTAGGTAGTGTGGTCAACGTGCTGGAGGGAAGGGATGCCATCCAGAAGGACCTGGACAGGGTGGAGAGGTGGGACTTATGAACTTCTACAAAGCTCAACATGCCCTGGCCACGGGCACTGGCATACAGAAACCCCCCCTGTGCTGGGTTGAGCCCCAGCATGGGCAGCAGGGGAGGGGGGGATTCTGCCCCTCTGCCCTGCTCAGGTGAGACCCCACCTGCAGAGCTGCCCCAGCCCTGAGAAAAAACATCAGGAGGACATGGAGCTGCTGGAGCCAGTCCAGAGGAGGCCATGGAGATGCTCCAAGGGCTGGAGCCCCTCTGCTCTGGGGACAGGCTGGGAGAGCTGGGGGTGTTTAGCCTGGAGAAGAGGAGGCTCTGGGGGGACCTTAGAGCCTCTTCCAGGGCCTAAAGGGACTCCAAAAGAACTGGAGAGGGACTTTGGACAGGAGTCTGGAATGACAGGACAAGGGGGAATGACTTCCCACTGCCAGAGGGCAGGGTTAGGTGGGATATTGGGAAGAAATTCTTGGCTGTGAGAATGGTGAAGCCCTGGTACAGGTTGCCCAGAGAAGATGTGGCTGTCCCATCCCTGGGTGTTCAAGGCCAGGTTGGATGAGGCTTGGAGCAACCTGGTCTGGAGGAAGGTGTCCCTGTCTATGGCAAGAGGTGGAATGAGATGGGCTTTAAGGTTCCTTGGAACCCAGCCCATCCTGTGATGATTGTTTTTCCTAAATTATGTATTTATTCTTACCAAGTTTTGTCTGTTCTGCTGTTATATTCCTGATGGAAAATTCTCCCAGCAAGCAAACCAGATGGTTTCAATGTATGGTACTTGCAAAAGGAATCAGGAGCCTGGCCCTTGGGTTCTGCCTTATGCTAGTGTGATCGCTTGTGAGGGATGTAGTCAAATGATGGGCACCGTGCATGCTGTTGTTAAATAAGCCTTGAAGCTACCATTAGGGGTAAGATGAGAATCATGGATTGCTCAGTTTCTACCCCCTGTGCCAGCTGCTGTTGACTAATGCCTAGAGACTGAGACCATGCAGCCAGGGGAGCTCAGGCGCACCAAACAAAGCAGCCAACAAAATAGGGAGCACCATCAAGAGAATGAGAGCACTAATGTGGTTATATACTGTACTCTTTGGATTGACACTCTATAACACCCTGGTGCACCTACATTTTGAGCAGTGTGGACTTCTGTAGAGCTAGATGTCACAGACAACAGCAAACACGCATGTGTGGGATGGAGCAGCATCCTCCCCAAACCAGGGAGTTTGTGTCTTAAGTCTGGAGAAAAGGCTCAGAAAGGTATGACCCACGACCAAAGTGAACCGTGTGAAGCTGTGTCATGGGAGGTTTAAGTTGGATAGTAGGCAAAGGTTCTCCCCAGAGGGTGGTCAGGCACTGAACAGGCTTCCTAGGGCAGTGGTCACAGACCCAAGGCTGCCAGGGCTCAAGGAGCGTTTGGACAATGCTCTCAGGAACAGGGTGGGGTTGTTGGGGTGTCCTCTGCAAGGCCAGGAGTCGGACTTGATGATTTCAGTCAGGATATTCGATGAGTCAATGTTCAGGCTAGCAGCATCCCAGAGGAGTCATGTCCCAGAGCAGGCGCTGCACGGGGATTGCTGCCCCGTGACCGGCCCGGGCAGCGGCACTGCGAACACAGGATGTGGCACCCAGAGCAGCTCACGGTTTGCCCGCCTGAGCTCCGCAGCCACAGGAGGAGGTGCGGAAGGCAAGGCCGCGCACGGAACGGAGACCCGCGGGCAACTGGCCCCGCTCCGACGGCCGCGGCCGCCACGGTACACACGGTGCGCGGGCCCCAGGGAGCGATCGGGCCAACGGGGGCCCCGTAACGAGCCGGCCCACGGGGACACTGCCCGCACCGCCCGCCCAAAGCTGCGGGAACCGATTGGGCACGGCGCGGAGCCCGCGAGTCCGCCAGGGTCGGCCCCGCCCTCCGCGCACGCGCGGTGCCGTTCCCGCGCGGCAGTAAATTGGGGCGTGCGCGGCGCGTGGGGCTCGCGCTGAGCGCTGTCGTCCGGCCGCGCGATGCATTGTGGGCGCGGCTGAGGAAGTAAAATGGCGGACCTGGCGAACGAAGGTAGGTGGGAGCTCCAGGCGTTGCTACCCTGGCCCGCACCGGTCCTGCGCCGCCGCGGGCCCGGCCCGGCCCGGCCCGGCCCAGGCCAGGCCAGACCATCCGATCCGCGTTTAGGGGCGCGTCCGGGAGCGCCACCTCCCCGTGGCCGTCGCGACCACTGTGGGGCGAACGGGCGGACAAAGGAGGCGCCTCGGCCGGGCCACCGCGCTGTCCGCGAGGCGGGGGCGGACGGGGCTAGGCTGGGGCTGCGCCCTTAGGTGCCTCCCGTGGCTCGGTTCCCTGGACGCGGACGGCGGGCCCGGCGCTGGGCACGGGCCCTGGAGCGCGGCAGCGAGCGCTGCATCTTGGCCCCGGCTCTGAGCCGCTTTGTGCCCCGCCTTGTCCAGTTGCTTTTTGAAGCTACTGTCCACAACTTTCGCACCACTGTAAATCTTTCTTTTGCTTACACTCATGTGAATTCTTTCTTTAGTTAAAGGATTCTTAGAAGGGCTATATAAAACAAGGTGGGGTATTATAGTAGATGCATTGTATTTTTTTTTTTTTTTTGAGCTGAAAACATCAGAGGTCCACTAGTAAAGTGGCTTCATTTTTTCTTCTGAAGAGCATTAGGAGAACCTGGGCTGCAATACTACAGTATTTGGGTATTCTGCCCCAAGGTGTGTACAGTGGTGTTTTAAGTGGCAGTGGGTATATATATTTTGCCTTTGGGAATGACAAATGTCTGTCAGTGTTTTGGCAAAAGCCAGTTTGCCCTGCTATCTCTGTTGTTTCTCATCATTCTTCTCAGGTAATGTCAGAGGGAAAGAAATGCCCGGAGGGAGGTGAATGAAAGTGTGTGTGAGGCCTCTTCTTTCAGGACTGTTTCTTACTTTTGACCTCTGTGTCAGTGGCAATTACTGTTCCAATATTAACGTTAAACAACAGGAAGCAGATAAATGTTGTAGGTACAGACTTTGAATATGAAGCCTACAAGCAGCTAACAATACAATTACACTTAAGTTAGCAAATCCTGTGATGCAGCATCTCTTGGGCTGTTGGGTTCCAGACTCGAGTCATCAGTGCCCGAGGAGGCATGATAAGTGGTTTCAAGAATGGCAGTAGCCAAATCTGTAATGACTATATGTGAGTAACTTAATATCAGTATTTACTTTATATACTGCCATTATAATGACCTTATAATAAATTTAATGGATTCTTTTTGTTCTTTTAGAATCAGCAGCTTGGCAATAGCTGTCTTAAGTAATGCAAGCCCCTTATTTTACTTCCCCTTTCTGCTGCAGAACATTAAGCTCAACAGTTTACCAATATTTATTATGTCTTTTGATGACGACTTGTTGCGTGTTTCTATCTCTACTTCTCTTTTTCTGCATGATCTTATAGACTGTCTGGGATGGCAGGGGGAGTGTGATCCCATCCTTAAGAGTCCCATCCTGCCTCCAGAGACTTACCTCACCTGCAAACCTCTTCAGTTTATATTTGCATGTCTTTCCAGAGTTGTTGCCTTCATCTGTTGCTGTTCTGTTTCTTCTTGCAATAAGCATGTGATACAATCTTTCCTCAGATGAAGCAAGATTAGCTTGCTTTGGAGCTGTTGTCTCCTGCTCGTTCTAGTATCATTGACTGTTTTGTTCCCTTCAGCTCCATTTTTGAGGAGTATGTTTTTTGTATAATAGTGGAAATACATGCACTTTCCAGAATTTGCATCCTTCTGCTGAAACTTGGAGAATTCTGTGGTCTTTCTACTTGCCTTATTTGCAGTCTCTATCATGGCAAGGATCTTCTCAGGTGACTGTTTTCTCCTCATTCTTAAACACATCAATTAGTCTTATTTTTCTGTTGTTTAGGTGAACGCTTTACTTCCTTGTGCTCAGGTATTTTCATTTGAATATTTGAAGTAACTATTTTGGTACTGATAATTCTTTGACCTTCTGCTTCATACTGGTCTTCTGTTATTTATAGTATTTGCTAGCTCAGTGTACATGTTCACAAAAACAAAGCAAAAGTTCTTAATGTTCCTTAATCTTGATTGATCTGTACAACAGTGCTGTCTCAATCATACTTCATTTTGAGGTGTGTAGCTAATTATTTGTTGATGCATAGTAGACACAAGTAGCTAGAATGAGGTTTCAGTCCTTCTTCCAGACTGTTTTTGTTTGGTGTGTTTAAACAGTAGCTTTTATTGTCTGTTCATGCAGGTGAAACGTAAGATTCCTGCTTGATTACTGCAGCAAACCTTTTTCTGGCCTTGAAGAGTGCTGAGTTTCATGCTGCCTGTGTCTTCCCATCTTACTAATGCAAAGCTCTTTTAACCTGTAACTTTTACCATGACAGCCATCTTTCAATTCGTTGATTGGTGTTTCTGTTTCCAACAGTATATTAGTTATCGTTACCTTCTAGGTTCTGATGTCTCTCTTAAGACTATTGAATGCCTTAAATCATCACTGAGTTGTCAGTACTGCCTCCGAGTAACTGTTCTACCAAGGCCCTTTGCAACTCCAAACTATTTTAATGGATGATCTTTCTGTGATGCATTTCTTCAAAGCTACAAGCATTTCCACTAAAAATTACTTCATTTTTTTTCATTCTTATTGTTCGTCAAATATTTTTCATTCACTTGTCTTTCCGTTGCTTCTATTGAGTAGGTGAAACGGTTGGCCATTGCTCTTTATATAGGAGTGATGGCCAACTGTATCTTGGCCGAAGGTGGTTGGTTTAAGGAGGTCCTCTATTGCATAGAAGGGGGATGAACGATGAGGTAGTCCTAGTGCCACTTTCCAAAGAAGTTTGTACTGTGAAGTTTCCTAGGAACAGATCCTAGTCTTGGCATTGCCTATCTGAGAGATGAGCTGATAAGTGTGGAGCTAATGAAGAGGAGGAGAGAGTAACTTCTCCCTAGCTGTGTGAAGTTTGATCGACTTTGCTGCAAAGATTTAGTGACATTGTGGTAAAGATTTTTGGGACTGTCATTGTGAGGGTGATTATTGGAAACCAGGATTTTAGAATTGTAGGCACAGTTGTTATTGGTACTAATGTATAAAGTAGTTACTAAATGTTCTTAGAACTTTCTTTGAAGTCTTTGGTACTTCACTGCCACATGTGTGAAGTGACAGTTTTAAGACGATCCAGCTAGAATACAAAAGAGAAAGCAACTTCCTGTCAGTCCCATATATTCATGGGAACCTGAATGCTTCTCATTAACTTGCAGCTAATACACGACTAGTAATTTGCTTGTCTATAAATTACTGCTGAAGCTGCACTTTCAAGACGACAGGATCCCCTTGTGGGGAACAAATTACTTTGTATTTTCAGTGGCTGAAAGGTGATAAAAATTTTTCTCAGGCCTAAAATTTGATGGATGTGTTCACATTTCCCTTCAGGAGGTGTCTTCAACTTACTTGGCTTTATGAAATTGCTGAGTATACAGTTCACAATCATAACAAGTTTATAGTATGTAACTGCCTTAAATTAATTAGAGGCTAGAGAGCAGTGCTACAGGAAGGGACCTGGGAGTCCTGGTCAATGGCAACTTGGATCGGAGTTAGCGATGTCCTGGAGCAGGAGGGCATCAGGCCAACTTGGTGAGGGAGGGGACTGTGTCTCTGCTCTGCACTGGGTCAGCCTCACCTTGAGTTCTGGGGGCAGTTTTGGGCACCACAGTATAAAAAAGACATTAACAGAGAGTGTCCAAAGAAGGGTCAGAAGGAATGGGAAGGGTCTAGAGGGGAACCCATATGAGGAGCTGCTGAGGGCACTTGGTTTGTTCAGCCTGGAGAAGGGGAGACTGAGGGGAGACCTCAATGCAATCTTCAACCTCCTCATGAGGGAAAACTGAGGGGCAGGTACCAGACTCGACACTCTTGTGACTAGTGACAGAGCTTGAGGAAACAGCATGAAGCTGAGTCAGGGGAGGTTTAGGTTGGATACCAGGAAAAGGTTTTCCACCCAGAGGGAGGTTGAGCACATAAGGCTTCTCAGGGCAGTGGTCACAGCACCAAGCCTGAATTCAAGAAGCATTTGGACAGTGCTCTGTCACATGGTGGCCTTTTTGGCATGCCCTGTGCAGAGCCAGGAGCTAGACTTGATGTTCCTGATGGGCCCCTTTCAACTCAGCCGATTTTATGAAATGCACAGAAGGTGAGCAAACTGAAGTAGTTCCTTTGAAACTAATCGGTATCATTTCTTTACCAGACTTGTAGGATGCTGACATTGCTTCTGTGCTGTTTTGGAGTGGGGTTTGCCCTGTTTATTCTACTTGTCTCATGGTAGCTTTTGGACAGAGGAAGATCTGCTGTTAGTTTGAGAGGAGAATGTGGCATTCACCACTGACTCCGTTTGCAGACTCTAGCAACAAGATCTTTTTTTTCCCCCATGATGACTTCAGATGGATTAGTGGGTGCAAAGTTAGGCTGAGTGAGATGTCCTAATAATTCATACCCAGACACCTTAAAGATCTAGTTAATTGACAAGATAGCTCTATCTAAATGCTTTAATAGTTCGTTAACACTTTTTGGAATTCTTTATAAATATTTTATCTACATTGCAAAGTAGTTGGCCAGCCTCATGGCTTTCTTTTTCCTCTCATATGAAAATAAGCTACTCTTTTCTTTTCTGACTTGTAACATTTGCAGAAGTATCTATTTTCCCCACATTAGTTCTGTTCATCACAACATCTTTTGTGGAGTTTGGCCATAAATGATCCAGTTGTGTTTCTCATTCTTTCTGACATGAAGTATGTCTGGATTTTGCTTGTGGAGATCTTTCTGCAGATCAGCTCTTGGTGTGGCAGCTTACTCTTTGCTTTGAGTCTATTCTTAGCTGCTCTCTGCTGAAAGAGAGTTTTGTGTTGTTATCAACACCCTTAGAATTTTATAGTGCTGCAAATTGTCTGTATCTCTTAATACAGTACATTTAGCATGATTATTCTGCTCTTCATAATGTAAATGGTGAAAAAATCCCCAAGAACATTTTTTGTGGCCTGCAATGTTCCAATAAGCATAATTAAACCTAATTTTGAACTTTTATTTTCTTGACTCTCAGATAAGTGTTTCACAAGTGATAAATGACCACTGAGTATTTTCAGTCAGTTAACAGCCTAATTACTGTTCTTTTTGAGACTCATTCATTGTTCACAGGTCTGGTAACACTTTTTCTCTCAGGTGATGTATTACATGAGTTACAGTTGGAGTAGCTATTTTCAACTTGTATGCTTCTGGTGTTGAAGAGTGCTTCTTGAAATCCAAGCAAGGACTCACTTGCCAAGAACTTGCACTGCAGTTTTGGGGTTTTTTTCCCTGCTTTGTAGTTTTCCGTGTAATCAGGACCTATTGCATTTCTAAATGTAATTTGGAGTAAATTTAAAAAGTGTTTGAAACATTGTAGTTCTTAGCTTTAAAAAGAAATCTCCTCTTAACAACGTGGGTACAGCAGATCTGGTGAGGTCTTGAAAGTTGTTTTCCTGACGTGGTTCCTTCTAAATTTAATGTGAATCACCAAGATATTTGATGATGTGGGTTGAATGTCCTGTGAGGAGACTGGGTGTGTTCAGCCTAGAGGAAAGCAGTCTTCAGAGAGGCACATTTGGAGCTTATCAAGGTCTGTGTGGAGGTTATTAGAGAGACAGACCCAGGCCCATCAGAGTGGTGTATGTTGGAAGGACAAAAGACAAAAGGTGAAAGGTGGAATGAGATGTTCAGGCTGGAAATAGGGGAAAGGTTGGGTTTTTGTGGTGGGTTTTTTTACCATAAGGACCGTCAAGCAGTAGAAGAGATTACCCTGGGAGGCTGCTCAGCTTCCGTCCTTGGATGTTAAGACTAGGCTGGATAACTTGATTAACCTGGCCTAACAACATAACTGACCTTACTTGAAGCAGGAGATCCGACTAGAGACCTTGAACCTGCATTATGCTGTGCCCTTATTGTAGAGGCACAATGGGCTCAGCTGTGAAGAAGGTGACTGCTTTTTTGGCACTTGCCAGTGCTGTGCCATGACATATACTCTGAGCCTGAGAACTTTACAGAGATACACACTCCTGCAGGTGTTTTTATTTTCGTAAGAACTGTAGAATGGTTTGGGTTGGAAGAGAGCTTTGAAGTCATCTACCATCTACACACTGCTCCCCCACAGTGTTCAGGGACACCTTCCACTAGACCAGGTTGCTCCAAGCCCTGTCCAGTCTGGCCTTGAATGTTGGCAGGGGTGGAGCACCCACAGGTCCATGAAGCAACCTGTGCCAGGGCCTTACCACCCTTTCAGGGAAGAATTTCTTCCTAATATCTAATCTAAATTTACTCTCTGTCAGTTTTAAGCCATTCCTCCTTGTCCAAAGTCCCTCTCCAGCTTTTTTGGAGCCCCTTTAGGCCCTGGAAGAGGCTCTAAGGTCTCCCCAGAGCCTCCTCTTCTCCAGGCTAAACACCCCCAGCTCTCCCAGCCTGTCCCAAGAGCAGAGGGGCTCCAGCCCTTGGAGCATCTCCATGGCCTCCTCTGGACTGGCTCCAGCAGCTCCATGTCCTCCTGATGTTTTTTCTCAGGGCTGGGGCAGCTCTGCAGGTGGGGTCTCACCTGAGCAGGGCAGAGGGGCAGAATCCCCCCCCCTCCTCTGCTGCCCACGCTGGGGCTCAACCCAGCACAGGGGGGGTTTCTGTATGCCAGTGCCCGTGGCCAGGGCATGTTGAGCTTCTTATCTCCCTGCACCCATGAGTCCTTCTCCCCAGGCCTTTTCTCAATCCATTCTCTCTTCAACCTGTGTTTGTGCTTGGGATTGCCCTGACATGTGCAGGGGTTGCACTTGGCCTTGTAGAAGTTCGTAAGGTTTGCACAGTCCCACCTCTCCAGCCTGTCCTGATGGCTGGAAACCTCCAGCACATCAGCCACACCACACAGCTTAGTGTCATTGTCAGACTTGCTGTGGGTGCCCTCAATCCCATTGTTCATGTCACCAGCAAAGGTATTAAACATTGCTAGTCCCGAACTTGGTTTCCACTTGGACACTAATCTATTGACTGCAATTCTGAGTGCAGCCACCAGCCAATTCCTTATCCAGGGAGTGGTCCATCTGTCCAATTTAGAGACAAGGATCTCCTGTGGGACAGTGTCAAATGTTTTGCACAAGTCCAGGTAGACTGTCAGTTGCTCTTCCCTTGTCCACCAGTACTGTAACACAATCATAGAACTCCACCAAATTTGTCAGGCATGGTTTGCTGGAAGTAAAGCCATGCTTCTTCTCACCAATCACCACCTTATTTTCCATGTGCCTTAGCACAGTTTCCAGGAGGGTCTGCTCCACAATGTTGCCAAGTGCAGAGGTGAGGCTGGCCAGCCTGTAATGCCCCAAGTCTGCCTTGTCTCCCTTTTTTTAAATGGGGGCTATGTTTCCCCTTTTCCAGTCACGGGGAACTTCCTCAGATAGCCACGACTTCTCAATGAATGGAGAGTGGCTTAGCCACTTCCTCTGACAGTTTCCTTAGGACTCATGGATGGATTTCATGAGTTCCCATGGACTTGGGCACCTTCATCTTCCTTAGATGGTCTCAAGCCTGTTGTCCTGTAGCAGGTGGTCCTTCGTTGTGCTAGTCCCTGCTGCTTTTGCCTTTTATAACTTGGCACTTCTTGGTGAAGACAGAGTCAAAAATTGAGTACCTCAGCCTTCTCCATGTCCATGGTAACCAGGTCTCCTATTTCCTGCTGGAGAAGGCTCATGTTTTCCCCAGCCTTTCACTTAACCCCAATGTACCTACAGAAGCTTTTCTTGTTGCCCTTAACCCCTTGGATTTTTTTCAATAATGAGTCATTTTATGCTGCAATAAACGTCTGACACCTCGTGGCTGCTAGAGGTGCACCAGCTGCCATGGTTGCGTTAGTGTGAATGGATGTTTTGTCTAGCTGTGAGAAAGGTGGTTGACCTGGAAGAGTTTGCTACAGCTACTAGTGGTCATGTATCTAGGTTAAAAATCTCATATTAAATAGTATATATGACTTAAAGATGATATCTCTGCATGAGCTATTGAGGTAGTATTTTCTGTTTCTGCATTCTGATTTCCACAGCTCGTGAAGGAAGCTCAGCAGGTTTATTAGTACATGTGTTTTTCTGACAGCACATAGGGATTTATTGATAGTTAATGACTTGATGGTAAAATATGTTAAAGAAATTTAGCCTGTGAAAGCCAGCTCTTGAGGTTTTTGTAGTTATTCATGCCGGTTGATAGACCTGTAATGTGAATAAACTGCAGGAAGGAGTTCTGTGGATTCAGCTGGTTTTCAGTTGTGGATTCAATTTGATTTGACAGCCTTAAACCATTCAGGTTTGTATGAGTTCCAGATCTTGATATTGGAGAGGTACTGTCTCTGATGCTAGTTACTGAAGTTCTGCTTTCCTTCTTACATGCTTGGGCTTTATCTGAACACCTTCATCAAGACTGACTTGGTTAGAAAATTGACATTTTTTTCTCCAGTTCTTTGTTTTGCCTTTGTCTTTTTCTCTGAAGAAAAAAACAAGTCTATTCCTCAGTTTTTAAGAACTATGTGCTCTGACTGCTCCTCTCTTGGTGAAGGAGATCTCATGTTCTCTTACATGCATTCTACCTGAAATTTGAAGGTTGAGGGGTTTTCCTTCATATATCATGCTTTATTTTCTTTTTAAGTTGCTGACAGTTTGTGGACCTGGCAGATCCATTTTACCATAGGTCATCCTTCAGACACCCTGGTGGAACAAAAGCATGCTTGAGAACATGACCATGTGTTGGAGGAGGAGGTTGTCTGGTACAAATTACAGTGGAATTCTTGTTTTGACCAGCACTTGACTGGAAAAACTGAAGAACTACCTAATATCTGCGTTTTTGATTTGCAAAAATAAAACCTGGTATGAGGGTTCTTCATTTGATAAGGAAACATGGTATGTGTAAGTGTATGAAAAACATTAAATGCTAGAGAGCTCTACATAAATGCATTTAAAAACATCACTAGAAATAGGAACCAAAAGCTGGATGTTTGAATGGGAAATTTGACACTAGAATTTTTTACCAAGTACAGAAATGGATGGTTGAGGGCAGTAATACTTTGTTTTTCATGTCTTCAATGAAAACATTTACCCAAAATTTAAATAAGGCTTAGAAAAGTATGCAGTATTTAATGAAGGTGGTCAGATTAGGCAGTCCAGTGATCCCTTCTTGCCTTGGGCTAGAATTAGGGAGATGTTTCCAGCATTGTTGCAGACTTCAGAAAGGACACAATGAACAAGTATTCCCTGTGTCTCTTCCTGAGTAAGCTCTGGCAGAGTTGGTAGCTGTGAGTGTCTGTTGTTTCATTGTCATTCCTGACCCTGTCAGTTGGTCTCACAGTCAAAAAGAGCAGTAGTGAGACTCTTGGACCTTGAATACTGGAGGACTGTGTTCCTTCGGTGGACAAAGACTATCAAATGTTGCAGAAGTGTTCCCTTTTTCAGATTGACTAACAGGCCTGGCCATGATTTGCTTTATTAGATCCTTTTGCCATTCTCATTTGTTATAGCTGGACACAATCTCAAATAGTTGGGTTTTTTTAACTCTTTTGTTCTTTTTCTTTCATCTAATTTTTTTTGCCTAGGAGCTTTCTACTGTTCCTGGCATCTGTCTTCCTTTTTCCTGAGTGCTTAGTTTTCAATCACTGGACTCCATCTCCTATTTTGTTGTGTTACTTTGCATCAATTTCTCTGGTTACCCATTCCATCTTTCCTCCATCTGTCCCGTGCTTTCTCTGCACTCTGCATTGTTGTTGGATCTGTTTTTCTTTCTTCTCTCTCAGTACTTCAATCCTTTATTATGCACTAGACAGACAAGTAGTTTTTTTGTTTGGTTCTTCTTGGTATTTGTGGAATTTGGTGCAGGAGTCTCTTGTAAGGTGTGCGTGACACAATCAAGTCCCACATTCTGGTAGATCTCCATACTGACTGGTTTGGCAGAGAGCATGCTACTTGCTGCTGTAGCAGTAGAACTAACGAGCATTAAAGTATACCACGTGGTGTTAAGAAATAACTGTCACTTTGAAGTCGAGGGTTAAAAGCTTGGCCATTGCCTAAGTGAAGCCTCCCATAGGCAGGTTATACTGAGGCCAAGGGAATGAAAAGGGATCCGTGGCTTGTTTCAACACACTCTGGTTTTTGGGACAGGTATCACATTTAAGAGTCTGTATTGTTTTCACTTTTGAAATGGATTGTCTGCATTGCTCTTATTAATAAGCATTTTTAAGATTCATCAGTATTTGATGGATAGATAAAAAATAAAGGGGGAAAAGAGCAGGCAAAATGATGTCACAAGTAGCCTAATTTCTTGATTAATTTTACCTTTGTAGAACAAGTTATGCCAGTCTTGCAAGATCAGTCTTGTAGTGTTTTTTGGTTTTGCTGGGTTATCCCTTTGAGTTAGATCCTCAGAAAAGTAGAAAGAGGCTCTTCCACCCTCACAATTATTGCACAGTTTTTGTAATAATTTTCATAATTCTGTGTATGTCAACTAAAGTTTCACTTTTTCAGGCAAACTGATCTAACACTAGCAGTTCCCAAATGGACAGTTTAATCCCTTTTTCCTTTTGTGGTGATCCAAGTACTTTACTGATGCTGCAACTGATTTATGGAGGATTTTGTGATACTGTTCTTTTTTTAGGTGCAAGGTAATTCTTCCTGATGGCTTAATTTTTTTTTTATGGTAGCCTCTCAAGTTCCGAAAACTTTAACATTTTTAATTTTCTTAAATGTCTAGAGCTGTTTATGGGACTGGGTAATTGCAAAGGTGGAACTTTTTGGCTAATTTGTTTGCAAATCTAGCTCTCCCTAAATCCCATTTTCCAGACTGAAGGACAGACTGAAATATCGTACTCATCTTTAGCCCTACAAACATACAGGAGGGCTGCTGACTGCATAGTGTCCCTGCAGCTTCTCTTCAAACATAACTCACACACAAGGTGCATCAGTTTGTTGAACTCTCAGGAATTCTCACCTCTGCTTTATCACACACACTTGCCCTGTGTGTGTATACTTTTGTTATTCAGGACACTGAGGCAGTTGTGAAATCTCGAAGTACAATGGAAACAAGCATTCATTCTAGACATTAACTCCTGTTCTTGTAGACTAGATGCTGATGTGCTTATTTAGAAAATAGCATCCTGCTAATAGTTGATTTAGAGCTTTAAGATGAAATCACATGTGCTCTTAAATTGTGCAGAAAAGACTGGTTCCTCTGTAATATGTGTGAAATACACAGTTTGAATTTTAGACCTGCAGATATTGATTTAGGAACTTTGTAAAGTTTTCAATGGTAATGAAATACAAGTGTAATCAAATGTCAGTGTTAGGTGACCTTTAAGAAAGGGGTATGCGGGGGGTGTACAGCAAACTCCCTTTTCATTAATGTGTGACGATGGGGAGGGAAAAGCATCTGTTCAGCTAGTGAACTGCTGCAGCAAAGGGTCTTTTCTGTCGGGTGTACCAAAATATGGTACTAGCTTGAAAGTGATCTGGAGGAGAAACACAAATAGCTTTCAGATATTAGTTGTGTTACTACACTAGTTTTTACTTTTGGAGATCAAGTCCTTAGAAACATGTGTTACCAGGAACTGGTAGAAACAATATGTGTAACTGAGATTTAAGTGGCTTAGGGATTCATTGTTGGTAAAAGCATCATAGAAGATAACATTTTCATAATAGTCAATATGAATGTGGTTGGAAAAAACCCCAATGATTTCTCTTTTTACAGAAAAACCTGCCATTGCTCCGCCTGTCTTTGTATTTCAGAAGGATAAAGCACAGAAGGTAAGGAGATATTGATACTTTTTGTTCTGTTTTGCTCTTAGCCCTGACTCCTTCTTTCCCTGATGATCAGTCCTTTGTCTATATTGTCTTGAAGATGGCTAATAGAGCATTAACATCATTAATGGGCATAAAGCAAGCAGGTACTGAAAGGCTAAAAGTGGGAAGATGTATGGTAGTTTCACAATACAGGTAGCTCTTCAGACAGAAGATGGATCAATACGGGAGAAAAAGTATTGTGAAGGTGTATCTTGAACATGTGGCAGAGGAATGATAGCACTTGAGTTGCATGACAAAGCTACAAAATTTCTTTTTCTGATAATAGGGTTAAGATAAAGCAAAGAAAACTGGTCTAGATTATTGCTTTTCACCTCAGTGTATTTAAATGTCTCTCATATCTTTGGTTAGTAAGCTGCGAAGTGTCTAGTTACCTTAGGAAATAGTAATTCTGTTCCCTCATCTCAATATACTATGGTATTTAATTCCGTCTGGTTAATAGTAAAAGCTATTAAGAGTTCTGGGGGTAAAAAAATCAGGGGTACTCTTGTTCCTGTTGATGGTGGGAACCAAGAGAAGTGTATGATACACTTTCTGTTGGATCACTGGATTGTTTTGTTACCTGTGGGGTCAGAAATGTTTGAATTGAAATACTGAACCACTTTTCAGTTGATAGCTTTTTTCTGGTTTGGAACAAGTTCCAGACTCAAGTTTTCTCACAGGTTCAGTAGGCATATTCTTTAGCAGGAGCTTGAAATCTTTTCTCAGCTTGGAAAGGATTTAAGTCTGCTGTCCTCCTAATATTAGCTAATCAAATTAAATCTGCCGGAGAGTAAGTACTTTCAAGACATTCTTTAAAATACATTTTTTACAGTGACTGTTTACGTGTACCTTGGAATGAAGGGAGTGGTAGTGTTTGCACTACCAGTTTTGATCGTGTTTCCTTTTAGGAAATAGCTCCCAATCACCTACTGTTGCTCAGACTGTTCTGAAGTCCCTTCCAAGTTGCATCATGGTGAGTGTTCTCCACAGGTGTCCTTTAGCCTGACAGTGGTGATCATAGCAGTGTGCAATCCAGGCAGAGTGACATCATCCTGTGTCCTTTTTTGCTGGCCTGGTCCTTACGTGCCAAGATAGCAGTTCTTGTGCTCTCAAGTTCCTTCATGTTGTCCCTTTGCTTCTGCACCCATCCAGCGTCCTGCACACTCTATGCCTTCAGCATTAGGCTGTGCAAGCTTCCTGCACAGGGCTGTGAGATAGATCTCTTGCACTCTGATAGGTCTCAACAAAGTATTTTTTAAAATATATTAATTAAAGGCATAATGTATTTTGGGGCTGGTAGAGAGGATCCAGGGAGGGAGATTTGTGATTTAGTCTTCCCAACTGCCTCTGAGGATGCTGAGGTGGTGCTGAACAGGTAGCTGTATTCAGGACAGCCTCTGCCTGGGCACGGACAGTCTGGCTTTGTTGGGTGGAGGGTCTGTGGGTTCCCGAGCATCTTGAAGGCACAGGAGTTAGAGATAAGTTATAACTAGATCTAAATGCCAAGTGATGGTGGTGCTGTCAAGGGGGCTAGCCACTGTTGCTTTGGGCATGGAGTAAGACTGGCTTGGCTGGGGAATAGGGCTTGTTCCTTGAAACAGATCAGATAGTCTGATAGCAGCATCTGTCAGTTAGTTGCCAGTTTTCAAAGTAGTAAGAGACATAAATTCTTATGTGAAACTGTGTATTACGTGGAGGTGTAGCATTTTTTTAAAGGGGAAGAGGGAGTGATTAGTAATTTTAGTAGCTTTTATTGTGGTGTATTTGACGCTGCAGAGAGGGACTTACAGAACCATCAGTCTGTGCTTCTTGCAGTTTGATTAAATAAAGAGCTTGTTGCTCATGCCAGTAGGTATTTTTTGTGGTATAGATACAATAGTAGTATAGTCAGAACATGATGCTGTGAGCCAAAAGTAACAGCCACTTAATCTACACTGGATATATCAGAACCTAGCATTCAGGCCATATTTAATAAACTTACTTAAGGAAAAGTACCTCAGATTACATACCAGTTGAGATCTTTTACTGTATTTTCAGAAAAACTTAGTAGCTAAATATTCCCAGTAAGAGTTAACTCTGTTACTGTTTCTGTAAAAGGTGCCTGGTTAAGTGCATTGCCTACCACAAAAGACTATCCTTATTAAAGTTAACAGGGAAATCCTATAAACAGGGGAGTTTTTCCTAGAGCAATGTTTTGAAGAAAATGCAAAAGTAACTTCAAAATAGTTGTCAAACAACACACCACTTGAATATGTAATTTTTCTATGTAAATTACAATTTTAATTTAGCAAAATGTCTAGTCAAGTCACTTTTTTCTGTAAGCAAAAGTGTTAGTGGAGGCTTTTAAGTGCTGATACAGCAGTCTGACAGTAAACTGAGGGGTAGAAAATGCACTGCATTGTGTATTCAGTTAACTGTCTGTGATGGTTGTGTATATGTTTGCCTAGTGCTTTTCCACACGAACCTGGACATCCTGAGCAGAATTATTTCATTGCAGCATCTACAGATCATCTCAGTATTGCAGCTGGGTTGATACAATTCAGCAATCTTACTGACTTTTCTGGACTAACAGTGTCTACTATTAAGTTAAACAACATTCTTTTTCCAGAAATCTTAAGTTTGTGCTTGGAAGGTGCCAGACATGTGGGTCATACGAACACCATGAAACACTTGAGGCTTGGGGCAGAGTGTCTGGAAAGCTGCCTGGTGGAGGAGGACCTGGTGGTGCTGATCAGCAGCAGCTGAACATGAGCCCAGGTGGACAAAAAGGCCAATGGCACCTGGCCTGTACCAGCCATAGTGTGGCCAGCAGGACCAAGGCGGTGACTGTTGCCCTGTGCTGGGCACTGGGGAGGCATTTCAAATGCTGGGTTCAATTTTAGGCCCCTCATGACAAGAAAGTCATTGAAGGGCTGTAGCATGTTCAGTGAAGGGAATACAGCTGGGGAAAGGTCTGGAGCACAAGGCTGATAGGGAGCAGCTGAGGGAGCTGGGAGGGCTCAGCCTGGAGAAAAGGAAGCTCAGGAACCTTCTCACTCTCTACAACTCCCTAGCAGGAGGGTGGGTGGAGCCAGGTGGGGGTCAGGCTCTGCTACCAGGGAGCAAGGGACAGGATGAGAGGAAGTGACCTCAAGTTGTGCTGGGGTGGTTTAGGTTGGATACTGGGAATTTCTTCACCGAAAGGACTGTCCAGCCCTGGCACAGCTGCCCAGGACAGTGGTGGAGTCCCTATTCCTGCAGGGATTTAAAAGCTGGGTGGATGTGGCACTTGGTGACATGGGTTAGTGGTGGACTTGGCAGTGCTAGGGAAATGGCTGGGCTCTGATCTTGGAGAAGTTTTCCAACCTGAAGAATTCTATGGTTCTATGATCCTTTTCTCCACTAGAAATTGGAAAATAATCAGCATGTTCTAGGACAAAGTTCATACTAGTCTGGAAACTAATTTTTAAACTATATCTTCCAGCTAAGGATGTATATACACTTGAATAAAACATCAGAACTTGCAGTTTGACATGTTTATTTAGAGGGGACAAAAGGTGCATGGTGTTCATAATGCTGCCTCTTAATTTTACTTTCAGTAAGGAGGTTCAAATTGTTTTGTTTTGGAGTTAAAGACAGGATTAGTCTGTCCTTGTTTTCAATTTAGATGTCACTTAATTGTGGATGTCAAGTTGGCAGTTACTAAATTTGAGTGAGTCTGCATTTTCATAATTTTCACGTCTCCTTAACTCTTTGAGAACTGTTTCTATAATGTGTGTAATATAGTCTTGCAAATATCTGAATAGTAGTGCTGCTATTCATGTTTCTAACAAGCAGAGTTCCTAGTGCTAACACCAGCTGGAAAATTGCATCAGCTTAAGATTCAAACTGTTGAGATCTGAAAGTAATACAAAGTCTGAACCTTGCTATGTTAGGCATAGACTATTTCTGTTGCTCCATTAGCTATCCAACTAACTTATTTATGAGTTAAGCTGTGCTTTTTATAGCACTTTTTAAATTAAATATTTAAATTGATGGATATGTGCTTAATATTAGACACTTGTTTGACTTGTGTTTCTGCTCTGAAACTGACTTTAGCTTCTGCCGTAAGACCATTTCATGACAAGTTTCTGGCCATAGGTTACTTGTAATTTTCTGATGTTAACTTTTAACCTGCTTTTCTGAGGTGAAAGTATTGTTGTTTTTGGACTGATGCATTTTTAAAGAGGTATATTAGTTCAAAAAATTTAATCAGTAGCAGTGTAAAGAAACACTTTGTCCAAAAATGTTTTTAAAGTAGTGTCATTTGTTCTGCAAGTGTGAACTTTGATAATCTGGTTGTTACCGATTGTCATCATGGAGGATCACTATGACCTCCCTAGTCACAGGCATAGGAAAAGGTGGATTCTCCACTCGGATTAAAAAAATTTTTGCACTTGAAAACCCTAACCCTAACCACTGAAAATGCCACTGTTCCTGATGTAGCTTGCGCCTTGTCATCTTCCCTCCACCAGCCTGGATTGGGGTATTAGTAGAATATAGAAAAAACACTTTATTTCTAGTTTGTTGTATAACTAGTTTTGATCGGTGTACTGCTTTCCGTATGTGAATTGATAGTGGTGATCTTTTAAGAATGACTCTGAAAGAAGGTAAGTTATGTGATACTTGGGTCATGTTCCATACCGAAGTGGTACAAAAAGTTTAAGGGGTAACTGGGTCCTAAATGCAAAGGTTCTGGAGTGAATAAGGGGTTATGCTGTTAAATTGTTCTAGCTGTCATCATGGTCTTAACTATGGAGTTTTAAAAATAGGTATGGAGTTGTGAAAGTGATGTAGGTGATCACAAGATGGTATTCCCAGGTAGCCTGGAGAGCAAAATCATGAGTTTAAAAAAAAAATTTTTTTTTTAGGTGATCTCTAAAGTAGGAGTTAGTTGAAGTCCTGCTTTGATGCAGTGTTATTTGGAAATTCTTGAGTTTTGGTGGTTTGGGGAGGTGGATGACTAGAAAAGGTTCTTCCTGCTGTGGCCTGTTTACAGGTTTAGGATGGTGGCAGAGGGAGAACTGTGAACGAAGTAATTTGTGTATGGAGAGGCAAGCCATTCCCTTTCCCAGTCTGGCTCAGCATTCTTAGCATGGCTGCCAAGAGGCTTTGCTAGGATACCCAGTTGAACTGTGTTGTAAGTCCATAGTATACTTAATGAGTTAAAATTTATGCTTAAGAGCTCATAAATGTGAATATATTGCTGTACTTAAAAGAACGGTCATGAAGATGTTTGGAGAGACAGTTGTGCATGACAAAGCTTGGAGGAATATAGAGAGGCTGATAAAGTCAAAGACTGTTAGGCATACAAGCAAGAGTTGTCCTTGGCTCTAAGCAGGTAAAAAATGTGAAAAGATACACTGAGAGCAGTCTTTTTAGGCCATTGGATAGGGGTGCTAGGGTGAGGAAAATGAGGAAAGGAGTTGCAAATAGCTCAACTTAGAATTGGGAGGAAAAGCTGGTCCAAGAGTGCTTGTGCCAGTCTTTATTGAAAAAAGAGTATTATTTCCTTGCCTATATTTGGTGATTGTAGTATCATGTGAGTCTTAGTTTTTAAGTATTCCTTCATGTCTCTCCTTATTTTCTGCAATGCGGAAGAAGCCAAATCTCCAAATAGACTTAGATGTATTTAGTCTGAGTGTGTTATTTTTAGTTTTAATAAAATAGATGTTGTTTAACCTGGCTGAGCAAGGTGAATTTGTGTAGGTGGCTTCCTAACATTTCATCTCTCCCTTGATCTTTGCCATAGTGTTTGAGAGACAGGAACAGGTTTCTGTCAAGTCCTCCCTAGAACTGTGTTTTATAAGGAGTGTTTTATGTGGAGAAGAGGAGGCTCAAGAATGGACATTTTCTCAGACAAAACATTCCAGCAAAAAGGGAGGGAGTGAACTGTTCACCAGCTCCAAAGAACTTACAAAAAGAGCTTAGATCAGAATTCATGAAGCTAAGAGACTAGGAAACACTTTCAATAGTATGCATGACTAAGGATTAAAATTAATTTTAAGAGTTCACAGTTTCCTTTGGGTATGCTTTTTTGAGAACAGCTCTACAAACTTCTGCCTGAAGCAGTTCTGGTTTGATAAATCCTTGAGCCCTTTGTTGGTCTTGTCTTCCATGACTTAAACCACGTACTAGTCACAAAATTCTGAAACTTGCAGTAGCTTTTGATTAATATATTTTTTCTAATATAATTTTATATTTTTTATGTATTTATATATTGGCCATGAAATTATTATCTTGGATTCAGATTTTTTTTCATGGAAGTGGTGATTTGCAATAACTGGTTTTTGTTTGTTTCTTTTGTGGGTCTTGAAGCAGATATTCCAGTCTTGCTTGGGATAGAAATCAGATTTATGCTTATTTCCACTTTTTGAAATGCTTGACACCAAGTATTTCAAGTATTACAAAAGTCATTAAAATCTGTTGGATGTTTACTTAGCCTAGTTTAATATGTTCTAAACTGTGTCGATATAAATTACTTGCAAATTATTTTGTCCTTTCCACTTGTAAGTGTTTAGCACAAGTGTGTATTGAATGTTCTTGCCTCCTCTTCATTATTAGCAATTTTTTGAACTGTACCTAGAAGTCAGTGTAAATTTCTGGTAAGGCTCTTTTTTTTTTTTTTTACATATATTGTAAATGCTATGGCCAGTTCCAGGTAGCCTTTTCCTTCTGTTCTCCCCAGACAAAAAGGTAAGGATAGGTTGCTAAACTGCTAGATTTTATTAAATGTTTGGTGACAAAATGTTTCTTTAACTCTTCTCATTCTGTGGGATTTTAAGTTTGGGCCGGTTATTAACAATTAAATATTAAAACCAGATAACTTTGACAGTACAGAAACCCAGCATCCTGAACTTTTACCTAACATACATAGTATTATCCCCAGTAAATATATTTTGACTATTTTGAGCTTTAATTATAGTAATTTCTTGCATGATAAAATTTCATGTATTGCTGGCTTTTAATAATTGCTCTGTTATGAGGACAGGAAAAGTGTTACTTGAAGAACTTGTGGCTCTTAAGATGTTAAGTGCTGCTGTTTATTTTTGACACTTTTGTTTACTTTCTTACATGGACCTGGGCAACTATGAGCATTTTTAGTCTCTCTTTTTTTCTACCAAGTGTTTTCTGGGAGCAAGCCAAGGTTGTGTGCTTTTGAGTGCCATCTTCTCCTTGCTGCTTGATTCTTCAGATATCTTCAACATAAGATGCAGGGAAGCTCAGCCCACAGATTGCAAGTGGGACCACATCCTTGGCCTGCATGTTATCCATGGACTATAACGTAGTCCTTAATCACAATACAGTTGTTCATGCTCAAAGCCTTTTTAACTTTTTCATTCTTTAGATGTGTGCAGAATATGATAATGCTTAATTTTTGTTGTACAAGCAGGGATGTGCAGCATTAAATGATGTGAAGGAATGAAAAGTCTGTGGCAGAGGTTCAGCAAATACCAAATCCCATTAGGGTGCTCTAGTTATCCTGTTACCTCCCTCCTTGAAATAGATTGAAACTTGTTAATTTATGTAAAAAAGCATTGGTGTTTTTTTTCCAGGTAATTCACTGTCATGTGAATATTAAAGGATCCCATGTCTTGTGTGAATGTTAAAATAAATAATTTGTGAGAATTTTATAACCAACCTCACCTCCTTCAAACGTGGGCTGAAGAGGCAGTGAAGGACACTTATTTACAGTAATTGTCTAATTTATCTGTCTGACTCTGCAGGTAAAAGCTTTCAGCTGTCCTTCAGCCTTGAGAGATGGGAGAGGTTAAACCCTAACAAGCCTGCAGCTGGCAAAAACCTCTTTACTGGGGACACAGATGATTTCAGTAACTTTCAAAAGAGTGCATTTGCTCCAGCTGAGGCTTTTTGCAGGGAGGGGAAGCTAATTCTGTCAGCAGGTTCTGTTAGACAGTTTCTATGTATTTTAATTGATGTCTCAGCAACAAGCAGCTCTTTCTGCCATACAGTGAAAACAGTGAAATTTAAAAATGGATTAGCAGATCCTCTCACTAGGACGACCGATCTCTCATGTTGCAGCCTTGCATTGAAGGGACGTTGTCTTTTCTGCTCACAGTCCGCTGCAGAGCAAAAAGCTTTGTCGGATTCAGGCGAGGACCCCCAGGGAGAGGTTGAGCCCCCCTACCATGGTCTGGGTCACACAGAACCAGCTGGTGAGTGCGACTCTGAGTACCCTGCTCCTGCTGTGGCCTCAGTCAGTGCTACCCTGAGTCCTGCTTCTGAAGCCCAGCTTGCTCCTATTCAACAAGAACTGGCAGGGGTAAGTGTCAACCTACCAAGTACTTCTGCTGCTGAGGGGATTAGAGGAAAAAGTCCCTTCCACTAGGTGGAATCCATTCTGTTCACTGTAGGAAGTGCAAATCACAGTCTGTCTGGTTCTTTGATCTCAAGTGTTAAACCCTTGTTCCAATTAGAAGAAATGAAATTTGTGAGTCTCCCTAGTATAGTGTAACTGTAGAATACACCTCAACTATTTTAAAATTTGGCGTGTAAACTGTGTGTATGCTAAGGGTAAGAGCACTTCTAAATGAGTGTGAAAGCGGGTCTATATTTGAGGGATTTGCTTCAAGCAGTTAGAGGAGAGCTCTTTGTTTCCTCTCTGGGCCATAATTCTGCAGCTTGACAAAGCGAGCAGCTAATACTGTTTCCACTGGATATGTCATGCCAACCTGTAAGGTATTTAACAGATTAAAGGCACCAAGCATTGTAGCAGAGTTTTGAATTTGGGCGTTTTGACTGGGGAGGAAATCAGTACCTTCTGGAAAAGCTATCAGTGGTCATAATTTGATTTTTCTACTGGTGATGTAGCAAAATCTTTTCTGAAAGATTGGATGACTAAATGACTGCTACCGTACAGTCTTTCAGGGCAATTTTAAGTGTTCCTAGCCTTTCTGGTTGGTGGTTTTCTTGGTGCAGGTGAGTGTCACTGTTCATTCTGGCATCACACCCTAGGCGTGTACTCTTTGCTAGATCTTTGTCTGTTAAGGCTCCTTCACTCAGTACCTGCACCCTTTTCTTGCACTGGTTGGTTTGGGGGATTTTTTGTCCAAGAATCAGCCATTTCAAGTAAACCCAGCACTGAATGGATTGTTATGACAAGGTGCAAATAGCTGTAATTTAAGTATGGCTCAGTGTTCAGACTGCTGCTTGATTACCTGCAAAAACCTTTCTATTTCAGTTTCTGTTCTGAAGGTTAAAATTTTCAAGGGTTAACATTTTAAAATATAGCTAGTAAATGTGCGGAAAATCGTGCTCTGAAAAGTCAGTGTCTATAAAAGAAACAGAGGAGTCCTGCAACTTTATTCGAATAAAGGGAGAGAGTCCACCGGGCCACACACCCGCGGGGTTTTCTCTCTCGAGGTTTTGGAGGGCGCAGCCTCCTTTTATCCTAAATTCTCGGCCGCATGTTGCCCTCTTCCTTTCCCCGTTGGCTGAGGTACCAGGAAGGTGCAGCCTTCCTGAACCGCCTACCACATTCCCCTTGAACCTGTCATTTTATCCCAAAGTTCAGAAGTTCAGGCCTGTCAGACCCACTTGTCTGTCTCAGGAGCCAAGCTCCCTGGGCTCTGTAACAAACCTGCTGCTTGAAGTCAGTAGAGACATTAAGACTCATTTCAAAGACGTTAATACCCATGGCCTCACCCATCTAATTGTTTGTAACGACATTATCACACATCTTTCCTATCAAACATAATCACAGACTTTTATCTCAGTTTTCTTTCATTTGAAATTGCAGTGTCACTAGAACTGTCCAAGAGAACTGTATTAACCAGACTTTCAGAAACACTCAGCAAGTGGTTATCTTTGTCTTGTTCTTAGAGAGCAGAAAATCTTACCCCAGTTAACCCAGTTCTGAAAGAAATTTAAAACCCACAAATGCTGTTGGGAATCATCTGCAGAAATGAGTGGCTGTACAGAACAGCTTTTTCAGCATTCTTCTTGACTCCATTTAATTAAATGTACAGAATTGTACAGTACTCAGTATGGGCATGTAAATTACATGCATTGGCAAGCACTCTTCAAATTATCCCAGTGTCTTACAGTAAAACCATCCTTTACCTTGAAATCTAGAGAAGGTTGATGCATCTTAACAGTGCTTGTACTGGTTTGCTGGAGTGGCAGTTTTCATGCAGTTTTCCCGGGGGCTGGGAAGATGGATGAATTAAGATGGAAGAAGAGACACTGCATATTTCTTGTTTACTTGTTTGTACACACAGAGGCAGATATTTTTGATACTACATTAATTCAGTGTGGCCATAGGTACAGCCCCTTGCAGAGCTGATGGTCATGTCCTAACTCTTTGCTAGCCCACACGTGCCTCCCGCAGCATGTGGCCGTCCCATCAAGACTGCTGGTTAAGAGGTTCTGGAACAGCTTTTAAGCAAATCATGGTAGTTCTCTAATGCCTATGTGCTGAGTGTCTGGAATGTAGACTTGCATTACTGTGTTCAGGAGTCCTTTATATATGACTTTTTGCATCGTAAAATGCATTTTCGAAGATGAACACTGGAAGTGTACTCTTAGAGCTTTCCCTGAATTATATTGACTTTTTTCCTGCTTTACCCAAATTCTCCCTTCCTGTCCCTGTTTCTGCTCACTAGTGTGAATAAGCAAAAACTGACAAATTTATTGAAGTTTTGAAGTTCTTCTCTTAGCTTCATGTAACAGCTGTGTGAGGAAATAGTGTTTGTATTTAGTTAACTACTGTGACTTACACTTTTAAAAAGCAGTTGGTAGCCTTTATGAAGGTAATTTCCTTAACTAGAAGTGTGTCATGATTGTAGGAGCCTCTATTTATGCATAATTGTAACTTTTCTCTAGCTGGATTTCTGAAAGCCGGAGGCACAGGGAATAAATGAGAAGTGGCTTCTGCTCTTAAATGGGAAAATTCTAGGTTGTATTTTGCTGTTACCAGTTTGTGTCTGGTCGGCATCTAAGTCCAAGGAACTGAATGGAGATAAACTGAATCACCTTGGTGGTTTCTTACAGGATGAGATGGTCCTGCCTTTTGTTTCCATTGTGTTGGATACTTGTGTAAAGCACGTGTTGCTGTAAAGTACAGACTGAGTAGGCTGAGAAGAGAAGCGTAAAAAATGGAGAGGCTGGACTGCTGTTCATTGTCACTAAATGTAATTTGCTGTTTTTCCAGTCTGTCAGGCTTGTCATGCATATATTCCCATTTTTTGTCTAGTCTACCCGGCTTCCTCCGAAGCAGCGCTGGTAGGCAATTCTGGCTGCAATGGTAACTTACTTTATCTGTGGCTTCATAGAAAAGTTAAGCTTATGCTAATACAGTACATCTGTGTACCCCCACCCCCATGGAATCTACCTGGTATCTATTTGTCCAAAGGTGCATAGCTTTAATCTCCCAAAACTCTTGGACTAGGAAGCATGGAAATAACTTGGAGCAGATTCTCTGTTCTGCTTTGCCCTCAGAAGGGTACAGAGTTGGTTTAGGATATTGATGCTTGTTGCCCACTAAACATGGTGATGGTACATTAGTTGTGCTTGTCAGTTATGAAATTACAATGATATGATGATTTGAGGCTTGTGCTGTATAGGTTTGACTTTTTTGGTCTGTATTACTTGAGCATCGAGAATGAAGCGTATGTTAATAACATCTTAAGTTTTTGGACATTCAGGTGGAAATCACTTGTTTATTTTTAAGGATTTTTGCAAATAGAGATCTGCAGTTCCACTCATGCAAATTTTTTTTACCATCTTTTTGCTTTCAGGATTTTTGATAGAAGTTGAAACAAATTTCTTGCATGTGTGACAACACTTTATGTGCAAAATGGAATATTTTCTGAGTTCAGATGCTCATTGCTGAAATAAATGATATAATGGTTTTCCCATTTTAGTCTCATCTTTTGGGAAGCTAGTGTATGTTGGCAAGGGCAGTGACTAGTAAGACCACCTTCCGGTAGTACCATGCACTACTTGACTAATTATGTAGAAAGAGCCATGGATCATCAAATGCAGTGTTAACACGGCTGGGCTGATAGGTGTGTGTGAAAACAGGGGATTGTGTTCCAGAACTGTCAGTAGCTTCCTATTCCCAGTGCTAAGGGTTTCAAAAGTACTCAACTAGGATGCTAGTGAGGTAGCTATACTTTTCTATGAACATAAAACAAAACAGAAAAGCCCTTTAAAGGTATTTAAATATGCAAAGTGCAGTGTAAGTGGGTTTTTATTAGCATTTAGTGGAGTACTGATAGTACAGTATTACCTGGGTTCCTAATGTATGCAGTGCTAAATAGAAAGTTTTGCACTTTCTGGTATCCTTGCACCCAAGGTATGCCTCACGTGTCAGTCCTATGCAGACTTACGCAGTCCTTTTGTGTATCTGCCTGCTTGCAGTGCCCAAGTGGGCCAAATCATGGTGAGGAAGGAGCTTTGGAGCTTTGGTGGACTCTGCCCGTGAGCTGCCATTCCACCATTTATCAGCCAAGTTCTGAAGTGAGACTGAGTGAAGGGGAGGTGTCTGCACGTCCTGGGGCAGAAGTTGGATGAAAGGGTGGTGTCGGACTAGGTAGATGGTCCAATGTGTTGGAGCTGTCTGAAAGGATGGTGTAGCCAGATGGGAGTACGTCTATTCTTCCAGGTAACAAGTGACAGGACAAGAGGAAATGGCCTCAAGTTGAACATTTAGATTGCATATTAGGAAAAGCATGTTCCACAAAAGGGTTGTGGAGCCCTGGAACAGGCTACCCATGGCAGTGGTGGAGCCATCATCCCTGCAGGGATTTGTGAGATGTGGATATTTTAGCATTGGGCATGGCAGTTCTGAGGGTTCTCTTAGACTTGGCAATCTTAAAGGTCTTTGCTAACCTAAGCAATTTGATTATTCTAAGATGTTTTGTAATGAGATGAAAATGCTGATGCTGCCCTGATCACCTTCTGTAGTGAAAGGAATCTGTCATGGGGTTATTTTTTGAAGGAGCAAGGGAGATTATATTAGTTGAGGAACTGGCAGAGCAGTAGGAGGAAACAGCCATAGAAATATTCAGAAAATATATAAAAAACATTTGTTCAAAGACTTTTTGAATATTTGTCATAGTTGGTAGCCTGTGATGCTTCCTTTTTTGTTCCTGGTACTGTGGAAGATGTTAGGGGACTATCCATTGCTAATTCCAATAAAAATACTATTGTACTGGTTTATAGAGCATACTTTGAAAGACATTCCTCCAATGCTATCATATTGTTGAAGGAACTAGCATCACTTACAGTAATTAGGTAAGGTGCTTTGGAATGAACTCCCAAACAATGGGTATGTTTATGTTGAGCTTGAAACTTTATGATATTTTTAAAATCAAACCAGTTTTGAAAACTGTAATTTTCAAATTTTCAGTGTATGGAAAATGTAACTGTGGTAATTGTTACACAGTCCCTAAAGATATTAGTGCTTGGGATATGAATCTTCAGGAATTTTATGTGTAAATGAAATATTTTGAATCAATTGTATTTGATAGTATCTGTGTGAAACTCTGTATGCCTACGTGTAAGTCATAGAAGATTAATGCATTGAGTGTGTATCATTGACAGTAAAAAAAAAAATCTCCTGACTGATGCTTAAAACATTTGGATCAAACTGAAGAGACTGAAATGTTCAGTATGTGATCTTTGTTTGATCAGTGTAATCTCATTTCAGAGATCTGCAGATGGATCAAGTCCAGAAGATGGAGATGGTAAGAGATTTTTATTGTAAAATTAAAAGCCATGAGCATGTGTCTTGCTGGGATGTTTTGCATTTTCTCTAATAGTTTTTTTTTCTACAGAATCTGATCGGGAGGATGGAAGCTACTGTCCACCTGTAAAACGTGAGAGAACTTCATCTTTAACTCAGTTCCCTCCTTCTCAGTCAGGTAAATGTTGCTACAGTATTATATGAGGGATGGTTTTCCTTCCTGGGCATTCTTTTTCCAGTCATGTAAGCAGTCTTAGTAACAGTGTTTTATGCTTTGGATTAAGACCACAGCAACGCAACCATGTATTCATGTTAACAAATTCGGTGAAGCCCAAAGGAGTTGGTAGATAGTTTTTTAAAATGTTTTCTAGCTGTAAGTTTATGTATATTTGTAGTTTCACCTTTCACTGTTGTGCTGTTAAACTGCAGAATTAACCAGAAATCTTCTTGATTTGTTGTGATCATGTTGCTTCTTTCCAAATTTATATAAGTGCTACCTTTTTCTTAGTTACTCTGCTGCCAGGGAAAATTTTCAAGTCTCAGCTCATGTTTTAGTCCTTTTCTCCCATTCCTTTTAAAATGGAGAGGATTCAGTGCATTCCTGAAACACCTGACAAATGCACACAGCCTCTGTGTGTGCACAGTCAGGGCAGTGAGATCACTAGGGTAAATTCATGTGGTTCACTTGCACAGGAATGGTCATGTTTAATATTTGTTCACCCACAGGAACAGTCTTGATTTGTGCCTTCTCTCCACAGATCATGTGAAGGTTTTGGCTTCAGTCAATGGTTATCTTAGTTAAGATATGTCAGTGTTTGAGGCAGATTTGGAGACTGCTCCTTTATTTCTACCATCTTAGTTGTGAAATAAAGGAGGTGAAAAACCTTGAAGGAGTAAAAAAAAATTCTTCTCATATGCAGCACATTCTAGAGATGTGACTAAACTATGAAAATCTGGTTATTTTGATTTTAATTTTAAAGAAATAAGTGACTATGAAGTCCAAAATGTAGTTGCTGATACTTTATGGCACAGTATTCTAAATTCATGCACCAGTGCTAGTCAGGGGAAGAAGCCCTTCTCTTTCAGATCCCAGTTTTCTGGTGTGCGGCTCAGTGGGTCTCCAGATGCCATCCTGTGAATTGAGTGACCAGCGTTGCTGCTGTCTGCTTGCCAACCACTCTTAGTAAAGGAATGCACAAAAATAATGAATACGGGGTTTTGGCCTGTAGATTTTCTGTTAGAATAACAGTAGTGTGTATACCCAGGTTCCCTATAATTTTTAACACTTCCATTCTGCAATATCTTTGTCTTATAAGATTAGAATCTCTATGCTAACATCTGTTAAGAAGTGGAGGAAAACAATTTACTCAACTCTTTCATGGTTAAGTACTGGATGTTCCAGGAGACCAGTATCTTTTCTCAAGCCTCTGCTTAGCTAATGTATTTTGACAGGATATGATAACTTATTCCCTGATGCCTCTGTTCTCTTCTGATGTGTATTGTTGTCAAGCAGTGACAACTTTGATTTGAATTGCAACTTGCATGAGGGCCTCTTTGAATATTGTTGACATTATTCAATGGCTTTGGTTTCCAGAAAATATTTTACTTTTCTATCTTCCTTTTTTTTTTTTTTTTTTTGTGGGGTTACGTTTCTCTCAAAAACAGGGAAATTTTACTTATATGTAAACTGTCATGTTTAAGCTTAAGGCAGACAATAATAAAAAGAGAGAAGATGGAATTAAAGGGAATATGAAAAACTACTTAAGAAAATTATAAAAGGCAAATGCTCCATCTTTTAGTACAGTGGTGTTCAGAGATGAGCTTCATTTCTCTTTTCAACATACTTATGCTTTTTCTGCAGCCTTATAAAAGCTAAAAGAGCTAATAAATACTGTTATGCTTTTCCTCGTGCAAAATGATCTGTTGGAGAAATGTTTCCTTCTCTGATTGTCCTATTTCATAAACTGGATTGTGATTTTTGTAAAACACCAAAAGTACTACAACTGCTGGACAGGGCCTCAACCAAACTCCCTATTGCTTGCTTCTTTAGGTCCCAGCAAAGGGTGGAAAAGAAACACTGTCCTTTGCCTGGTTTTTCAAACATTTTTCCCTTTTGTTGACTGTTAGGCTGCTGAGGTGACATCTGACAGTGCTCTGATGTGCTCTCCTCTGTTTCTGTAGGAGTTTTGTCTTTGCAGGGCAGTTCAAACCTAAGTTGCCTCTTGGTACAGACAGTGCTGTCTGTCAGAGCCCACTCCTCTTTAGCAGACATTACACACCTTTCTGCTCTCTCTCTGTAGAGGCCTTTTGAAATGGTATTATACATTTTGCAATGCTATTATATATTCTAACACCAGTTCTAATTCCTAATTCAGATACAATTCCCATTGGGAACCCTGTATTTATATTCCCTTCAGAAAAAAAATGAAATTTGTTCTTTGTTTCTTTCAGGAGGCACTGAGGGGATTTTATGGACAATGACTTGTTGTTACTTTGGCTGTAATATTGTTTTAGTTTAGAAGAAATAAAAGCAAAATAAAACAAATTACTAGAAAGTAATTTTCAGTTTGAAGTCTGGGAACGGGTTTATAATAAAGAAAAATACACACAACTTCCCTTTTTTTAAATTTTTCCTTGACTGCAGTAACAAAGAACAATGTCTTTATGCCATCAAGCTTCTGTGAACCCTCTACAGGCAATTCTGACTCAGAGCCAGGTGAGCTTCTTGATTTTTCTGCTTTTTTCTTGAACTGGTGTTAAATTTGTCATGATCCAAAGTACTCTGATACTTCAGAAGTAATACCGTGTGAGAATGGAAGTGATGATGGTTCTGATCTTAGAACTGTTCTCTTGCTCACTTACTTCGTTTGACTTCACCTTGCTGGAGGTAATTAAAATAATATCAAAATTGTTAAGTGTGTTGGGAGTGATGATAGAATACTGCAGTAAGACCCTTTCCTGCTAGCCTCACAATAAAACCTATGGGAAATTTTCATTTGTCTACTTTGGTAAACTGTTCTTTTGTATTGGAAAGCAAAACAACCGTAATGTATAGTCATGACTGAGTGATGAGCTTTGTGTTGACAGAACTGCTGATTTTGTTAGTCCCCGTAGTTCTGGTTCTGTTGTGTTGGTATCACTGTAGTGCACATCAGTATCATATGCTTATAACCAAACACAGTGAGACTGTAAGATGCTGAGTTGTCTCATTCTGAGTACAGATATTAAGCCCCTAAAAGGAAAAAAGTATAATTATTCTTTGTAAGTTCTTAGAACCTAGATTTTTAATAGCCGTAGATTTATAATTTTTTTTTTTGAGATTTTGGTACTTTATTTAAAAGCCGTAACTGTAGTGAATGTGAGCAAAGGAATTTATTTTATCTTCATACCACAAAAGCATTAGTAAAAGAAACTAACATTAAGCAATTAAGTTGAACTTAATTTATGATAATTAGCAGTTAGATAATTGTGTCAGGGTTTGGCACTGACTAAAAGCTAGGCACCCACGAAAATTATTCACTAGTTTTCCTCTGCTATAGCTGAGCAGAGGAGGGGAAAACAAAATGAAGGCTTCATGAGTTGAGATAAGGATTAGGGGAAAAACACCCTAAGGCAAAACAAGTTTAAAACTTAAACAGTATGAAGAAAATTTATTATCAATGGAATTAAAAGTAAAAAGGGTAATGAGAACTAAAACCTTTAGAACACCTTTTCTTCCCGGTCCCTCCCTCTTTCCCATCGACGGTGCAGAGAGACAAAGCATGGGGTCTTTAGTCAGTTTGTCCCTTCTAAAAATCTTTCTTCAGTTTGGTTAGGGAAAGGAGTTCTTTTTTTCTGCTGTGCCGTGGGGCCCTTCCTATGGGAGACAGTTCTCTGTGAACTTTTCCAGCATGGTTTTAACTTCCATGAGTAGCAGTCCTGCCTGACCTGCTGCAGTGTGAGTCCCTCCCACGGGCAAATAGCCATCCCACAACTGTTTTGCTTGGGTCATTAGTTCATGGGGTGTCATTTTTTAAGGATGAGCTGTTTTAGTTTGGAAACAAGGGCCCTCTTTCTCTATCTTCTTCTCTCTCTCTTCAAGTTCCTCACTAGATTACAGCTTTTCAGCATCTACTTGCTCTAGCATGAGTACTTATTCTCACAGGCTGGGGGTGGATCCCCCCATGTGCTTCATGAATTACAGGGAAACAGTTTGTTGTATTATAGTCCTCACCATGGCTTTGTAGAAAAATCGCAGCTCTGATGCCCAGAGCACCTTCTCCCTCTTCCTCACACCGGTCTTAGTGTTGCCATGTTGTTCTCCTCGCATGTCTTCATCTTTTTCTTTTCTTTGACTCAGGAGAAAATTGTTGTCCATGGGTTCGTTTGTTCTTCAAGTTCTATCAATTGGAAGGTTCTTATAGGGTTTTGCGGTGCTGAAGAGTTGTTTTCGTCTGGGCTCCATATTGGGGGATTGTTTGTCATGCCCTTTGCTGTCGGCCACATGGTCCCTGCCAGCACTGTGTGGGCAGTGCTGGCCACCGTGGCGCTGGCCCTATTCAGCGTCTCTCTTCATGTGGGGCGCCAAAAAAGAGAAGCTGTTGCCACTGCTTCTGTCTCCCTGCTCACAGTGCTGGCTAAAAGTGGCTAAACAAGCAAAGTTCATTGTGAGCCATGCCTAGATAGCGGCCGCTGCGTGGCCCTGGCCATGCCGGGATTGCCCCTGGCGGCCGCCTCACCACCCCTTGGGAGAAGAAGGAGAATGCCTGCATTTTTTCCCTTCTTAAGTATGTCATCACAGCGGCATTACCAACTTCTCTAATTGGGCTGGTAACCTGCCTATCGTCAGAGCCTTCAGCAATTGGCTCTGTGCTGGACATAGTAGAAGCTTTGAGCAGCTTCTCCCGCCCACCAAAAACTTGACTGTTCTTAAACTAACACAACTTAGCAGTTGCATGTTAGCAGCTGTCATGTTCAGTCATACTTTTGATTGCTCTTTCTTTAGTTTGATTCTCACTTAAAACCTTTATTATCTATAAGTCCTTCACAGAAGGAGCCCCATTTCTCTGGTGAACTGCACAGTCTTCTTCCTGTTTCTCCTGAAAAAAATTTTGAATTTTTTACTTAGTGACATGTGTTTATCTGTGATGTATATTTGCTGTGATGATCACTGGGAATTCAGGTTTCTTTCTTTCAGAAGAGAATTTGTTCTTTGGAAATCTCCTAATAACTTTGCATATTTATAGAACTTGTGGGTTCTAGGAATGTTTTCTACCGTGGGGAAAACATGAGGAATTGTATGACTGAATGGATATTAGAAATATGTTACAGCTTTGTCCTTGTAATTTTGTATTTCACTTCCAGAGGAAAAGAGCAGTGGATTCCGGCTGAAGCCACCAATACTTATCCACGGTCAGGCACCTAGTGCAGGTGAGTTCGCTGTTTACTGCAACAGTACAAAGAAACCAGCTTGAGCATTTTATTTAATTAGTAGTTTCATCAACCTGCTATTGTAAATAGATGGTGGCAATACCTATGTGTCTGCAGAAAAAAATCTTGGCTTCTCTAGGGTGGTTGTGCCCATGTCCACTGTGTAACGTGTGTGGACGCTGATCCATGTTGGATCAGCTGTGCATGTCTGAAGTGCATCTCCCAGTTGTCACTGCTTAGCAAACTTGTTTGTGCTTGGAGTAATCCTGCAGTCAGTGAACTCGATTCCTTTGGTAGCAAACTGGAAGAAAAAGGGTGTTCCAGGAGTGCCTTGATCAAGTTCCAGCCATTACTGAGTGTTCAGTCTGGGACCAGGCCAGGGTAGTTGGAAGTGTCAGAGTGCCCACTTTGCTTTCCCTGCCTTTTGGTGGCAGGTCCTTGATCATGCCTGTTCTGCACTAGAGGTTGGCTATGACTGAGTTCCCTGTTTACTGATGTAGACCCAGCCACTATCAGAAAGACATTGGTATTACAGCTTCTTAGGAATTTGAAGGGGGGGGGAAAACAAACCTAAAATTATTTAGGTAATGAAAGCTATTACTGCATAACTATATGGAAACTTCATTTCACTTGCAGAAAGAGTGGTAAATTTAAGAAAGGAACAAGCTTTTTTGAGTTTATGAACATTTGAACTTAGCTTTATATTCTGATGTCATGCCCTTTGAATATGGGTGGCCCGTGAAATAGAACTAATTACTATGAGTGAGTTGTGTTGCAGTATTGTATTGGATCAAGAGTTCATCTTGACTTTTTTCAGTGAAGAAAACTGAACCTTCTGGGTTCACCATAACCTGCTAGAGCTGATGTTACAATGTTTGGGGTTTTTTTTATTAGGGTGTTAAAGGTCAATTAGCTTTTTGAATCTTAGCAGACTTAAGAGTTGTAGTGCTGTGCATCTTACTATAACAAACCAAAGAGGCCAGGTTAATTCAAAAAGCTAAAAGGTTGTTAAATGACACAACACAACTATTACAGTACCAATATGTTTGATTGTATGAATTAAAAAAAAAATCTTTACCAATATCTGGAAGGAGAAGGAGGAGAAAAGAAGACTTGGAATGTGTCTTTATTTGAATAAAATGTCAGTGTATAAGTAGGATTACTGGTGTACTGTTCCTTTCTCTTACATACTGGCTTTTATTTCTGGATCAGTAGTAAACTTTTGTTCTGTGCTTTCCTGGATTAGGTAGACAATATATTTTAAAGTGTCTTTTAAGGCTAGGAAATAGTCTTCCCTTTTTGGGACTAACTCTCTTTTGAGGCTGAGTGAGGGGTGGAAAAGAACGGAGTAGAAGCTTTTCTAGTGTCTGTTTTTTCATTGTGTGTTCTGTTAGAAGCAATTAGAGAAGATCAGATGAAGCTGAATTTTCCAACTTTAAAACTTTGTAGTTCTTGAAAAAACTTTGAACTTGCAGGTCTCCCTAGCCAGAAACCGAAGGAACAGCAGCGAAGTGTACTCCGTCCAGCAGTATTACAGGCACCGCAGCCGAAGGTTTTCTCACAGATGGGTAAATAATGCTTTTGCATTCTAAATACAGTGGAGAGGGAACAAAAATATTGAATTTGTTTAGTGTAGTGGTTTGGTTTTGCTCAACACCCGCCTTGGTTTTTCTAGTTTTCTCCTTTCAGAAGAGAAACTTCTGAAACGGTAAGTGTATCTGTATTACATGAGGGATAACATAGTGGAATCTTCAGGTCTTGTGTAGGATGACTATCTGATGTTGCCAGGCTTCTAACTTTGGTGAAGTCCATGCTCGAGTTTTGGAATAAAAAGACTTCTAAGGATGTAGTATAGCAATCTCAAATGACAGCATTGACCATGGTGTAATAAGCAACTACTGGTAATTGATCAACAGTAAAGTACCTAAATCAATGAGAGGTGGCTCTGGGCTTGGGGACCATTTTGGAGTTGGGACTTTGAAGTACAATTTTAATTCTGAATATAGAATTTTAATTCTTAAGTTTGGTCATTCATATAGCGCTTATTGTATTATGGAATTATGGAATTTGATATAGGTGATGGAAATAGGTGGAATTAAAGTCTGGAAGTTAAAGCAAAAAAAAACCTGTTTAAAGTGTCCATGTCTCCTAAACTCCATGTTCCCCCAGCCTGATGCCGTTTGTTACATGGAAGTTCAGTTGAACAGAAACAGTAGCAACTTCATTTAATGCTGAATCTGGCATAGAACCAAACATTTCTAGGTTGATTTCTTGACGTGCCTCCTGACACAGATTGGACTCTCCAGAGAACTTATTATTGGGGTACAAATTTTCAGTGGGAGTTTAGTATGGGAGCAGGTAGATCAGTCTGAAGACAAGCCCTGCTGGCTGTGAACAGTATTAGATTGGAGCAGGATGGTTGCTTGAAGTTGTATCTGTTGAAGTCCTTACAACATTTGTATAGATTAATTTGCTGACTTGGTTTTCTGCATTTGGAATTTTGATTCTGCTAAGAATTGCTGAATTATGGTCCTCATGTCTCTTGCAAAATACTATGGGAACTTTTTAGTTTATGTAGCAATGTTTAATGGACTTAAACAAGAAAACTGTGTGCAATTTGCGTAAGAAAACTTTTATGACAGTCTAAATATCTGGAGAGTTTATGTAATTTCTTTATTTCCATGTTGCAGTTCTCAGCAGTGGCACCAATGGTATAAATATCCCTCCAGATTCTGCAGCCACATCAGAATCACCAAGTGATGCAACGCTGAAAAGTTCAGACTCTGAAGACAAGGTGAGTTGGAGAAGGAGACTCAAGGTGTCATATAAATATTCTCTGAACAGAGTAAAAAGCCAGTGGCAGTACGTGAATTCCCTAAAGGAAGTGGACAGTGCAGGTAATAAGGGGCTGAAAAGCTTCACCTAGAGCAAAAGACATCTAAGTGCATTGGAAGTTGTTTATTAGCTATCATGAAAGAAAGATAATGAAATATTCACTTCCAGTTCTGTGTAGTTTGTCCAGTCCTTTCCTTCCCTTCAGGTTTTGAGCTAACCATTAGCACCTGAAGGTCTTGATTGATAGCATGAACAGGATGTTTGGGGATTTTGAGTGTAGGTGGGTTTTTTGGTAGCTTCATTAGGCAATTGTTTGCTTTTTGTTGCCATATTGAGCATAGAAATAGTGTTGCTAATACAAGAGTATGGAACAGTTTACTTGAAATTCTAGTCTTAATCCTGAATATGCAAGCAGAAACGCTTGCAGTGTGAATGGCTTTCTAAGGTTTAGTGATAGGCTACTACCACAACTAAGTAGCGATAAATAAGCATGTACCAGTAAACCAGCTGTGTATGTCATTAGGGACGCCCTCTATCTGCTTTTAACGTCCAAAAGTCCTCTTAAGTTTTTTAATCAACTGACCTTGGAAAAAGTTTTCTGGTAGAAGAAAGCTCTTAAATCTGGTTGCTAAGTATAAATGGTATAAGGCTTCATAACTGAACATTTGAAGTTTTACCAAGGGTTGTGGTGAGATATTCTATTGTCTTGGTATTTGTAGTCAATTTCATCTGCCTGAAGCTTTCTAGCACAGCTAGAAGTCATTTGAGTTCATGCAGTAGTTGTGTTGCATGCTGGAGTCTCTGCAGAATATTAGATGGCTTGATGAGAACGAAAGATTACTTCTGGAATTGTTTCATATTGGTAATTGTATGTGCAGATCTGTGGCATAGACTTGGTGTACCACAGAGAGAGAGCTTCCTTGTGAGGGCAAGTATATGGTATTTGCAGTGTTACATGAGTGTGGTCTGCGTTTGTTAGAGCAGATGTGAGTCATGGTCTTACTTTACTGGCAGAAAAGATTTTTCTTTGATTGTTGGGGTCGCTGAGCCAACCACTGTGATGGCTGATGGGCCAGAGAGCCCCGAAATAGCAAAGGCCTGCTGGTGGAAAAACTCGGGTATTTCAAATACCTTTGTTACCTTTGTAAAGTAAAGGAAAAGCCTCTCCCAAAATTCCTTGCGAATTGTGGCCGTAGCTCCAGATTCTGTTTAACGGAAACTACATCTCCCAGCAGCCTGTGCGGCTGCTTCCTTGACCTGATTTCCCCCACTCCGCCCCTTCCCTCTGCTCATTGGTTCCCTTCCCTGGTCCCGCCTTTGTACTGCCCCCATGCCCTCAGATCACTGGCTCTGTAACACTACGTAAGACTGATGACAAGCATGCTGCTTCCTCTTCGCCCCTGGTTTACTCTGCGGAGGATGGAATAAACCTCGACCGTGGAATTTGCCATGCGGGGAGCCCTCCTTGGTTCCTTATCTCTGGTAATATTGAGCTGTCTGGCTTGAGGGTGTGTGTGTGTCATCAGCACTTAAACAGCTGCATAGGGCAGGAAGGAGAAGCTAGCTAGTGGCTAGAAGGCCGCACCCAAGCGATCTCTTGCCCGAGAAGCTTTCAGGGAAAACAGCAGCGAACTCCTTTTCGCCCTACCACTGCCCTTTCATTTAATGTCTCTGTCTTATGCTTATACAAGGTAGCAGAGTGGGAATGTTCTCAGTCTGGTGGTTGTCATACCCTGAGCAGCTCTTGGCAACTTCTACCTATATGGTCTCTGTCTTGAAAATCCCTAGGAGACTATAGGGGGCCTAAGCAACATTGTCCTCAGATGGGTACAAGCTACAGCCTTTGATCCAACCTATCTTGACTGGTACTGGAGTCTGGTAGCTGAAAGTTGTCAGATGTGCAAGGACACTTAATAGCCTTCAGCCTTTTTGGTAGCAGGGAGATGCTGATCCTTATCCAGAAGGAAGAGGATGTGTTAAGGAAATCCTAGGCTAATGATTTTTTCCTTGTGTTCAACAGAATGCTCCTTTATGCTGTATATTTCAGTGGTGAAGGACTACTCCCAGTGATCAACACTGGCCCATTTCTAATTGCAAGCAGAAAAAGGATGTCTTTGAAATGCCAGAATTACAGTCTGAAGGCAGATGATACAGCTAGGTTATGCAAAGGTTGTCCCTTAAACATAAGTTGTGCAACTCTTGGACCTAATGTAGTGTTTTTTTCCTACTGCTTTTTTTGACCTATGCAATATGTGCAGGAGGCACCATAGCTGGCATGTGGAGGCAACAACACCCTACTTGGGAAACTAACAGAAAGAGTCGGAGATCTGTGTTCAGTGATGGTTCTGTAACCTCACTGGGATCATGGATACAGGAGGTTCACTTGGACAACTGGAGTACTGCATTAGATACAAAAGGGCTTTTTAGGAAATAAAGCAGGAAAGAGACAGGAATGGGTTCCGCTATGCTAAAAGAAGGTGTTTGAATGCAGAGGCTTTGTTTTGGGAAGGCACTGAATTGGTCAAGGCTTTATAGATTAAGATCAGAAGGGAAGCTGCCAAGAGGGAGATTAAAGTGAACCTTCACCAGATTTGGACTGATCGAGTAGAGTAAGTAACTAAAGCCCTTGAAGAAGTAGAAGCTTTGCAATTACAGGCCTTGGTTCTAAAGGAGAACTTTAGTACTTGGACACCTGATAAAATGGCAACACGTCCTGCTAGAAATACTCCAGAATACTCCTAGAAATTTTAGGAATAAGTTGATGAGACTATTTGCATAAGCTGGGTAAGTTGACATGGGACGTATTTAGCTGTACCTGGTATTCACAGCAAAGAACTGGCTAGAAATACAAAGGTTGAGAGTAGCTGTCATTGCAGCATCAATGAGATGGAGTTTGAGATCCTGAGGTAACTGGGGAAGATAAGTAGCAGAATAAAGATCCAGACTTCAGGAGAGAAGACTTCCGCTTGTTCATCAAGCTGGTTGGTAGGATTCTGAAGGACAGCAAGGCTCATGAGAGCTTGTTACCTCCATGGACAACCACCTTAGAGAATTAATAATTTATCCCAAAGTGCATGAAATTGTGCAAGTGTGGCAGGAGGCCAGCGCATATGGGCTGGGAGCTCCATAAACCCAGAAAAAGAATGTGCATATAACTCATAAAAGCAGTCAAGACACTGAGAGGTATACAGAAGGATTGTCTGGGTGTGGGAGAGCTGGGAAAGTCTAAACTGAGTTGGAAATAACAGGGAATGAAAGGGCTGCAAGCAAGGCTTCTGCTAGTGTTGGCAGCAAAGGTAAAATGAAGGAAAATTGTAGGCCTTCTGCAAAATGTTGAAGGGAACTTAGTGATGAAGGACATGAAAAAAAAATCTGAGGTACTCAATGCCTTTGTCTTGTTTTCTACTGAAGAGGTCTGCTGTCAGGTCTACCAAGTCCCTTTCTTTAGGGGAAGTTTGAGGAAGTGAATTAGTACAATAAATTTTCTTAAGGACTCTTTTATACAGTTTGACATATACAAGTCCATGAGACCAGACAGGATGGATCCATGGGTGTGGAGGGAGGGCCATGATTTAACCCCAGCTGGCTGCTAAGTACCATGGAGCCACTTGCTCACTCCCTCCACTCAGGTGGGATGGGGAGAAGAATCAGGAAAAAAGTAAAGCTAGTGGATTGAGATAAGAACAGTTATTTAACTGTTGAAACAGAGTAAAGTATGATAATAATAATTGAAATAAAAAGGGGGGGGGAGAGAGAGAGAGAAATAATACACAAAGAAAACAAGTGATGCCCAATACCCAGTTGCTCAGCACCCACTGATCTGTGCCCAGCCTGTCTCCCGGCAGCAATCAGCCCCTCACCAGCAGCTCCCCCAGTTTACACACTGGGCAGGATGTTCTGTGGCATGGAATATCCCTCTGGCCAGTTTGGGTCAGCTGTCTTGGCTGTGCTCCCCACCAGCTTCTTGTGCAGCTCCTCATTGGCAGAACATGAGACACTGAAAAGTCCTTGACTTGGGGTGAGCATAACTGAGCCACAACCAAAATATCAGTGTGTGATCAAGATTATTCTCGTCCTGGATCCAAAATACAGTGTTGTACCAGTGTTGTACTGGGAAGAAAATGAGCTCAGGACAGGGAGCTGGGGGGTGGTAGTGTGAGACCACTACCTGTCCTCAGAGAGTTGGGGTACTGTGGAGGGTCACAGTTACTGGGGAAGAAGAAAACGTGGCACATGTTTCTAAGAAGAGCAAGAAAGAGGTTCCAGGAAAGTAGAAATTGCTCAGCTCCTTCCTCCCCATTTGTGGTAAAGGAGTCCTAGGATATGAGGCGCCTTAAAGGGATTGAGAACAGCCAGCACAGATAAAACAGAGACTAACCTGATGGGTTTTTTACCCTTTGAGATTATTTGCTTTGCAGAGAGTCCTACTTGTTGATTTTGGCTTTTGCATGGTCTGAAGTATCATTGTCATAGCCAAAATGGAGAGAGGTGTACTGGTTGGGTGGAATTTAAAGTGGTTGAAAAGCTGGCTAAAGCAAAAAGATGAGCTTTGAGGGTAGCAGCCAATGGTTGGAAGTCTGACAAATGTCAGTCCCTAAAGGTACTCCTTAGGAGTATTCTGTTCAACATTTACACAAACAGCCTGACAAGGTGGAATATATCTTAAGTTTGTGGATACCAGGACTCTGTGGGAAGGGGAAATGGTCAATATGTTGGAAGGTGGGGGCTGTTCAACAGGATCTCAGCAGGTTAGAAAAATGAGCTGAGAAAAACTAGCTGATGGTGAGCAAATACAAAATTCTGTACCTGGGGTGAGAGAACCCATTTGTCGACTGAAGAGGGGCTGGCTTGAAAGTAGCTGTGCAGGCAAGGCTTGGAGATCCTGATACTGCATGAAAAGTGTTGAGACAAGTTCTCACATGCAGAATTTATTAGCAGATCTATAGCTGATAATATTGCTTCTAAGGGCGACAGTTACTTTATGTTGGAGAAAGGGAAATCAAAAAGGGAAAACTTCACATTGGCCAGCCATAAAGACTAGTAATGGGTTCCCTAGATAGGCATCTTCCCCCAAGTGTCCTCTCCAGTGGAGCAGGTGGTACCCCCTGATGTTCTTCCCATAGTAACTATATAGTTTTCTTCAGAGTATCCTCAGACTTCCTGTGGTTTTGGGGGTTTCTTCTGCTTATGGTGCTGTTGATGCTGATGGAAGTGTGCTTTGCTGAGGGGTTACTTCTGTATGCAAGTCACTTGTGAGGCTTTGTGTGTGTGTAGTGTTGGGTCTTCCCATCAGTGTCAAAAGCTCTGGGGTAGGAAGTTAGGACAGAGGCGGGAGGGAGTGATTCCCATGCAGGTTGCAATTGCTTTCCAACACTACTCTAAGGGTTTGTAAGTGCAAGGCTCTGGGTACAGTGGAACAAGAACTACAGTATGGGAATATTCAGGAAAAGTGCCACCACAGCAGGTGCAGGAAGACGTCACGAAGCCACTTGTGGAAAGCAGGTGGCAGAGGTGCAGAATACAAAGTCCATAGCAGAACAAAAAGTGTAGGAACCTTCAGATGCTGGGCAGCAGTGATGAACAGTAGGTCTAACATGAATAAGTAGCATATCCTTTTATGGATTAAGGGAACTTACGGGCTGCTTTACTACAGCTGCAGCCAATAAATTCAGGAAAGTGATCTTTCTCTTTGTGCCACTGGTGGACGGCATCAGGAATACCATATATAGTTTGGGGCTTGACAGTGCATGAGACACTTAAAAATGACCAAAGGGACTAGTGGCTGGAGCCCAGGATGTGTGATGAGAGAATGAAAAAGCTGAGTATGTTCTGCTTGGACTAGGGCAGGGGAATTTGACTGTTCCCCTCAGCTGTCAAGTGGTAGGTGGTGGAAAGATAAGAATGAAATTAGGAAGTGTCTATCAAACAGATGAGAAGCTGCAGGTGTGATGTGAAGGGGATTCCAGACGGGTTTTAGGACAAAACTATCATATTAAGTGTAGTTGAACATTGAACCAGACTACCAAAATGTAGAACTGTCACATGTGGATTTTTTGAAACTTGTTATGAGATCTTGGGCAGTCGAATATACGTTTGAAGTTGATGCTGCTTTGAACGCAGTTTGACCAAATGATTGTTAGAAATTCCTTTGAACCTTAACTATTCTGTGATTTGCTAAGAAAAACACTTAACAATGGAGACATTATTTAAATGCAAAACATGCCTTGTAGATCTGGAAGGGTTATTGGCTTGTCTTTGTAAATTAGTGTGTTGAATTAGTGACTTGCCTTGTTAAAAGGTGCTTTTATTTAGAGAAACTCAACTTCTTAGGCTACATTTTTCCATTTCTTTAGGCAGCAGAATGTCAGAAAAAGGAGTCCAACAGTGATGATGACAGCTGTGAGAAGGCTGAACTAAATGCACAGCAAGCATTTGTATTTGGGCAAAACTTAAGAGATAGAGTTAAGGTAAACGTGTGTTTGTTCTCTTGACTAAGAGTTTATGAAATACTGTGAAGCTACTATATGAAAAGGTTAAAACCTCCATGTATATATGTAAAATTAAAAGCTGTGAACACAGCAGAGTTGACAGTTTAATAAAATTAGTCTTCTGGACATTTAATAAATGAATTCTGTTAAGTAGCATAAGAAGTTTTTTCAAAAATAAATGCATCTACTGCAATCATAAGTAACAACTAAAGCTCACTACAATGTAGTGTTTTCTCTTACCTTGTGGGTTAGAATTAAGTTGAAATGTTGTGCTAAGATGCTTCCATGCAACCAAGACTTCACAGAAAAGATGGAAAAATGGGGCAGCCTGGGCTCAAACTTGTGCATAGAATAACTGAGTTGAATTGTTAGTACTTCCTGTTGAAGACAGGTTTGTACAGGTTTCCTAGCATAATAAAAGAAAGTGTAACATTGGGACATAGACTTACCTTGTTTTACTGTAGAAAGCATTTGTGGATGGAACTTTGTCTTTGGAAAGAATGAGTTGAAAAACTTGTGGTCAGTAGTTAAAACTATTGATATATACTTGTTCTTTTTCTAGCTAGGAGATGAAAGTGATGAAACTGCTGACGTGCAGAATGCTGGCCTTCTGACATCAGATATACCTTCTGCAACAAACTATTTTCTACAGTACATCAGTTCCAGGTGAGACTACAGGGAAACCAGTAGAACAATTTTCCTTACTCTTTATTGAAAATTCTTTATGATTCTGCTCTTTATTGGATGCAGGGTTTAGACTGGGTCAGTGGGCACCCAGGCTTCTGAAGAATGAGATGGCAATCATCAGATCTTGGGGAATCATCAATCATCTGGTCAAGGGAGATGCATTTGATACTATTTATTTGACCACATCCTCACCAAAGCCTCTTCAGAGAACCAACAAGCATGAGATGACAAGTCTTCTCATGAATGATTAGAAACAGTGATGGACTAAATTGGAGCTACCAGTAGAATCCTGTGGAGATCTGCACTGTATTTGTGTTGTTCAGTATGTTTCATATATGATATGGATAAAAGGAAGAATAGTTAAAATTTTTTCATAATAGTAAGCTTTTCAGAGTTATGTAGAGGGCCTGTATGAATAAGTTAGGAGCCTAATTGTGGGAGGATTGGAGGGTTTTGAAAGAATTTCTGATGAGGCAATAGTATCAGAAGAAATGTGATGTATAGGTGCCGAGTCCCTCAGCCCCTCGACCGGATAGCTGCAGATGTATGAGGGAGCCACGGTGACTCAGCCGTGTTCTGCTGCCACAGTCCACCGGCGGCCACTTGTCAGTGCTGCACTCCCCTTGGCAGTCCTCCCGAGAGGTTGTCTGGTGGAGCGGCGAGCCAAGGTGCAGAGACAAAGAAGCAGGGAGAGGCTTTTCTTATGGTATCCAGGGACAGGTTTATTGCCAGGACGGGTCAGTGACGGATAAGCCCCGAATCAGGCTTCGGGAACAACTTTTAAGGGAAGGAAGTGTGGCTAACAGTGTCAGCTGGGGACCAAAGGGAAAGCAAGGGACCAGGGACAGACAGCCGCGATATCCAAGAACAGCATTTAGGAGGTAGGAGCAAAGAGCCTTAGCTAATGAAATTACAGAACTGGAAGAATTTTCTAGAGAGAGAGGCGGTGGCTCTATATCTCGTCCTCGCCCCCTGATACACCCTCAGAGGATTGCTCGTCCACCCATTGGATAGCGAGAAACTGATGGGCATCAGGAGAGAGCAGCCCGGGGCTGGGCTGAGCCACCGCAGCATATAGGTAAACTGAGGCAGCCAGGAGAAAACTGCTAATCCTGTCTTATGTAGTGGTGAGCTCTAAGATGACAGCCTTCACTTGAGGCTAAGGTAGTGATACAGCTCTGTGAAAATGCTAGCTTAGTAGTGGTCAAAAAATGAAGTAATACAGAATGAGTAGAAAACAGAAGATACAGAGCTGTGAATTCAGGTAATAACTGGAAAAGCGTGAGGAGAAATCCCACCAAGAATGATGATGGAGAGCAACATCTCTGTTCCTGGAGTAAGCTGAAGTTCAAATTATTTGAGGCCATGAAATAGTTGTAGGAAAAGCACCAATATGTTCTTGCTTTGTCCTTATATTTGGCATTCTTAAGATCCTGTTGTTCACCATGCAGTAGGCAGTTTTGCAGTCCAGTGAACTTTTGATGCTGAACTTCAGATGATGTGCTGGAGAGGTAGAGAACACCTTTGTCCTTTTGATGCCAGATCAATGTCTTCCCAAGAGACACATTCAGATATGTTCAATCAGATTTGGCAGACAATAAGTACTAATATGTGACCTTCAAATACTGAAATACTTTTTTTGTATTTTCCAACTCGTATGACATCTACTGTCATTTCATTTGAGTGTTTACTTTGGGAGGATTTATTCATGGTGAGTCAATTTCCAGAAACCTAGTTTTGGACTTATCTTAAATAGTGTCTCTAAGGGGAGTTGGCTCTGGTTTTTCAGCTGAGATGGCAAAGCATTATGGTAATCAACTTGTAAAAGGAATCTCCTCCCTTTGTGTAACACTGTCAATTCTTTAAAAACTGTAAATGTGCTAGGTTGCATGGCAGATGCTGGTAGGCCACATTGGGTTCCCTGTCAACATTTAGAGCTCAGAACTGTGGTATTTAATTCCCCTAGTAGGTAGAGCTGTCTTCCACTGAGGATCTCCTCTGTTGTAGGAATCCCCTTATTCAGAAGTAGCAGCTCTACATGTACAGCTTAAAGGTTTGTTTGGTTTCACTTGAATCATGTAGATGTGAGTCCCCATTTTCCAAACTTGGTGAAATGCACATAGGCTTGATTCAGAATGGTCTGCCTTTTGTATGTTCACTTTGTGAGCAAGCTGGTGTCTTAGAAAGGTGTGCCTGATGGGAAGGGACAGGAACAATGACTTGTTAAGTCTTTTGAGTCTGTAAAAGAATAAAATTGTTGTCCTTCCTAAATAGGATTTAAAATCTGTGAATAAAAATACTAATGGGAGGAGGATGCTTATTCTATAAGGAAGAAGTAAGGGCCGATATTTGATTGTGAAACTTCTTGGAGAAGGTCTGGTATTGCAACTAGTCTGATAAAAGGCGTTACTCATTCCTGCTACCTTTTCTTCAGTTACGATCTTGGAAGTGCTTTTGTTTCATTTCTTTCCCTTTTTGAGAGAATTGACATAAAAATATGTAGTAGTTCAAGTCTGTACATGTAAAATACTGTTTTAAAAAAAGTATGTTATATGATTAGACAATAAGCCCTCATTTAGCATTGCTTTGTATGTTATTAGTTATCTGAAGGGGAAGATTTTTACGGAGACAAAATCATTTGTTGTCACTCTGAGAGAATTCTCATTCTATAAAACTAGAATGTGCTCTTGTGTTAAGTTGAATTAATTTTTACCTATGTTTGTGTCAATCAATGCTTACTTCTTTAAAGCCAGTGATAATCACTCACTTTCTGAGGAATTTTATTAGTAGAAAATAAAAGAGGTATTATTTTCTGTCTTGTAAAACCTGGTTTATTTCTTGGGTTTTTTTCAGTGTAGAGAACTCTACAAACAATTCAGATGCATCTAGCAACAAGTTTGTTTTTGGACAGAACATGAGTGAGCGAGTCCTAGTGAGTATCCGCTATGTATATGTTGTAATTTTGCGAGCAGTTTGTTATGGATTCTCACTCAGGAATTTTGAGAGCCTTTAATTATACTTGTCACTTGAGTATGGGGTTTTTTTTCTGTGGTTTACCTTGAAGGTAACTTACTTTGAGTGCAGCACGGGAAGTTCATTATGAGCTATTGTCTATCCAGCAATACTCTCCAGGTTTTCTCTGCCAAACTCTCTCAATGTAAGGAGATTCAGTGCCCTCTCTGTAGTGCATGTGGTTCTTGTTCCCAGGCATTTTATGGCACAGCTTGTTGCTTTAAATGGCTATTGGAGTATAAGAGGGTATTTTATGCTTGTCCTCAAAATTGAGAGCAATTCAGTTATGTGACTCCCCCCAGGATGGGATTTCAAGGCCAGCAGTAAAGCAGCTGCCTCAGGACTGAGGTATGATTCCAGAAATGCTGTTTATGAGGTACCAACCTAAGGAGTAACTTCTAGTACCTCACTGTTTCCTGCTGGTTTTATTCCTGTGCTGGAACAAAATGGAGGCATTTAATGCTGAGTGTTTAGACCTGTCTAAACTACCAAGTAGGAGTTCAATCAACTATGCCATGAGTAGCTGTAGCTGAAATTGACTTGCTTTGGTGAACAAAGCAAGTCAAAAAGCTTCAAAGTAAGGATTGAAATTTGGTATGAGTTCAAGGGAAAATGATTTGAACTGGTTTTCAGGTCACACTCCATTCAGTTCCTTGGCTGTCTAGTAGGATAGCTTTAACTGTGAAAGCATGTTGGCTGTGAGATTCTTTTTTTGCCGTAAGGTTTATAAATAATGGAGCTGCCCTCGGTACTTTGTCACTAGTCCTGTTCAGCAGAATTAGTGTTTGTTTTCTCTCTTCTGTTTACCTCCTCTTATTTCTGTGATAGAGTCCACCAAAATCAAATGAAGGTAGTACAGAAAGTAATAAGGAGAATGCTGCTACAGAGTCTGGGTCTGAATCGTCTTCTCAGGAGGCCACACCAGAGAAAGGTGAAAAACATTATATTAGGAATGGTAGTTAATCCTTTTTTAAATTATTGTATTTTTCAATATCCTGTTACTTTTCAAAAACATAAGATTTTTATGTTACCTTTACTGTCTCCTGTGACCAAAGATACAGGTTGGATGTGGAAGTTGCTGAATGCTGTAGGTCCTCTAATATTAAACATGTACAGGCTGCACTGTCTTTTTCATTGTCATTCTGTACTGGTACAGAATGTGGTACTGGGAGTATCTTCAGCAGAATAGAAGTAGAGGGAATTAACAGAACTGGTAGTAGGAGAAATGTGGCAAACTTTTTTTTAATAATTCTATTTCAAGTGACTGAATTTCTGAGTCAAATGTGTATTGCATTGAGCGAGTACACCACATGTTGCTTGAACTCAGAGCTGTTTGCTGGATTCCGTGTCTTCAAATTGTCAAGATGTTATGGAAATTCTGAGAACTATGGGTTTTCTTCAGTAAACTGCTTACAAGCCCAAAAGAAAGTGGAAAATTAATTGCGCTGTCCATGTGTGGGCACAGCTGTATGGCTGGCAAGAGTATCAGTACTGCTGGAGCATCTACAGATAAGCAGGTGTCCATGCAAAGGTTTTGAACTGTTGTGTGTAGGGACAAAACTTCTTGATAACCTATTTTTTTTGTCTCTTGTGCTTGTAAAACAAGTATTAAAAGACAAGCTTTAACTTCTGCTTAAAATTTCAGTCCTTTTTTATGTGTTCTGTTAAGGTCTGTCTTCTATACTTTTCAAAAGGTCTCAAAATTCTGGTGTACTTGTGTGAGACCTTTGTGCATCTTTTAAAATTATATGCTAATCATTCTCAGACTCTCAAAATGTTGTTCAGCTAATAATATTTCAGAATCACTGGCAGAGTCTGCAGCAGCCTATACTAAAGCAACAGCAAGGAAGTGTTTATTAGCGAAGGTAGAAGTGATTACTGGGGAGGAAGCCGAAAGTAATGTGTTACAGGTAAGAAACAGAGTAGAGGAGCTTTGAGTTTGTGGGGATTCATATGGATGTCCAGTGAATGCACACCATCTGATTCCCTACAACTCAGCCTTCTCTATATCTGTAATGTTATTTTCTTGTGTTAAAATGCAAACTTTAGCTATTTATATCAGATCCTTATTTATTAACGTGTTATCCATTGTTTTTTAATTTCTTCTTTCTGAAAAAGTTTTAGTGTATAAGCCATCCAGGTGTATCTTAAGCATACTTTTCTGAATCCATCACAGAGAAGCTTCTATTTTTTATGAGACAATTATTTGAAGAAAATTTAAATGAACTTAAAAATATTAAGTTTTTTAATTGCTGTACTACTGAAGATTTTCTAAAACTTGTAATGGACTATTTATGCCAACAGTGTAGTTTCTTGCAAAGCAGAAACTATATCACAAACACTCAGGAATTTGGCTTGAGATACTTAATTGAATTAGTGATGTTGTAGGATATTTGGTCATGACTTAGACTCCTGATCTTAATAATTTATATTTAACATTGTAGTTATTCATTAACTTAAATATACTTACTCCAGTATATCCTTAAGAAAAATGTGCAGGGTTTTCATATAAAATGAAGTGGTATATGTATTTTCTTCTCTTCTTTCTTTATCTTCCAGTTATAGCGATTTTTTCCTTGAGATATTTTGTTTCTCAGCATTTGAACTGTGTTGTTTTCAAGGATAGCTTTTTTATTCTTACAGACATGATGCTCTATTCTGACATCAAACAGTTGCACTGTCAGTATCTAATGCCTATCAGTTACACTTGTATTACCTTATAAAACAATACTCTATAATGTTTATCTTCTTGGACTTCTTTTTGCCAGACATAAATGGTCTGGTACTTCTCTGTTTCTGTGTAAGTCAGAAATGTCTGGATGCTTCACGTAATTGAACAAGACACTGAAGAGATAAAAATCCTGTTTCACTTAGGAAAACCACAACTTTCGGCAGTTGTATACTTAATAGAGTACTGACTTGCATGAATATGTTGTAACTTAACAGACCTCTTGCCTAACTTTTATTCTTTTTTTCCCTGTGAAATGTAATGTATTAGTATTCCAAATGGGACTTGTACAGACAGAACTATGTTAATGTTGTAGAAACAGAGTATACAGAGCTTGATGTTCTGGGGTGAAGAAAATGAGAAATGGAGGGAAGAAAAATGGAATATCTTTTCCACTTAGTGCATGCTCATCTGTGGGGAATTTGAGGGGTGATGGTTTGAGGTATAAAACCTCAGCAGTAACAGTGAAGTTGGATTAGAGAGAGGGATATAGAGTAGAGATGTTTGTCATGGAAGAAAAGGAGAGCTTGTATGTCAAGAAGGATCATTCCTACTGTTGGAAAAAATACATACACCTTTTGAATTTTATAACTAATGAACCCTGCAGGGAAAAAATACATACACCTTTTGAATTTTATAACTAATGAACCCTGCAGTGAGGCAGTAAAAATACTTCACTTATTAATGACTCTGTGTGGTTCAGGCTTTATGAATTGATAATGAGCCAGCATGTTTGTTCATCCTTTGCTTCCTTAATACAGGAAGAATTTTGTTTTGCTTTCACTATATTTGCTGGGTCTTCCCAGCAACAAATACCATCTTCAGTGGTGCAATGTGTACCTAAGGCTTTTAAAAGAATTGGCTGATACAAGGCAGTCTCATGACATTAAGTTTCCTCTGTGAAACTTGTATCTTACCTGAAAATTGCCTGTTATTTTGATCTTGAACCCTTTTATTCTTTAAGAATATATAGCTTCTGTTAATAAAACCTCATGAAAACAGACAGCATATTTTGAGAAATTTATTGCAAAAGAGAGGATGACTGTTTTCACTTCTACAGCTATAAACAATTTAAAATTCCAGTTTGAAATCTGAATATTATTTTAGCCAACTGTAGGTGACTAAGAAATACGTGATTACATCAATCAACCACTATGCCATAGAGATATTTTCTGTTACAGATTCAGTGCAAGCTGTTTGTATTTGATAAAAGCTCTCAGTCTTGGGTGGAAAGAGGTCGAGGGCTCCTGAGACTCAATGATATGGCCTCAACAGATGATGGAACATTACAGTCTCGACTGGGTAAGAGGAACCAGGGGAAATGAGATACTGCATGACAGTCATGCTGTTTTCATAGGGTTCTTCCTTGACACACAGCAACTTTCACTTCAGTTTGTCTTAGCTACAGCAACTCAGAAGCAGTTTGGACCTTTTCTTTTGCTTCAGTTAGTGAACATTTGCCCCCTTCTATTGCAGGAAATCTTCCAGTTCCTTTTTACCCCCATAAAAGCAAGCCATGTTTAGTAACTAGAATATTTGACTAGAAATTTATGGTAACATCATTCAGATCTCGCTGTTTTGGATGGGTTGCTTGCGATGGGGAAGTCTGTTTGAATAGTGCACAATTGTTCAGGCTGGCAGGAATGTGCATTAGCCTGAGATTATCAGTGCAGATGCAACTGTGAACTTTGATGTATTAACATATAAGGCTTCAGTCTAAATACTTTTAGATATGACTCATAGTCTTTAATAGCCTTGTTGCAGTTTAAGCCCAGCCAGCAGCCAAGACCCTTGCAGCCACTTGCTCATTCCCCCTCCAGCAGGATCAGGGAAAAAATTGAAAGTGTATAAAAATTAGAAAACTCATGGCTTAAGATAAAGACAGTTCAATAAAGAAAGCAAAAGCGGTGCATGCAAGCACAGTAAAACAAGAAATTAATTCACTGCTTCCCACGGGCAATCAGGTGTTCATCCATCTCCAGGACAGCAGGGCCCTATCACACGTAATGGTGACTTGGGAGGACGAATGCCATCACTCCAAACATCCTCCCTTCTTCTTCTTCCCCCTGCTTTATATCCTGAGCATGGTTTTTATGGTCTGGAATATCCCTTTGGTCAGTTTGGGTCACCTGTCCTGGCTGTGTCTCCTCCCAGCATCCTACGTACTCCCAGCCTCCTCACCAGTGTAGCAGTACGAAAAGCAGAAAAGGCCTTGGCTTTGCACAAGTGCTGCTCAGCTATAAGAAAAACATTTCCGTATTATCAACCGTCTGTTCAGCACAAATCCAGAACACAGCCCCATACCAGTGACTGGGAAGAAAGTTAACTCTACCCCAGCCAAAACCAGCACAAGCCTACATTCCTCTCATTTACAGTTGTGACAAAAGCCCGAAAGAGCTTACTTGTAGAAAGACTGAAACCTTTATACAATAAAAAGTGTCTTGACTGTTTTGAGCTTCCTGATGTGTCTTTTTCCACCTAACTGATCTTGTAACTTGGCTTTAGTGATGAGGACTCAGGGGAGTCTCAGGTTAATCTTAAATACCAAGCTCTGGGCTCAGATGCAGATTGATAAAGCCAGTGAGAAGAGTATCCGGATCACCGCTATGGATACAGAGGACCAGGGTGTTAAAGTTTTTCTTATATCAGTGAGTACTGTTTTTTGTTTATGTCTTAACCTTCCTACTAAAGTTGGTGCTTGCTTAAACTGTAGTTGAGGTTGGTAGCATTCCCATTTTTCTTTGCACCCTACACTGTCTTAACATCACCCCTGCCCCAAAGACAAGGCACCAGGTTGTCCAAAGCATTGCCTGTGCTCTGTTCCACACATACTGAGACTCTGTAGTGTTTAATGAAGATTGCTTTCTGATATTAAGAAAAATGGGCATTATTTAATAGATTTTATGCAATAGTTTAACCAAAATTAGATCTACTGGAAATTTCAGCACAGGAAAGCTATCAGTGTCTACAGTGCAGAAGGATGGATAGGTGCCCACTGAAAGGGAAACACTAAAACTCTGTCAAGAACATTATATTAGTACTTAAAGGTTACAGAGTATTCAAAGCATTAACAGCATAGTGAAAGTGATTGCTGTGCTTGCTAAATGGGGAACGGCAATCCCAATCAGAGTCACTAAAACACTTGGCATTTCATCATACAGTCAGCAAGGAAGAAAGGTCATTTCCTAATGTCTCTTAAAGCACTTAAAGATTTTGAGAGGTCCAAACACATCCTTTAGATTTACACTGATTCTACACAAGATGTTGCAAAAGAATTAGTGTTCCTAGGGATCAGAAACTGAGAACATCAACAAATGGTCAGCTTTCCCTGTGACATTAGGTTTGTAGGGCTGGGATCTGGAGTCCCAGAATGGAACTTAATGATACCAAATATGCATTGATGAAGAAAAAGAAATGAAATTAATGGATAAGTTTTTCTCAGTATTTTTCTAGATTTGAAAGTTTTAGTTAATCTGTCATCGGGTTATTCACTCTTGATTTTAGCATTGATAAAAAGTATGTTGTCTGGAATTATTTTTTCATTACAGCTCATTGCAGGGGAATTTTGCAGATGCAGAGGTGACAGATTCAAGTGCAGATGGGGCTGATGGAAACTATTTTTTATGAAAGAATCTGAGAAGTGGGATTGTTACCTTACAGTTATCATGGAATAAGGTTAATAGTTACTATGAGGACTTAATTGACATAGTGAAGACAGTTTTGTAGTATTTGAAGGGAGTTTCTTTTTAAATAATGTCCATTAAATATTTAGTTTGATTGGCCTAATAATTGATTAGTTTGAAGGCATAAAGTGCCCATTAACCTTTGAGAGTTAAAAATATATATTGTTCAACAGAATATGCTTCCCTCAGAAATGGAGGGAAGTGCTTCCCTCTGAAACAGAGTCTGTTCAAAAAAAATTGTAATAATTGCCTGCCTGAGTGTCCATTCAGTTTTCTCATAATATCTCATATTGAAATTTTATGCCAGTGCCTCATGAAACAATTGGCTTGATTATGATTAACTAATGTGTGAAGTTGAATGATTGGCAGGCCAGCAAAAATCTGCAAGATTTTAATTGAAGATCTTTTTAATATGAGCTTTTGGGAGGTGTCAGGAAAGCTCTGTTATTTCTGTGTGAAGAAGGCTATATGTTATCAGCTAGTACTGGCTATGTTAGCCAGAGAAAGTTGGAGCTAAGCAGAGGGAATACACTCTCACCACCAGAGTTCAGTGTTTTCTAATGTCCTGCTGTGTGTACCACAGCCCATTCTGACTGGTTTGAAAAATACTTAATGAGAAAACTGAAATATATTGTGAAATTTGGCATGACTGGGGTGTATTATGTCAGCAGTATTTTATTGTGTTATAATTCTGTGCACCTTTTTCTTATTTCTGAATATTAAAAAATGCAGGCAAGCTCTAAAGATACAGGGCAGTTGTATGCTGCATTGCACCATCGGATCCTGGCCTTGCGGAGTAGAGTGGAACAAGAGCAAGAAGTCAAGAATGTAGCACCTGAGCCGGAGGTAACACAGTCAAATGAGGAAGACAGTGATGATGATGTCATTGCACCTTCAGGATCAGTTGGAAGTGGTAAGTAAGAAAGACAATGGTGTTTCCTGTTTTCCATGCGTTTTTCTGTGTTATTTCTTGAAGGCAGACTGTGCTCTTTGTATATGTCAGTGGAGTAGGACTATTGCATGGACTGCCTTTTTGAATGCAACTACTTCTTGCTCCTTCTCCAAACTGATAAAAGGCCCTTGTGCTGCCTCTGAGTTACATGCCACAGTTTAGCAGAGATTTTCTCTGCTTTTTATCATTTATGGGATTTCTAAGTGTGGTTCTGAGTTTCAGTTTTGCCTTCATCATGGCCAAGAGTTACACATAAAACCTGAGATGACTCAGTGTCCTGGTTTGAGATCAGTAGACAGCATCCAGACTGGTCTTTCAGTAGAGAGCTGTTTGGAAAGCAGATGGTTTACAAAGGGGCATGGAAGGAGTGTAATGTTTTTTATTGTCCATGAAGAGACCATAATTTAAGAAAAATACTAGTCTTCAGTTTGAGGAAGGCTTCCTTTTGTACTCTCAACTTGGAAGTCATCTGTGCTTTGCCTTCTTGTGGCTGAGAACATCCAGCCTTTGACAGTCTTCCATCCAGATTGACAGAAGGGGGGAAAAAAGAGGAATGAATAGGAGCAAAAGCAGTGGAAAGATTTGAAGAGGTTGGAAACTGAGCTTTTAGGCTTCGGGATGCTGCTGGGATCCCTGAACCAGATTAGTCAAGAACATAAAATTCTACAGTAGACAGATCTTAGTCTGGAGAAGGAATATGTGAGGCAGGAGAGGAGGAATTCTACAGTTCCCATCTCTCATTAACACCTGAATCTGAGACTTCTGTAGGCTGCTTGGGATGGGTCTCTTACTGCAAGGCAAGAAACAAAAGAGATTTCTTATGACTGAGAACTACTTTTATTGTTTCAGGTCCTAATGATGAAGGTGATGGGCAGAACGTTGGCAGCACATAGCAGATGTAAGCTGATCTGCTTGCAAGGCTGCTATGAACACCATCTTGCAGGCGTCTCTGGATACCCCAGGCCAGCGATTATTTCAGGCAGTTTTGAAAGCTCTGGGACTTAAGAACTGTGCATCTCTGTTCTCTTTGTTTGGTTTTTTGGTCTGGATCAGTAGATTCCACACAAAAAAAAGCAGACTTGGAAACTACCTGAATGTGGTTTGGGACGTTGAAAGCTCATCATATTGATGAGCAAAAAAAAAAAAAATCCAACCCCAAAACAAACAAAAACACAAAATGCAACTACCCCCAACCATTTCCCCTCTTCCTTGTAATTAAAATGGCACATTACAGCTTGTCACAGCTTTTCATTGGGACCTTTTGGCTGTTTCTTCAGTAGTTCATGTCTTGCAGGTCTCTGAGGTAGAACTTTTCAATGCAGTTTCAACTTGAATTCTGCTTTTGTAACCCCTACTCCCCTTTATGCAGGGAAACCATGTCCTCACCAGTTCCTATGCTCACTGGCTGCTCTTTTGGGTTCCTTTTTCTTTGGACTGCAGATGGGGCAGGTTATGTTTTTACCTTTTAATCCCAACATAGGTTGTGGATGTGGATGCCATTGTTTGCTGTCTAGTGGGTTTGTAAACAAAGAAACAAAACATTGTGGTTCACCAGAAAAGCTTTTCTAATGCAGTAATAAGAGGATGTTTTGCTAACTCCTTTTTTTCTTCCCATTTCATTATTATTTTTTGGGGATTTATATTGTGGTGAGACTTTTTTATTTTAGTTTTTCAATAAGATGCTCTTGTGTGTTGAAAAAGTGAAACTATTGTTTTGTACTGTTCTTTTCTGTTACTATTTAAGGGAGAGCTAAGCCACTATATACAATCGATGTCGCATACAATTTTTCATAGAAAATGTTATGTTTCTGTGGCTACAGTAGAGTGTAGGAGGCATACACGTTACATCTTCAGAAAAGTTAATGGCAGAACAACTGTTAGCCCTTGGAAGAATAAAATAGGCTCATGTAATGAGCTCTTCCAGCCATTAAAATAAATCTGTGTAATAAAGCAGCTCTCATTTAATGGCTTGATTCAACAAGCCATTTAAGCACTTGCCTGACTTAACTATATGTGAATAATCTTACTGAAGTCAATGCAACTCTTCATGCTTAAAGTTGAGGACATTTTTAAATATGTTGCTGAATTAATGGCCTTAAATAGAAAATTTAACTTCTAACCCTTCCTGTCCCCATTCCATTTCCTGAAGTCTTGCAGCATGAAGAAAAAGGTAATACTGCCAGACTTGAGTAGTTTGGGCTGAAGGTTATTGTATTCTGTTCCACCACAAATAAAAGCAAGAATATGTTTTTCTGCGTGTAATTCTGAAGTACTCCTACTGTAACCATAACTCACCTTTTTTGCTTTGGGTGTTTTTTAATCATTTGAGCCTTTTGTATGAAAGTTGAGTTTTATTTTCTTATTGAAACATACAGTATGTTCTTGTCCAGCAAAGTTGGAATTTGGTAGTCACCAGGTCACTTTCACTATAAATTCCCCAAATTGTTCTATTTCCTTTATAAATAGTTTGCTGATAGATAATTTCTGACTTGCATGCTTGCTCTTTTGTAGGTTAAGGATCTAAAATGCATCACCTAAAAAAATGAAAGGGGAAGAAGTATTTGATGTAGCATGAATTGAAAACAGAAACCCAGGTTATAGTACAAAATCAGCTTTGAGTATTCAAATAGCAAAACAGTCCTTATTGCCTCTATTTTAATGAAACACACTTTTCACTGGCAGTCAAGAACAAGTCTTCCCCTGTTTTCTGTTGTTAACCATCACTGAAGACTTACGCTGTTGGGGCAGAGGGTGCTTTTACTTTTCCTGATAGCCAGTTGAAGGAACATCTGTTATTACTTTTCTGGGAATTGAAAAGGGCTAATGATAAGCTCTGCCACTGCATCTTGGTCTCTCTGGATTGTCTGCTCATGCCTTCTTGCATTTTGGTATTCTTTTTTCCTCCCTAGATTACCAGTGTTTTTACCAATGAACAGACCTGTTGCTGCACCCCTCTACCTATGCCATGCTTCAACGGGAACATGGCAGGTTCTTTAGTCCCCACCACACAATTGTTTCTGCATTACAGGGTCTGGGGACTTTCAAGTAAGTGGTCTGCATTTTAGATCTAGGATCTTCTTACATTGTTGAGATACTCAAATTTAAACTACTCTTTTCAAACACCCTTGCACCGTAAAGGTGTTTCTTGGCAGCAGCTTGTTCATAAGGAAATTTAATAAGGTGTCTTGGCTAGCACAACCTACTTCTGGGGTAAACAGGCATTATTTCCTGGTCCCAGGCTCTATGGGGTTTATGCTGAGTCTCACTTTGAAGTGTTTTACATGAAATGCAATTGATGGTGCATGAAGATTCAGAAAAATGTGAATAAGCATGCTTGGTTTGGGGTTTGGTGGTACACAATCACCTACAGCTTTCTAAAAAATTCGGCAACTGTTTACTGATGCAGATTTTATTTTTAGCTAGAAGCTTTGCATAAATGTTTATAGTGAAGGCAGAAATGCTGCTGTGCATCCGGACAGAATTGTGTTGCTGTGCATCCCAACAGAATTGGCAATGGGTTGAGTTCAGGCCCTGCCCAGCAAGGTATAGTTAGGCCAAAGCAAAACCCTGACTTAGCTCTCTGCTTTAAGCCTTAGTAAATCAGTGACAGGCAAAACCAGATAATGCCCATGTGTCTCAAAAGATTTATGTAAGACTGTCATATCAAAATGTACATAGGAATTACAGTAAAACCTGTGTCAGCAGGCAAACAACTAAAACCCCCAAGCCCTGCGTTGCATTTCCTGTACCGGGCAGCGGCTGTTCGAGGAGAGGGTGATACTGACCAGGTCTGCTGCCTTATAGCAGTCTTCCCCTTGATTGTGCTCCTGCTCCATCTTTCCTCTTAGGCCTTTTGTTAACTTTTGTGTGGTGTTGACAGTTCCTGTACAGCCTGTGTGGCTGCTGACTCACAGGCACAGCCTTTCAGGTTTTCCAGTGGAAAAACAATACTGAAGAGTATAGTAAATTTGAGCATGCTTGATGATAACAACAGTGTACTCTGGCAACCAGGAGGGCCAACCATGTCTTGGGGGGACATCATGCACAGCCAGGTGAGGGAGGGGATTGTGTTCTCTCTGCTCTGCACTGGGTCAGCCTCACCCTGAGTTCTGGGGGCAGTGAGCACCACAGTATAAAAAAGACATTGAGAGTGTCCAAAGAAAGGCCAGAAGGAATGGGAAGGGTCTAGAGGGGAACCCATATGAGGAGCTGCTGACGGCACTTGGTTTGTTCAGCCTGGAGAAGGGGAGACTGAGGGGAGACCTCAATGCAATCTTCAACCTCCTCATGAGGGGAAACTGAGGGGCAGGTACCAGACTCGACACTCTCGTGACTAGTGACAGAGCTTGAGGAAACAGCATGAAGCTGAGTCAGGGGAGGTTTAGGTTGGATACCAGGAAAAGGTTTTCCACCCAGAGGGAGGTTGAGCACATAAGGCTTCTCAGGGCAGTGGTCACAGCACCAAGCCTGAGTTCAAGAAGCATTTGGACAGTCATAGGGTGGGATTGTTGGCATGCCCTGTGCGGGGCCAGGAGCTGGACTTGATGATCCTGACGGGTCCCTTCCAACTCAACGTGCTCTATGATTCTATGAAAGTGTTGCTAGAATGGTGATGTCACTGAAACCAGAAGCAAGCCTCTTATCCATAAAATGCAAAAAAAGAAAAAAAGATTACACCCACAGGAAATACAAACATTAATGTAAGAGAATGTAATTACAACATTCTTCTGTAGTCCAGTTCCCAGTGCATGATGCACGGCTTTAGAGAAGACAGGGCAGGAAATTATCTAAATAAATGAGTCCTCAGCTATCCTGCACTAGAACTAGGGTGGGAGGTGACCAGATTGTTAGAAGCCTCCAGGAATAAAAAGACCCTCAAACTTTGTGATGGCTCCTCTCTGTTCCCTGAAGTATCAATTGATGCCATTGCTTGGGTATTACTGCCATTAAGTGTTCCTAACATGTCCCATTCTGCAGTTCAACTGGTCTCTTGTTCTCCCAGTGAGTGTAGAAAATGGTTTATTTCCTTTCTAGAAACATGTTACATATTTGAAAATTTACCATGTTTCCCGTAATCTTCTCTAGTTTTAGGATTTCCAGATATGATAATTGCCATAATTTGTCATACAAGATTTCATTAAACTGACTTTTCACTGTGTGCTTTTTCTCCCGGTGTTACTTTGTCTTTCTGTGCACTGACTTGCTTAAATTGAACTCTAGTCCATTGTGTGGGTAGCAGATTTTCAGACAGATGCTATAAAGATGTGTTGGGGTTTTTTTAAGTTTCTTTTTTCCCCTCCTGGGAAATCAGCACAGAGCAACACAGGTGCATGAGAAAATTGCGGAATTAGACAAAGTCAGTCTTGATTCTTTTCTACTAGGTGAAAGTACAGGTATCTCAATTAGAAGTGCTTACAGATAATTTCTGTAAATAAAAGTCTCATTTGAAGATAGTATTTAGAGCTCCCTTTTGGCTACCTCCTTTCAAGGATCTCTTTACAGAACTCTTCCTTTTGTAAAGATACAAAAGCTGGTTTTGTCATTGAGAACACTGGTAATTCTGTTGCAGGTGTGGGCAGTGAATGCTTTTTCCAAGGTTATCTGTGAATTTAATGTGCGGTTATTTTGTGTGAACCACTCCTCATCGAATTCTGGTAGCTTACCTTCAGCTTGTAATGAAGCTGGAAGAGGCAAGTGATGATGCTGTGTTTGATGTCCTCCTCCTGTTCCAGAGATCAGGAGGTATCACTGAGCCCTCACTGCAGGATGTGTGCTGCTGGTAACATGTACCTGAGCATCCATGTACTGACTGTACACTGTCGTCTGAAAAGCAGCCATTTAGCAGACAAGATAAGTTCCTGTTCTCTGGAGAATTCAGAGCACAACTGCTTCTGCAGACAGGAGATGTATTGGACAACGCCCTACAAAAAGCTCCCGAGAGGGGAGGATGGGGAAATGTTTTAAGAATGCAGTTTGCTGATGGATGGTTCTGCCATTTCTGAAAAGGTTTTGGAGATAGAAGGAACCCCAGTTATTTGCAGCTTTGTAGTACGATGGCAAGCCCCTCCCCCTATTTAAGGGAACTAATATTCTGTATCAGCAAGTTTATTAACAGTAAAAATATTTGGAACCAAGTTGATGTTTTAAGACTAACATTACATTAGTTATGTGTTGCTTTCCCTGGAACTTGCCTGTTTATAGTAAGGTCACTGTTCCCTCCTACTGTAACAGCTCTCTGAAGTTGGCTGGGGAGGGTCTGCAGCCCAAGGATGGGTATCTGCTGAATAAATCCTACCAGCACTGTGGCAAGGTTAGCTGCAGTCTACCCACGAGGCAAGTAAAAAACTGTATACACCAGGGTGCTGAGTCCTGCAGCTGCAGGCATTGTACCTGCTGCAAAGGAAGAGATGTGAATTCTCTGTCCCACCTCCCGTGTCGGTGGAAAAAGCACAGGATACGGTCTCAGAAGAGCTTTTAACAGCTGCTTGGAGCCCAGAAAGCTATTTGTTATTTAATGGTGCAGTCTTCCCCTGTGCAAGATTCAGTGGCTTCTGTATGTTTATATGGGGGAGAGAGCATTTGCAGCGTGTGCCACCCTGCAGGCGAGTGTTTTCTCCGTCCTGCCGTCCACAAGGGTCACACAGCCTTTCATCCGATGTGCTTAGAAAGAGCTTTAAAAAAGGCGCAAAGCTGCTCTAAAAGATGATTATTAAAGCACTGGTGAGTGCCTGATGGTGGCATTGGTTCTGTGTGTGAGAACAGCATCCTCTCTGGCACGCAGAGGAAGCAGTGCCCAAGCCGAGGGACAGTGGAAGAGCCTCTGTTGTGAATGTACTCCACACCAGTTCCTTCTGGCGCTGAGACAACTCTGGAAGGGAGGTGATTTGCCTGCTCTGTTGAGCACACCCCAGCACCTCTCCGGTGTGCCACAGCCCGGCGCAGCTGCCGCACCCTGGCCGTGCCCCTCCTCCTCTCCCGGCTGTCGGGCTCGTGAAGCTCCGACTTCACTGCCGGCCGGATACAGCGCTACGAACAGTTCCTTTGGATAACGGAACATCCAACTCCAGCTGTTTTGAGCTCCTATCGCAGAGAATAGATGCTGTGGGGGACTCAGCATACCGGAAAACGCAGAAATCAAGTATTTAATACGCTTTTCACATACAGGGAAAATAGAGGTAGAGAGGTGAGAAAGCTTAAGCTAACCACGATAGTTGTAGACTATCGGAGCTATTTCAAGAGTCGGGAAAACACCCGAAAGAACTTTGCTTGAAGGGATGTCACTGATAGGGAAGATGCGTGATAATGTCTTTACAAACAAGTAGATGGGGGAGGCCATGGGTGTTAACGTCTTTGAAATGAGTCTTAATGTCTCTACTGACTTCAAGCAGCAGGTTTGTTACAGAGCCCAGGGAGCTTGGCTCCTGAGACAGACAAGTGGGTTTGACAGGCCTGAACTTCTGAACTTTGGGATAAAATGACAGGTTCAAGGGGAATGTGGTAGGCGGTTCGGGAAGGCTGCACCTTCCTGGTACCTCAGCCAACGGGGAAAGGAAGAGGGCAACATGCGGCCGGGAATTTAGGATAAAAGGAGGCTGCGCCCTCCAAAACCTCGAGAGAGAAAACCCCGCGGGCGTGTGTCCCGGTGGACTCTCTCCCTTTATTCCTAGCCCGTGAGGGGTCCCAGCCCCCCGCGGGAGGGAGGTTGAGCCTCCGCGCTCGTCACGCGCGTGCCCGCGGGACCATCCCTGGCCTTGCCCCCTCGCGGGGCGGGGCCGCGCAGCCTCTCGCGATACCTCGGCCGTGCCCTTGTCGCCATGGCGGGGTACTGGGACGGCCCCGAGGGCGAGCAGTGCCCGGAGCGCACCTGGCTCACCACGCGCGTGGGCGCCGCCGCGGGTGGGCATCGGGGAGAAGGGGGCACGCGGGGGGGCGGCGGAGCGGGGCCCGGGCCCGGGCAATGACGCGCAGTGCTGTGTTGCAGGCCTGGTCGGGGCGGCGTATCGCATCATCCTGCTGCGGCCCGGCTCGGCTCTGGCCGCGTTGCAGACGGCGGCGGCGGACAGTGTCACGATGGGTAAGGGCCCGGACTCTCGGCAGTGTAACCGTAGGGTGGGACTCCCGCGCACCGCACGGGCGCCGGCCTCGCCTCTGCCCGGTTTGGCTGCGCCCTCGCACCTGCCCTTGTCTCTGCCTCTGCACGGTTTCGGTGGTTCTGTCCTCCACCGGCCCTGGGTCGTTGTTTGGCCAAGAGCCAGAATACTGAAACGGAAAGACACGTCCCTTATTTGCAGGTCATTTTTTGCAATCTAGAGTAAAAGGTACCTTTTTTTTTTTTTTTTTTTTTTGTATTTCCAGAATACCTGGTTTGCGGGCAAGAACATAGTGCACGCAAATTAATTTTTTTACTTAATGTATTAGGCATTGAATTTAATAAACTGCATTTGCTGAAGAACAATGCAATGGTTTTGGTGGCAAAAGGAAAATAAACGTGGAGTTTCTCCCATTACGTTTTCTAGACAAGGAGAAACCATGTAGTTGTCTTGAATTGTCTTTGGAAGAGAAAGTGAATGTTGAAGAGAGGAGCAGGGAGCTGAGGGGGCTGCATGGTTGAAGCTCCCTCAGCCCCTTGTCAAGTGCAGTTTTCCTCTTAGCAGACTCTTGCTTTTCAGTGTGATTCAATGGCTTGTGCCACCTCTGCCTCTCCCCAAGTGCTGCTACTCTGAGCTGGGGCACAGTCAGTCCAGGTCTGCGTTTTTGAGTAGTTTGACTCTAAACCAAGGTCTGGCATTTCCTCTGATGAGCTGAGGTCGTTATGAAAGGACTGGATCATGTAATCAACTATGATTTCAATAAATCCCTTAATCCTAAACAGGCACATTGGGTCCTCTTACCAGTTTCACACCTGAGGAAGGGTTTATCCTGGCTGCCGTTCTGGGGCCACACCTCATGGCCTCAAGCTGTGTGTTTTGCCTACAGATGCCTTTGTCCAAAGCAGGGAGAGCAGGAAAGCTGAAATGCAGTCCTAGATCTCGGGGTTTTGTTTCTTCAGTGCTCTTTTCAGCTGATTTTGGGATCAGCAGAATTCATTTTCTGCTGAAAAGCTGCACAGGTTTGTAACAGGAGCTGCTGGTTTTATATAGAGATTGAAAATTTTTATCTTGGACATTTTTATTGTTCCCAAGAAAGATGAATTGAAATTTGCAGATGGTGCCTGGTAGACAGTTTCACATTTCATGATCAAGAGTCTGTATTAGATACAAACCCAGCTTTTCTTGACACAACGTCTTTACCAAAGTTTGCAGTTATATCAGTGTAGGGTCTGATGGGATGAAGTGTGTAATTCAGTGGACAGGATGCTTCTACTTTGCAGTTTCTTAGTTCAATTCAAAATTCTTAATTCGATTCCAAAGTCAGTTTACAAGAAGAATAATTTACAAACCCAGTTAATTTTTCTACTATCCAGAAATCATTGTGAGCCCCAGGCAGGCAGAGGAGGAAAGTGTCGGGACTAGCAGTCTGCAGGGAGAGCAGAGCCCTTGGGGTTGCTCTACCTGGTGCTGTGGGGTGGGCTCACAGGGACTTGAGGGCTGAGTTACAGTGCAAAGTCCATGCAAAGCTGGGGAGGTGGCTGCACAGACACCACTGCTCCCCTCCAGTACCTCCAGCTGTCAGGGGCTATCCCATCAGCTTGTCGGGAAGGGCTGTAAGGCCTGCACTGGTACCCCAGCAGGATGTGGTACTGTTTGGTAGCAGCGGGTGTGGGGTACTCTGAGGGTCCAGCTCACAGCTGAGTGGGATCCACGTGGTGCAGGGGGAGAAACCCAGGGAAGCTGGGTGGGACTGGGTGATGCTGACCCTCACTGTAACAGTTGGGATAGGATGTCACTGGTTTTCCATTGTAGCCACTGTGAATATTGAAATCATGCTCAGTGTGAATTCTCGGTCCTTGAGGTTTTTGCTTTTGTTTTTTTACTTCTTGTTTACAGCTACACTGGGAGCTGTGTTTGGCTTAAGTACCTGCCTCAGTGCCCAAGTCCGGGAAGAACCAGAGGATCCTTTGAACTATTTCATAGGCGGCTGCACAGCAGGAGCTGTCTTGGGAGCGAGAGGTAACTGTGGACAATGCCTGCACTGAAATGTGCCCTTGCTGGTTTTAGAAACTTTTCTGTTGGGGATAAATGTTAAAGAATTTTGATGCCAGGCTTCTTTGGTAAAGATTCGTCTCAGCCAGTATTCATGCCAGTTTCATTGGCATTGTATGGGCTTGCTAAAATAAATATGACTACAGGAGGGGAGGACACCAAAGGGAACATGAAGTGATATACAGAATGAAAGGAGAGGTGACTCAGTACTGCCAGTAAGAGCTACCAGTTATACCTTAAAATTGCAGGATAGGAAAAATACAGTTGTGGAAATCCATGTTTTCTTGGCAAGAAGTGTGATTTATTTTAGATAGGAAGTACAATCTAATATCTGCCTTGTGTATTCTTCACATAGTCTGAGGGACAAGCTGTGTCCTGCTGCTGTTGCTCCTATAGCCCCTTGTAAGGCTTAAGCAGCTCCTGCAGATACTGACACAGCTCTGTTTTCTGTAGACATTCATCCTTGAACCTGAAGAAGTGAGGGATTTATTTAAGTTGTAATTGTGGTGAAATAGAATTAATCTTTATTTGTCCTAGTTGATGAACTGATGAGAGTTCAAAGCAGTGATTGTTATTTTTGTCACTCAAATGAGCCATTTAAGATTGCCCACTTAAGGGGATGCAGCAGTGGATTATTGAAATTGATATTTTAAATTGCAAGCTAAAAGCATGAGAACTCAATTTTATAAAAAGGCCACTTTTCCAATTCCTCTGGCCAGACAATGTTGCTGATGGTCAAGGGACTTAGGAAAAATGGCAGTCTATCAAGATCTACTACACAGGACCTAATGTGCCTTAATGGGTGTTCTCTGTGTATTTTCTTCAGCTCACAGTTACCTCACTGGCACCACAGCATGTCTGGGGTTCGGAATCACTGCGGCTCTCATGAAGATCGGTAACCAGGAAGGCTGGAGGCTGACAGGACCTCCCAAGCTGTAAATGTCAAGCTTTCCCCCGTGTGAGCTGGCTTCCAAATGCTGTATGTACTTAGGACATTGTGTAATAAAGATTCGGTCCAATCAGCAGTTGTCACAATATTGTGGTGTCGTGCGGCTGTTTCCCAGTGTTTGGGCTAAGGTGCAGAAAGCTGGAGCTGCTGAAGGGGAAGTGGCATCTTCTGGTCCAGCTGCGATTTCTGTGCTCAATTTGCTTTGCCTCCATGTCTCGGCACTGCGTGTGCAAGCGTGAGGACTATGCTGGAGCTTCAGTGAGGTCCTTGTAGTTGAGCGGGACCTGTGGGGTTCTTGACAAGGATTGGGATTACACTGCACTGACCCCATCAGTGAGGGTCTGCAGCCAAAGCTTCTGAAGAAGTGCTTGGCTCTGTGCTGAAGATGGGGAAGGTGGGGTAGGGAAGAAGTTGTGGGTTGCCCACAAGAAGGTGTTTTGGAGCCTGGGGTCTCTCTCCAAAAAGCATTTCAGGAAGTCTAGAGCTAAGTGCTTCAGGGTTGAAATCGAGGAATATCTGAGGCTGGAAGGGACCCCTGAATGCCAGCTGAGAACTGGAGCAGGTTGCTTATAGCTATGTCTGGTTGAATTTTCTATGAACAAACTGAAGTGTGTCTGCAAACCCACTAAGGAGGTGAAGAGCATGGAGGCACAGGATGCACAGAGGCAAGAACTGGTCATTTTGCCTGGAGAAAATGTCAAGATTTGATCTAATAGCTATTTTTCACAACTTAGTGGCTACAGAAAGTGCAGGCTCAGGTGTGCAGTGAAGGGTGGGAAATAACAAGATAGGGAAATTCTAACTAGATAGAAAAAAATAATCTCAGAAGCAGGATGGGTAAGTGCTGAAAAATAGATGTGACAAGATCTTTGGGAACACAGAATTAACTGGATGTGTGGGAACACTGCGGTAGAGATGGGACATTAGGGGATGGGTGCACGAGTTACAGAGACAGGGAATGTGGGTATGGGGGATGCAGGTGCATGGGAGAGGGGAACATGGGGCATGAGGGGAGGGGACAAGACAAGGAAATTGGAGCACCAGGGGACAGCAGAGGGAGGGACAGTGGTACAGGGACACAGTCACAGCTGTGGCAGGCTGTGTTGCTCTGGTATGTGCTCTGTGGGCCAGTGGGGTCTTGGGTGTGTGTGTGGTGGTCCTGGGGGCACTTGAGGCTGGGTTGAGGAGCTGGTGTCTCCGTGTGCTCCTGGGGCTGAGACCCCCAGCTCTTTGGGAGTCAGTGGGGCTGGGCTGCAGCTCAGGAGCACAGCAGGTGGTGGTAGACCTGTCACCCCCTCATGGGGGTTGGGGGGACAGGGGATTGTCTCCTACCTGAGGACTTGGGAGGGGGCTCTGCTTCACCCTGGCTCTGGAGAAGAGCAATGTTTAGAGAGGGGCCTGAGGGGCCAGGGATCCCCAGCAGGACCTGCCCAGGGTAGTATGGGGTTTACAGAAGCTGCTGTCAGCTTCAGCTGGCCCTGCTGCCTGTCCTCAGAGAATTCAGTGACCCCACTGCCCCAGCCTGGGGACTCTGGGGCCTTGGACCTCCCTCTGCCTGAGCCTCTCCCAGCTCCTGGCTGGGGCCACGTGTCCTGTCTGGTCTATAATTACTCGGGCACATTCCTAGAGGGTCACAGGAGTTCTGTGGAGCAGCAGCAGGCGGTAAGGGGGACAAGTGCACGGCACAGCATAACAGGCCATGCAGTAATGCAGGACACAGCATACAGCAAGCGCTTCACTGGGCTGCAAAGCGCATGGCCTTTGGTGAGCGACGACACGCAACGCGGTGCAAATAGCGAGCAATATGGTGGGGGCAAGGGGTGGCAACAATGTCATGAGGGTCAGCACACCTCAACAGTCTGTGGTGCAGGGGAGCATGACATGCAACATTGCAGACAATTAGCGGGATAATGCACCACAATGTGTGACAGGCAGCATGACACACAACAAGGCAGTGCACAGCAGGCACTGCCACGCACCAAGCAGGTGTGATGGGTGCTTCGCTGGGGGCCAGCATCTTGGTTGCTGTTGGACCATCAGTAGTTTCAGCTAATGGGGCAATGGCTGAGGAAGGGCTTGGTTGTATATGCTAAAGGACTGAAGGTCTGAGTGGTGACAGTGGCCTGAGCTATGGGGTTGTGGGGCAGCAGCATTGGCTCTGGGTCAGTAGCTTCATGCTAAGGCTTCAGAGATGAGGCAGGTGAGAGGATCAGGCTCAGTGGGGCAGTGAAATGGGCTGTTGTTCTCACCTCTGGAGCTGCGGTTTTGCCAAGAGGCATCAAATTTAGTAATGGAGCAGTAGCAGAGCCTGGTACCCCTGGCTGTGGGGTAAAGGCTTTGGTGGTGGATCCAGTGCTATGTGGCAGTGCCAACAGCAAGATCCCATGTACCCAGCCAGTACTCCTGCCATGGGCCAGAAGCTCCAACTGTGGAGACAGCACCCTGACAGCCTGCTCCATGTGTTCCCACAGGCAAGATGTGGGTTGCAGAGGGGCCAGCCCCAGACCAGTGGAGCCTGCGGGATCGGGCTCATGCTGGACACTTCCTGGCTGTGGCTAACCACCTCCGTACCACAGGACAGCTGGTGGATGTGGCTGTGGGCCCGGAGAGTGACATGGCCCATGCTGTGGTCCTGGCCTCCATCAGCTCCTTCTTCCACCGCTTCCTGGAGAGCAGGACCAGAGAACCACGCCAAGATCCCCCACCCCATGTCCCCTTGCCACCTGGGGCCACACTGTGGGGTTGGCGGGCTGTGCTCACCTTTGCCTATGGGGGAATTGTGCCCCATGGCCGGGCGAAAGAGGTGGAGGAGGCTGCCCGGGCCCTGGGTGCCCCCCGGCTGGTGGCTGCCTGTGCCCTGCGTCTGGAGATTGACCACCAGGAAGAAGGTCCTGAGCCCCTGGAGGAGCAGTGGGAGACATTAAGAGCCATGGAGCAGCTCCATGCCAATGGTGTGGGCTGTGACCTCCAGCTCCAGGCAGGGAACGAGGTGATCCCAGGTGAGCAGGGGGTGGAGGTCCTCCATGAGGGGCTGAGGAGTGGGACAGGGTGCTCTGGGCCAGCCAAGTCCTCTGGTGGGGATGATAAGGCTCCAGCTCCAGGTGGGGATCAGGCTCTAGAGGTGCCCTCAGGGCTGCTCCCTTTGGCAGAGCTGGGGCTTTGATGGGCATGGGGCCAGGACATGTGAGTTCTGGGGGCTGCACAGTGCAGAGGGTCCCCTGCTGCCTCCCACCATTATTCCTCCTTCCTCCTAGTTCAGCGACTGGCCCTGAGCTGCTCCTGTGACTTCTTCCGGGCCCTTTTCACCTGCCCCATGCGGGAGGCCACTCACGACCCTGCCGACCCGCTGGTCACAGGGCTGTCCCCAGCCGAGCTGCGTCTCCTCCTCTCCTTTGCCTACACAGGAGCTGTAGCAGGGCCATGGCCCATGGTCTTGGAGGCAGCTGAGACCTCCCTGCGCTACCAGGCCTGGGGGCTCCTCACTCTCTGCCTGGATGTTTTCACCCATGGCCTGACCCCAGAAACTGGCCCTGATGTGCTGGCCTTTGCTGTGGCCTATGGGCTGGATGAGGTGGTCCATGTAGCAGAGAACTACATCTTGGCCACCTTCCCCTGTGTGGTGATTACACCGGCCTTCTTGGATCTTCCTGCACACCTTCTCATCCGCCTCCTCCGCTCTGATGGTCTCAATGTCCTCCATGAACTGGAAGCCTTGGAAGCAGCATCTCGGTGGCTTATGGCCAATGGAGATGGCCAGGAGGATCTAGCCAAAGAGATCCTGTCATCTGTTCGCTTTGCCCTCATGTCCAGCTTGGAGCTGAAGAAGGTCCCATCTGTGACTGCAGGGGTAGCTGACCCAAAGGTCCTCCGTGAGCTCATGGTAGCAAGTTTCACCCCCATGGCCCAGCTGCCGTGCCGGGTACGTTCCTTGCAACAGGTGTTGGTGGTTTGTGGTGGAGACAAAGTAAAGGGCGACCTGACTGCCCGGAAGCCCAGCAGACACCTCTGGTTTGCAGACCGCTACCTCAGTGCTGTGGGGCTGGTGAAGCAGGTTGAGTGGAGGGAACTGGGACACTTTCCTGATGGCCCACGCTTCCGTCATGCTGTAACTGTGGTGGGCAACAACCTCTACGTCCTGGGTGGAAAGCACTACTACGGGGTCCATGACACCCTAGCCAGTGTCTACAGGTGAGAGCTACAGAGGACTTAGAGTTACCATGTGGCACCAGGACATCGTGGGATCAGAGGAGGTGTTGGTAGAGCTAGAGCTGCCCCATGGATCCAGGACATTGTGGCATTGCAGCTGGTCTAGTGGCCCCAAGACATTCTGGGATGGGTTGGGTGTAGGACTCAGAGGTGCCCTCTTAATCTGGGGTGTTAAAAGGCTTTTTGGGAGTAGGAGCGGGAGGCTTCTGTCTGGAGATGCCCCAGATCATTATGGGTTTGGTATTGTCCAGAAAGAGGGGATATTCCCATGCAAGGTAACCATGTGACCCCAAGGCATTCTGGGACAGGCAGGCTGTAGGTGGGTTGTTGCCCTTAGCGGTGCCAACATCAGCTCATGGTATTGTAGGTAACAGGTAGTCTTTTGCCCCCTTGCCTCTCAAACCCAGGTACCAGCCTATGGATGATTCCTGGGAGCGTCTGGCCAGTATGACATGTGGACGGAGCTACTTTGCTGCTGTGGCACTTGGGAATTTCATCTATGCCCTGGGGGGCACCTCAGGGGAGCTCTACTGTACAGATACTGTGGAGTGCTACGACCTGGCCAATGACACCTGGAGGTGAGGCTGCTCCAGCAGATGCCTAGTTTCCCTTTTCTCTAAGAGCCCCTTGCCTTGACCAAGGTGCCCACTGAGTGCTTTGGGTCACTAAGCCTCCAGTGGAGGATGGATCTGCAGTGGTATTTGGGAGAGGTCTACGGGGTGTTGAACAACCATGTCCCTTGTGGACTGGGTGTTGGTCAGTATTTCCTAGTGGGTGGCACGTGAGTTTTTGGCCAGTAGTGTGTTCATTGCGGGTCTTGTTGGCCATCTGCCAATGAGACAAGTAGTTTGATTCCTCTCATTGGCAGAATGTTCATAGGGTGATGGCCAATGTTGTCCATTGAGGGAGCCCACTGTGGTTGACCAGTGGTGCAGCGACTACAAAGTGCTGAACAGTGATGTCCCTGGAGTATCCATTCTGTGTCAGCTGATGTTGTCCACTGGGGCTCATTGGGTGTTGGCAAGTGTTGCCTGCTGAGTGGTCAATGAAGCCATGACACACCAGGGAACTCCTGGTAGTCAGTCACTACAGGATAGCCCTGCTTAACCTGTCCTTCACCCCTCCCTCTCTCCTTGCCTAGGAGGTGCCAGCCCCTGCCAATGGCTCTGTGTGGGCACGCAGCATGTGCCTTGGATGGTGAGCTCTACGTGTCGGGTGGGTGTGATGAAGCATACCAGTGTCAGGCATCCTTGCTTCGCTATGTCCCAGGTGCACCTGTCACACTCCTGGCCCCCATGAATGGCCAGCGAGCTGGCCACATCATGGAGGAAGCGGGTGGGCAGCTCTATGTGGCCGGGGGCCTGTGTCAGCGGGCTGGGCAGACTGGCTACAGGGACCAGCTGACTTTTGAGGTCTACAAACCCAAGCAGAACATCTGGGTCCTCCTCAGCCCCCTGCCCCGTGCACATGTAGTTGGGGGTGCAGCTGTACTGGGAGGGGAACTGCTTGTACTGGGAGGGTACAGTCATGAGACCTACCAGGACACGCACTTGATCCATGCCTACCAGCCGGGTACCCGGCGCTGGATCACCCGGGGCACCTTGCCCCATGCCTATACTGACCTACAAGCCTGTGTTCTCACTGTACCCCCTGCCTTGCGTGGTCCCAGCTGCCTTAAGGACCCCTTGAGATCAACTGAAACTCCCAATAATACCTAGGGTATAATTAACTTAAAAACTCTGCACCCCATACTGGGATACCCAGGTAGCATCCATGGGTACCTCTATGGGACAAAAGTGTCCAGACCCCTCTCCCAGAATGGTTTCCTCCTGCAGTTTCCAGCAACCCTTCACCCTCAAGGTACATGACCTAGACTGCAGTGAACCTGTGGAACATAGAGATTTCCCACACTGTAGCACTGTGCCTCCAGGAATACTCAATCCCCTTTGTCTGAGCCCTTCACTGGGAGCTGGGAATCCCCCAATTCCCCCCCACACCTGGGTTGAATAAAAATGCTTCCTGATTTGTCTTTCTGGGTCTTGTTGTTTCTGGTGGGGAACCCAGACATCCAGGTGCTTCTCACAAGAGCAGGAGAGCAGTGACCTGGATGTCCTGAGTGGATGACTCTGTATGCCTGTGTTCACTGGGCACGAGGGTGTATGTGTGTGTCTCAGGACTGAGAGGGATCTTGGGGTGCATAAGGGATCCTGAGGGAATAGAGTCCTGGGGGTGCCAGGATTTGGGCGGGTTGATGGAAGGGTTGATAGAGTACAATAGGGAGTCCTGGAGGCTTTGGGATTCCTAGGTGGTTTTGAGAGGTCTTGGATTCCTGGAGTGACCTGGAGAGCTTGTTGTGTGGAGAGGTGGGAGAATTCCAGGGAGGAGTTGCAAGGACAGGCAAAGGTAATGGGATTCTGAGAAATACTGGGGTACCAGTAGTGCCTGTGGGTAGGGAACTGGGTGGTTTCAGATGTGTAGAAGAAGGTGAAAAACTGTAGTCTAATGAGTTCTGAGGAGAAGGGGATAATCACTTCCCTTGGCCTGCTGGCCCTGTCTCTGTTAACCCAGACCAGGTTTTGTTACTCTCCCTTTGCTGCCAGGTGCACTGCTGGACCTTGTTCACCTTTCTGTCCACCAAGATACACAGATCTTCTTCCACAGCTCTGCTCCCCAGATGTCTGTCTCCCACTGTTGGGGCCTTCAGATTGTGCCAGCACTGGAGCTGCTTGCCTCATCATTGTCCCAGGAAACAGGGATAGCAAAGATGGTGTGGTAAGAGGACAGCACCAACAGATGGACAAGTCTCGCTTCTCGTGCTGGGGTTGCCTCAGAAGCCTGGTCTCCTGCGCACAGGCATCAGCGAGCTGCCTGGCAGCATCACTCACTGCTCACGGCCACCAGTGTTCGAGTCGCTCTGGTAACAGAGCTGGCTCGTTGCCCACAGAGGCCAGCTGTCTCAGACCCCAAAGCCCCAGGAGAAAAGGAGGCGAGAGAGGGTTTCTGTATGAATTCCACAGGTTTACTCCTCGGAGGGACAGGGACAGAGAACCAAGGGATCAGGGTTTGTGCAACAGGTTTTATACTGGAATACGTTGGGGAGGAGCAAGGGGTAACAACCAACAGGATCATAATATAACAATACATGACAAGCATAACAATAAATCATTTTAGAGCATAGGAGGGAATATAACAAAGTAACCAATGAAAAAATGACCTGGGGAGAACTTTCTAGATAGGAAGGTGAGGCTTATACTGCAGTGCCACCCTCAGACGTCCCCTCGGACTCCGAGTCACTTGCCCATTGGAGGGCGAGGACCTGACGGGCATCTGCCTGCCAAAGCCCACTAGTGGGCTGAGCCGCCACAGCAGACAAGTGCCCGCTTACAAATGAAGTATGTCCATGTCCGTGCACACCAAACCTTCACCAGCAGACATACTCATGCTGGCCAAGCGCAGGCACACGTTCCCACCTATGAACCCAGTAGTTAATCTGGCAGAAGGCCATGCTGACTCACAGCAGTTTGACAATACATTTGAGGCAATTAGACTGGAACAGTGTTTCAGGCTGGAAAAGTGATTCATAGGATCCAGCTGCTGCATTTATGTACCAGTGCTGGGACGAGCTATTCAACCCCCACCAATGGTGACTGTTGTCTACTTCTTACACCTCCCAAAATGTTTGAGTGACATCTAGACAGGTAGTCACAAAGTTTGGCTAGCTCCTGAGTGCTTTGTCCTAGTGTAATCCCTTACAAGTCACATCCATTGCCCTTCAAAGCCTCCCACCCTACTCCCCGGTACCCAGCCATCCCATAATTGGTCATGCGGAGGTATTAACATTTGCACTTTCCTTATTCCCTGCCAATGGGATGCTTTTCCCGTGTGATTCCGTATCACAGGGTAGGACTGCACATTTGGGGCAAAAGTCAGGAATAGGAGTATATGTGCGCAGTTTTGGATGCCACATTAATACGAGAAGGATCTAAAGCTATTAAAGAGTATCCAAAGGAGGCTGCAGAGATGGGGAAGGGTCTAGAGGGAAAGGGTTTGAGTAGCAGTTGAGAGCACTTGACTTATTCAGCCTAGAGTACCTTGAGGGAGACAATTCAACCTAGAGTACTCATCAGGGAGACCTCCCCTGAAGGAAGGCAGAGGGGCAGCTCTGATCTCTCCTCTCTGGGACCAGAGACAGGACCCCAGGAATGGCTGGAGCTGTGTCATGGGGGCATCCCAACGGACGAATATTAGGAAAAAGTTTTTCCCCCAGAGGGTGGTCAGGTACTGAATAGTCTCCTCAGGGAATGGCACAGCTCCAGGGCTATCAGAACTCCACGAGCATTTAGACAATGCACTCAGGCACAGGGTGGGATTGTTGGGGTGTCTGTGCAGGGCCAGGAGTTGGACTTGATCCTCAGGGGTCCCTGCCAACTCAGGATATTCTAGGATTCTGGGATTCCATGGACTTTTCTTCTCTGTCTTCACTATTCCAAATACTGAAGACTGTGGTGGCCGGTGAACATATTTTGTGTTGGGGGTGACTGGAGGGACTCCCCCCCGAGTGCATTGCTCTTTGGGATGACCTGTCCCGATTTGAATTCTGCGGTTGTCTGTCAGCCTGGTCACTCCCCCAGAGCTCTCCCGTTGGTCCCTGCTCCCTGGTCCCGCCTTTCCCCCAGCCCCGGGAAAAACCCTGAGTTTGGCGTTGTTCTCCTATTTGCTTCTGAACCTTCGACAGTGAACGTGAATAAACAGGAATAAACGTGAATGCAAGCAGATACCCTTCCCGACTCTTTATCACGGAGTTCATACTGAACCTGCCCAGGCATCTCTGGGGGCACGCGGGACCCCACGGAGCCAGGCAAATACAGTATTAGAAGACAAATTTCTCATTCACTGTGCCCTGCCAGGACTGTGGCAGGTCCAATGAAATTAAACCAGCACCCCTTTGAAATTCAGGCACAGAATATTTATTATGCAATTAAGAACCTGGCATGGAGTGGAAAGTGTATCGCATCTTTGTGTGCATCATTTGAACAGAAGCAGTTGTGACAGAGCACAATGTAAGTTCTGCTTGCCCTCACTCACCCTAAAGCCAGGCAGTGGCAGCCCCAGACTATCACTGACCAGTTTAGGACATTATCTTCCTCTGCCAAATACCCAGGTAATTATTTTAGCTCTGGAAACCTCTGGTGGTTTAAGAATACTAGAGCAAGGAGCTGGATGACTTCCCCTAGGCAAGCAGATCTTTCCCTTGTAAAATAAGGCAAGTGAAACAGAGCCACGACTCTCAATCTCTTTCTCTGAGTGTACAGAAACATTTACATGGTGTTACCCGCATATTTCACTCTGACATCACCAATGGCCTCAACACCCCTGTCCAGGCTGTAAGCAGATGGGGTCCTCTGGAATCCGAGGTCTGTGATGGTCAGCTTCCTGGAGGAAGCCTTGATGGATGTGTGCAGAGGACTGTGGTGAACCCACAACTCCTTTGTGGTGCAAAAGGAGTAACTTGCAGGAGGACTATGCTGTATCCCCAGATCTTTAATTGTGCAGTAGGTAACCTCAGGACACAATTCCACTTCCTTGATTGTACAGAATGTGGGGTGCTGGAGGGGGATTTTGAAGCTGCTGAGATGCTTCATAGGTCTTCTTGTTGACTCCCTCCATTCCAGCAGTGGATACTGCACCTCTTGGGTCTGCAGAGACTGATGCCAAGAGGGTCGCCCCAGCAGACACATCCATGCCAGCCAACCTGCTATGGCCAGCATGGTCAGGACCAGCAGAGCCAAGGAAGCCAGGTAGAGCGCCCAGTGCAACAGGCAGCAGTGCCTCAGCACCCACTGCCCCCACTGTGGACCCTCCCCACCTGCCTGCAAACGCAGCACGGGTACAGCCCGTCCTGGGATGGAGCATGAGCAGAAAGGAGGAGGAGAAGGTAGGGGGGAGCATGCAGGATGGGTGAAGGGTGTGGTGTCCAAGGGAGGTGGTAGTGTTGGGGCACGAGTGGAAAGCATGGTGTTGGCCGACATTGCAGGAGGAGACGGAGGTCTGACAATGGAAGAGGCCTCTAGCACGGCAGTAGAAGGCACTGCTGTGGAAGTAGTGGGAAATGTGCCAGTGGACCCCATGAGACTGGCATAGGTTGTGCTGGCAGCAAGAGTGGTTTGAGGATGGCCACTGGTGCTAGCAGGGCTGCTGCTCATAGTGGTTGGCAGTGAGGTGGCAGAGTCAAAGGTGGCAGGTCTGTGCAGGGTGATGGTGGTAGTAGCAGTGAGAATGGTGGCAGTGCTGGGGGTCTGTGTGGCTGTCATGGTGGGACTGGCTGGTACAGGAGTGGTGGTGCTGGGAGCTCTGATGCTTGTCAGCACCACAAGCAAAGTGCTTGGAGAAAGGGTGGAGGTACAAGGGGTGCTGAAGGAAGGTCTGGTGAGGGGAGGTCTTTTGGTAGTGAGGGTAGGCAGGCAAGGTGAGGTAACAGCATAGGGCATGGTAGTGTGCTCTTCGGGGATGAATGGATGTGGGGGGAAGGTGGTCACGGTATCTTTCTCTGTTGTTTCTTCCCCATAATTATATTCATCCCTTCCTTCCTCATCCACATCCCCCACAATGCTGCAGTTGAGCTTGAAGTGAATGATGGGCTTCTGCCTATGCTCAGCAGGGCTGTGGCACAGTACCTTCTCAGGTGCGACCTCCACCTTTGTTTCCTCCAGGCCCCGCTCTGGCTGATAAACAACGTCAGCATTCTGCTGGATCCAGGTCTGGAGGTAGTGCAGGTCACAGTTGCAATGCCAGGGGTTCTCAGTGAGGAAAACATACATGAAGAGGTGCCCTTTTGGAAAGAAGTCAGTGGGCAGGGTCTGCAGCTGGTTCCCCGAGAGCCAGAGGGTCTCCAACATCTGCAGGTCCTGCAGCAACTCCTTGGGTAGCTCCTTCAGGAGGTTGTCTGAGAGGTCCAACTCCTTGAGTGCCCTAAGCCCTGCAAAGGCCTCCTGGGGCAGCTGCTGCATCTTGTTCCCTCGCAAGTCCAGGTCCTGCAGCTGTGGCACTGTGCGGAAAGCCCCCGGGGCCAGTGTCTCCAGGCTGTTGTGGGCCACAGCCAGGTGGGTAAGTGCAGGCAGGCCCTCCAGGACAGGAAGGGCCCCCAGTGCATTGTGGGAGAGGGTCAGCTCCTTCAGGGACGGCAGCAGGGCCCCAGTGTGCAGAGCCACCAGCCCATTTTTGGCCAGGTCGACGTCCTGAAGCTGGGTGAGGGGCAGGAAGGCGGTGGTGGAGAGGGACTCCAGGCAATTGTTGCTGAGCAGCAGGATGCCTGTGTTTGCAGGCAGGTCTGGGGGCACTGCACGGAGAGCCTGCCCTGTGCAGTTCACCTCCAGGAGGTCCTTGACCTTGTTCATCTCTGAGGGGCAGGGCTGGGCTGGGGACAGCAGGGCCAGGAGAGTGACCAGGGTCAGGGCAGGAACCTGCATGGCCTGGAGAGGGAGAACCGAGGGGTGTGGGTGCAAGCAGGCATGCACCTACACATTGCCTTTTTCCTGTGCAAGCACCATTTGCAGCAGAACTGGTATCCCCTGCCAGACCCTCTGGCACCCTCTGAGCTCTGCAGCTCCTCCCTGGGATGGGGGAAGGGAGGGATGAATCCCACATCTACTGCTATCTTGTCCTTGGAGGCCAGCAGATGACATTTTGGCCCTTTTGCTCACCTTGTTCTCTTCCATAGTGGGGACAACCTGACTCATGGGCCTCTTCACAGAAATGCGTTCTCCACTGGAGCAGCATTGCTGCCCTCACCACTGTAAAAGCCATGCCTCTGCAGTGTTTGTCCCAGCATACCCACACCCAGCTCAACCCAGACAAATTGAGTGCTGGAAGAATCTCCCTGAATATGGTCTTACCCAACACCAGCTGAGCCCTCTGCTAGATTTGGATGGTAGGAGCATGAATCATGTGACAGGAACTTCCCATGCACAGATGTGGTTTCCATGAGCATCCAGGCCCCTGTGAACACTGTGACTCACCTGTGAAACTTCCAGCGTTTGCTCTCCTGCTGCTTTGCCTCCTGCTGCTCACGGCCCAGGCAGTGCTTTGGGCCAATGCTAGCAAGGAGCTGCCCAGCCCTCTATCAGCACCCGCAGCTGTGGGAAGGGAGCTGTGGTTTCCTGAGCAGCCAAACCCATCTCCTGTCCTTTCGCACAGCCCTTGCTTTGGCTGCACTGTCACATCACCATCTCTCTTTGCAAAATGTCGACGAGGATCAGCAGGCATTGCCCCAGCAGCAAATGGCTGAGGCCCACTGCAGCCTGCACTGGATCCTGCTTGTTCTGCTGCTCAAGCCAGTTTCCCCCTTAGGATTTGCAGGAGCGCTTGCAGAAAATAATTCCATTGGCTTCTGGAGAGGAAATGGGCAGGAGCATTGGCCACAGCTTCTGAGAAGGGGCTGAGGTGGTAATAAAATGACTATGCCCATGATGCTGGAGAAGCCCTTGCATCTGGACGCAGTCCCATCTGGACCAAGATGCCTTGAGGCTCAGGACATCTCTTGCTGTCTGTGATAGGAGTGGGGTGGACTAAGGCTCTCCTCCCCCAGCAACTGCAGTTTAAAGCCCTCTTTTCCAGCTTGGCAAGCCTGTGAGTGAAGATGCTCTTTGCCTTTTCTGACAGATGGACTCCATCTGCCCCCAATAGACCAGGTTGTTCAAAGCAAGTCCATGGGTCTAAGTAGCCAAACCCCTGCCTGTGGCACCAGTCCTTTAACCATTTGCTGATTCCCCAGATCTGACTGGCTCTTTCAAACCCCTTCCCTTTGACCAGGAAGACCGATGAAAAAACTACCTGTGCTCCAGAGTCAGAAGCTACTGCTGCTCCCAGGGCTCTGTAATCCTTCCTGATGCTGCTCAGACTGCTTTTGACTTTGTCACTGGCACCCACATGAAACAACAGCATCAGGTAATGGTGGACTGTACAAGGCATGGTAGTCTCTCTGTGACATCTCTGATATGAGTCCATGGTAAGCAGTGTAATCTAGAGAGCGCAACAGGCCAGTAAATAGCGCCTCCATACCTCTCAGAAGAGTCTCCTCCTACTATTATCCTCTTCTTAGTTGTGCGGATTGTTGTATGGGGAGCAGATTATGCTGCCTTACTGGTTGTTATATGGTGAGTAGATGGGGCTGCCTTACTCATCTCCAGTGCCTCTTCTGCTGGGTCTTTCCTGCAGACCAGTGAAAGGTTCTGCAAGGGCACCTCTGTCTTCTGGAAAGGTTCTGCAAGACTACCTCTGGCTTTGGGGGAAGACTGTTCTTCCTGCAGGTCCTTGCTGTTCCAAATTTCCATTCTTCCACATTAGCCCCCTTCCCTTCTGTGTGTGTTCTCTTGGTCCTCTTCCCTTCTATGTGTGTCACTGGGGGAGTGTCTTGCTGTTTGGCTTTGGGCTGTGGGTCTACTGCAAACTGTGCTTGGAACAAGCAGAGTCTCTCCTTCCTGGAAAAAAACTCCTTCTCAGACTCCCTGATACTATACTGCCTTCTCACTGCCTCTTGCCTTTCTCAGCTACTTGCCACAGGTGGTCCTCCACCTGGGGACACCTTTTGCAGGTAGGTCTGCTGCCTGTCCCTGCCCTAGAGAAAGATTCAGTCACTTCCTGCAGTGAGAGATCTGCACTGCAGCCTCTTGATTTGGCAGCTCTGTCTGGATGGAGGCATTGGCAGTAGCCAGGGTAGATGGTGCAGACCTCCATGTTGGAGTTGCAGCCTTTGCTCTCAAAGGAGTGTCCACCATTCTGCCTTAGGAGTCAGGTAGGAGGAATGTCTTCATCCTGTGCAGATGGTCACACAACATGCCTGGTTGCTGGAAGACAGAGCTTAGATGCAAGTTATGAATGGTATGTGCAATGATAACTGTGTTGGGATACTCATCTGCAGAGGCATTTCCCTCTGCCATGGAATCTTAATCTATAATGGTATCTGCAGAAGAAATGGAGTCTGAAATGATACCTACATTTACAACAGTAATTGCAATGGCATCTCTGTCTGTCTAATAGACACGAGTTACTTAATTTAATTAAGTTAATTAATCTTGGAATATAAATTGTTCTTAATAATATTCTTGCCCTCTTTTAATTTTATTTTTCTTTTTTTCATTCTCCCTTGTCCCGACAAAGAAAACATGGACAGGGTCTTCATGGATTGAGACAGGAGGTGTCCTTTTAACTAGAACCGCTGATTCCCCAGTCTTTTTACTTCTCATTTTTACAGTCAGATACACCTGTGTGCTCTGGCTGCTCCATTTCCTAGACCCAATTGTTGTAAATTATATAACTTTTCTAATTTTTAAATTAATGGTTTTAATTAACCTCTAATTATTTTTAAAAATTAATCATAGCCAGTATGTAAATTATTAGTAGTGTGTTAGTCTTAAATCACTTTTAGCCAGCATTTAGCAAAGTTGTCATATGCTCCTTTTATGGGAACACAGCTTGGGAAAATTACTGAAACTTTACGTTTTGCTAAACTGTCTCTGATACACTTCAACGAAAAAAGCCTGGGAGAGAGAGATGTATTGCTGAAGCTGGACATCTAGAATACTGTCTTGGGGTGACAAAAAAACCCACATCAAATGCAGAATTTATGGACTACAAGGACCTTTTGCAGAAACCAGAAGATAAAGAGGAGACTAACAAAGACTCATATGTATTGGAAAGTCCCTACTGGAGGAAAAAGATACTAAAAAGACTAAAAATATGGACTAATTAGCATAAGAAGCAACAAATCAACAGCCAATAGAAGATAGAATACTAATTAATGAGAGTTATGTAATTTAGAACCAATGAACATTAATTTCCTTGTTTGCTAACAATGTATAAATAAGTGAAAAAGTTTTGTATCGATGTCTGTATGAAGGCTGGAATTTTGTTGGCCATACACACACCTCCAGACCAAGGATAAACCAATGCGTTACTTGTTAACACTGAAAAGACAGTGTTAGAGGGTTTTATTTACCCTGACAGTGCTGGAGGATCTAGTAACACAAGGATAGCAGAGCATGCTGACAAGTAACACTTGCTTGCCCCTGTTTTTTCTGTTTTATACATTGCCTGGCTCACATCTGTTTGTCCACTGCTGAAGCAGTGGTGTCACTGTCAAAAGCAAGTGCAGACTGTGCTCTACACTGGGGTCTAGAGGTACAAACACTGGCTCCACTGCAGTTTATTGGTGGCTCCTTATCCTCTTTTGCAAGAGAGTAGGGGAAGGCTGTAGTCAGGTCCATGTTGAAGCTGACTGAGTGTCAGAGGCAGTGAATGGATTTCTTTTGGGCCTGTTCAACAAATGCAGTATGGGCTGTGAGTGTGTTCTAGCGATCATTTCAGCTGCAGCTGCTGCTAGGCCAGCAGCAGGCTGGAAGAGCATTGCTGGGTCTCTCCTCTCCACTGTGGTCCATGGTGTCTCTTCCTGCCCTCTACCAGAAAAAAGAGCCTGGCTGAAGCCCCACACAGTCCTGGTGGGCTGTGTCAAGCCCTGGAGCCTTCTGACCCAGGCTGAGCTGCTTTGTGCCCTTAGCAGCTCCCCGGGCAGTGAATGCTTGTGCATCCTTCCCGTGCAGCAGTGTCCCCTACTGGTTGATGTCTCTCCTGTACTACAGAGGAGGGGAACATGTGGGTGTGGAAGCAGGCAAACACCATGCATGGTGTGGTATTGTGTATATTTGGTCTGAGCAGTGCTGAGTCCTGGTGTGCTATATGTGTACATCTGTAAAAATGTTGCTGTCTCCACAGAATTGTGCAATGTTATCGACACATGCAACAGGATCTGCAATGCTATCTGCATATGGAATGCTATATGTAGCACTTGTGTCCAATGCTCCAGTGCAGATAACATTGCAGATGTCGGTAGTATTGAAGGTTAAGTTACCGTAGCAGACTCTATTGCAGAGGAGGATACCCACTGCAGAGGTATCATTGCAGATGAAGATACCATTACAGACCCCACTGAAAATGCAGATGCTATGTCAGATGCCAGTGTAGATGCAGAACTGTCAGGGAAGACACTGGCCTGACTGAATTTGGCTGGAACTCAGGGAGAAAAAGAGAGTTTATCACCTCTGAAAGAAAGGGCAGAGAACTCAGGAGGGCTATGAGGATGTTGTGAAGTTATGCAAAAAAGAAAGTTAGAAAGGTGAAAGCCCAGCTTCAAATTAATCTGGCCACTGCTGTTAAGAGATAACAAAAAGCACCTACAGATACATCCCCCTAATCAGTTGAGGCCCTTCACGTGATCTTTCAAATGATCCTGAACTTCAAATGTCAGCAATCTGGGCACACAGATGGGTCAGCACATTTGTTTTAGCACTCTTTTAAAGCCCTTGGCATGTTTTATCCCTAAATGATTTTTCTCTCTCCTTCACATTCCTTCCCTAAAAGAGGAAAATAAACCCAATGAGTAAAATCAGGGCATTTTGAGGTATGTCCAGAAAGGGTATTTGCCTCCAGCAGTATGCAGGGAAATGAACCCCGACAGAGGGATAACCAGTCCCCATGGTAACCTCTTGCTCCTTTTATCCTGCCAGATGACACTGGCCAAGCTCCAGGCACCAGCAGGCATTTGCTGTGCACAGCTCCTCCAATGCTGAAACATGTTTAAAAAAACAATACACCCTCAGAGATTTTGTCTGCTCACCTTGAGCTGTGGGTAAGGATGATCTGATTTCCCCATTTCATTTTTATATCTCAACAAAAAATGTTGCAACATTCAGACTAGAGGAGAGCCCTGAAATCAAAGGGAGTTTTCAACTGCACATTTTCACACGATTGCCTTAAACAAAACAGAGTTTGGATCTTGTTATTCCTTTCTGCCTGGAATAATCCCATTCCTTGTCTGAAAGACACTGTAAGTCTGGCTGAGGACAGCCCAATTTTGAGCTTTCCTTGGAACAGTAACCCAAAAACTCACCAGCCTAGTATCTGATGTGTATTGAGGGAGCACAAAAGGACGAGAGTGCATCCACATGCAGAAAGGACAATGCATACTTGTCCAGCACCTTCATGGAGACCACTGCCATGGTGACCACTTCATGGAGACCACCTTCCACAGAAGGGCACTGTCCATTCCAGTTTCCACCCACCACTGAGCTCTCTTGTGTTTGCACTATACTTTTAAATTGTAAGTAGTGTGTTAGTCTTAAATCACTTTTAGCCAGCATTTAGCAAAGTTGCCATATGATCCTTTTATGGGAACACAGATTGGGAAAATTACTAAAACTTTACTTTTAAATTTTACTATACATTTAAAAGACATTTTAAGTTTTGTGTCTAATGGGAACCCACTGGGTAATTCTGGGCGCTGTCAGGAAACACCCCAGAATTTATTCCAGGTTGTCAGCACATCTGCAGTCAAGAGATGGAGCGCCAGCCAGATCCATTGCCTCTGGGAATTCACAAAGTTGGTGTTCTACTGGTTTTGCAGCCTAATAGAATCAAAAGCAACTTCAGCCTATCAGGAAAATTAATCCACAAACACCAGAGGTGTATGTCCAAAAAGGAGACAGAGGAGTGCTGTAACTTTATTTGAATAAAGGGAGAGGCCATGGGCATTTCTCATGGGGTCTCTCAAATTGTTAGGGGATGCAGCCTCCTTTTTATCCTAATTTCCCAACTGCATTTCCCTCTCTCTTTCCACATTGGCTGAGGTACTTGAGACGTAGAGACTCCCCAAATTGCCTAATACAGACCCCCTTCTAATGTATACCCCCCCCCCTTTATTTTCCTTGTGTCTCTGTTCTTTTTCTCTAAATCCAGGGATTTAGCACGGTATTGAGTAACAGTCTGTGTCAATTAGTGGAATTCCTATGGAATTTATGGCTGCTCCTGATGCCTTCTCCAGCCACCTAGAAACAGAGACTAGACCAAGAGTAAGGGAATAAAGATAGGTATTTATTTGAAGGGCCTTCAAGGTACACCCTGGGGGAGCCAGAGGCTGCCTCCAAAAATGGACCCCAAGATGGACCACAGGTCACTAGTTCTCCACACTTTTATAGGTTTGGTTCATTTGCATATCAGGGTTAATTCTCCAGTTAAAGCCCCAGTTTAATGATGTAATTCCCCTCAGCTTGCCCCCCCCCCCTTTAGAATCTTTGGTTTACACATTTTGGGCCTAGAACAGCCTGGCTGTCCTTGAAGGCAAAGCCTGGAGAGGCTTTGTTATGTCTACCTAGTACGAGAGAGCAGGAATTACAGGCTACAAGGAACTTCAGAGTTACACTCTAAGCAGTACAGAATTTGAAAATATAAAAGTTAAAACCCAAGGCATCACTCCCATTGCTTCTTTCACCTCTCAGTATCTGGCTTTATCTACCATCAGGCCCACAGTTTGTAAAGACACCTCCTCCTCATTCCTTTCAAGCCAAATCAGGAGAGAATCTCGGCACTAGGTGACTCTCCTTTACTGATTTTTGAGAAAAAAGCTAATGTCTTTACAAACAATTCGGTGTTAACGTCTTTGAAATGGGTCTTAATGTCTCTACTGACTTCAAGCAGCAGGTTTGTTACAGAGCCCAGGGCGCTTGGCTCCTGAGACAGACAAGTGGGTCTGACAGGCCTGAACTTCTGAACTTTGGGATAAAATGACAGGTTCAAGGGGAATGTGGTAGGCGGTTCGGGAAGGCTGCACCTTCCTGGTACCTCAGCCAACGGGGAAAGGAAGAGGGCAACATGCGGCCGGGAATTTAGGATAAAAGGAGGCTGCACCCTCCAAAACCTCGAGAGAGAAAACCCCGCAGGTGTGTGGCCCGGTGGACTCTCTCCCTTTACTTGAATAAATAGTTAAAGGACTCCTGTCTCCCGTTTTGGACATAAACCTGGTGCTTGTGGATTTTCCTGACACTTTTGACACCATTTTCCTCTTGGCATTCAAACTATTTTTAAAACAAAGATGTGAAAAGTACATTTTACAGTGTTGGCTTTCGCAGATGTGTTGTGCATTGTAATGTTGGCTCTGTGAGAGTGGTTTTGTTGTTATGAAGGGAGGGGACTGGGTGTTGACTTTCACTGGGGTTTAGATCTATTTTTAACATAAACTTTGTATTGAGATAGGGGGATTACTGTAATTGGGTAACATCTAACTAAGGAGGGAATCGAAACCTCTTGAATGTTTCAAAATGTAACTACTTCCCTCAAAGAAGACAACTGCACATGCTCTCAAAAGGCGGGATGGGGGAGGACTTATGTTAACTAGTTCAAAAAGGGTTTTAATATGAAAAATGGTTTATAAATATGTAATTAGCTGATGCAATATCCAGGGGTATGTAAGGGGGGTTTGCTACTGTTGACTGTGTGCCTCTGGCTGTAGCTATGCACCCAGCGCTGTTACCTTTTGCCTTGTTAACTTTGTCCCTTATGAAATCTTTCTAATTTTGATAGAGTTCTATTTCTCACAAAGATAAATATTTTACTGCTTGTATTTGTTTATCAAACCTGAAGATTTATTGAAAGGTAGTGTTTGTGTGTTGAGATGATAAAAGCTCGAAGTTACAGAGAAAATCTGGCTTTAGATCCGTAAAGTGATCCTTTGAAGTGCCATGTACATATTAATATCCATTTTAATGGACTTTTTTTTTCTGAATTTGTGTTGTTTTCAGAATACTCCAATGCTGATGCCCGGATCCTGAAGAATTCCGCAGCAATCCTGAGGGGCGTCCTGGCTGGTGCAGAGCAGAAGCATGGATACATGAGTATCCATGATGCACTGGATTCCTTTTGAGAGTTTTCAGTGTGTGAACTTTTTGTATGGATATTAGTTTACACAGGCATTCAGACTCCATCTTGTTAATTTTTGTTGTTGGGGGTAGATTTTAATGTATCTGTCCCAAAGTAAACTTACGTTTTTAGGTGGTTCAGACTTCAAAAATGGTGACTTTCAAGGTGATTCTGAAAGGAGTAAGATGAGTGTGTCTTTACTAAGAGTCTGTGTAAGCCTGCTTGAAGGTAAAACCAGACACTGATAGATAAGAAAGGAATGTTACCAACTGACAAAGAATTGTTGCTCAACTAAGGGCGTTTTAAATTCCTGAATTTTAAGAAGAGCAAAAGAAAGGGGGGCGGGGTGGGCTGGGGTGTGTGTTGTGTCACATGTTAAGGGGGTCGAGTAGTAAGCAATTCAAGATGTCTGTCTCTCAAGTACCTCAGCCAGTGGGGAAAGAGAGATGGTGATGCAGCCGGGAAAATAGGATTAACAGGAGGCTGTGTCCTCCAGTAATTTGAGACACCCCAGGAGAATACCCCATGGTCTCTCCCTTTATTCAAATAAAGTTACAGGACTCCTCTGTCTCCTTTTTGGACATAAACCTCTGGTGCTGTGAATTTTTCCGCACAATTCTGTTTGGTTTGGTCTTGGGGTTGATTTTGCTGCAAGCCAAGTTGAAGATCCTGTTTCCTCCATGTCTTGGTTTAAGACAATTTAAGAGGTGGATGCTCTCAAATTGCTTCCTCCCCTTACAGTTTGAATAAATCCCTTTCCACCAATAAGGAGAAACGAGTACGAGCAGATACATGTGAAAAAATAACAGTGTACTACCAAGCAAAACAAACAGCAATGGGCAAAAATGAACAGTAATAGTCAATAGTTACAAAGTTGCTAAAATCTCAGGAACAAAGAGAAACTCAAAATGGCAGCGACCCCTTCCTGTAGATGGTGGCCCCCACAGCCGACTGCGTGTGGGGAGACAAAGGGGAAATGGCGGCAGCCATCCCTCTTATCGCTCCAGCAGTGGCAGCTCCGGCAGTGGCCCCCTCTGGCCGCTGCTACTCGGTCAAGGGCTAGAAGTCGTGGAGCGATTTCCTCCTCTCCACAGCGAGTCAAGGCAAGGCAGCTGGGCTGGGGCGGCTCTGTGCCTGCTCCACTCCTCTCAGCGCAATGCTGCGGCTGCAGACAGGAGTTGCAAAATTTACTCTGAAACAGTTTTTGATTGGGAAACGCAGCTTCTTGAGTTGTTACTTTTGCGAATAATGCCAAGCAGCAAGAACCAAGAGGCAAACCAGGAGGCCAGAGAGAGAGAGACAGAGCTGCCCCTGAGCGCTCGGACTTTGAAAAGCCCGGGCGCTGCCCAGCCCCAGGCCCTGTTCCGCTTTCCGGCCGCAGCGCCTTAAAGAAACAGTAAAGTTTTTTTTGGCATGGATCACAATAACATTTTGGGTTACCCAGTACACTCTACACGAAGACATTCCTTGTTGTTTGTGTTTGTTTTTACTGTGTTTATAGTAATTGGAGGTACACAGTGTAGTAAGTATTTACTATTATAAGTAAAGCTATAATTTGTTCCCATCTCAGAAGAGTCTGATTGTCAGTGTTCTACCATTTCTTGCATTTTGGGGAGGCAGGGGGGTGGGGTATATGGCATGTATCCTTAAAACCCATACCTTGGGCTTTTGCATACTAGCTACAAATGAAAGAACAAGGGTTGCCAGCTGGCAACCTATGCAAACAAGATCCATCCCTAAGTGAGTCCTGTTAGTTTCCTAAAGGGGCCCAAGGGATTATGGGGAACAGTAGTACTAGTTTGGCTTGTAATTAAGTTAAATTTCTTCATAATACCTTTTATGGGGCCTGTGTTTTGGATTTTTGCTGAGAACAGGGTTTACAGCACAGGAATATTTTAGTTAAAGCCCCCTCATTATTAGGGTCAGAACCTGAATTTGAATCCCAATGACAAACAAAAAAAAATTTAAAAAAGGTTTTAAAACTTAGATCCCAAACCACATTTTCAAGGTTCAAAGGGTTATTTTTCAGATTTAACCCTGAGTTTTTCAGGCACAAACACTGTGATTACTGTGAAACACTGCATCATTACATATGATGCAATCTTCAAAAAGAGGGAGAACCGCATACATTTTAAATCACCAGAACACGTTTGGGGGAACAAATAGTCAATTTAAAGTCCAAATCCACATTTTTAGACTAAAAAATCGCTAAAATTTGCTAAATTGCTAAAAAGTATTTTATAATTGCCAAGGTTTATGCTTTTAGAGTTCAAAGACACATTTAAAGGGTCCAAAACATTATTTTTAAGGCCCAAGATGCAAAGCCTCATTTGTGAGACCAAAGGCTCTTTTTTGGGCCCAAACCTTCCTTTTTAGTTATTTAGAGCCTGTGTCAGGGACCAAAGCCCCTCTTTAGAATTCAGTCTGCAATTTGGCCATCTCAAATCCTTCTTTTAAGACTCCAAAGACCCATTTACTCATGCACTTATGAGTAAAGTAGGTTCTGAGAGACTATGGGGGGTGAGAGTGTGTCCGCTTGGATGCGCCTCAGGAGCACAGCTCCTGTGTGGGAGGCGTCAGTGAACTGCCTGCAGACACGATGTCTGTTTTCGACTGCCACTGTCCAGGCTGTGCTGGCTCAGGACACAGGCTGCAAAGCCCAGAGGGTGAGATGTGAGCTCCAAGCTCCCAGGAACGAAGGGGGCGGGAGAGGGGTTTCATGAGTATTCTAAAGCTTTATTGCTCCGAAGGGGACAGGAACAGAATAGCTGAAGGCCAGGGTTTTGGCAATCGGTTTTGTCCAAGGGACAAAGGGGCGGAGCAAGCAAAACCAACCAATAGAAAAACATTCTTACAATAACTGACAATCAGAACAACCAACAAGGTAGAAACAGGGGAGGGAACATAAACAATAGTCAAACAGGAATAAGCTCGGGTAGAACTTTCTGGTACAGGGGATGTGGTTTAGACTTCTGCCTCGCCCACAGATGTCCCCTCTGACTTAGACTCATCCACCCATTGGATGGCCAACGTCTGATGGGCACCTGACTGCTACAGCCTAGTGGGCCACTGCAGCAAGAGTGCTTATCCTTCCTTCTCTGTGATGGTGTGGGTGTTCCCTGTGCCACACTGGGAAGCATGTCAGCTCCAACAGTCTGTATGCAGGTGGCTTAGCTTCAATAGCTTTTTGGGCAAGCTGAAAAATTTCTACGTACCAGCTGTGACACTTGAGACAGGAAGCTGCAGATTTTAGAGGCTGCAGAAGATCTGTTAGAGCTTTTGCCACTGAGGATCAACCCACCAGCATGAGGCAGACCAAGATGGGCTTCTCAGAGAGGATGAAGCCCACCTTCATGATGCCCAATATCACCCCTAGAGGTACAGACATCTGCAGACACCACAGGACTGTCGTCAGGACCCACCATGCAGCATTATGGGACACAGCAGCTGTCCTGAGGGTGTCTCCATCCAGGGCTGCAGACAGCAGTGACATGCTTGCTAATGCCCCACAGCCCAGGGGTGCTGGGAGAGTTGAGAGCTGGCGGATGCAGAGCACAGCCCGGTTTTCCTCTGCTCTCCAGAGAGAATGGCTGGCTGGGACACAGTGGCTGGCTACATCCAACAACAGCTCTTGCTGTACAAGGTAGGACAACACCCACATCCTCCTCATCTGCACAGAGAAGTGGGGAGTCCCATAGCCCTGAAGCATAGCCTGCAGTTCCAAGCAAGAAATCCACCTCAAAAGGTCCTGCTCCACTTTCAGGAGACCACCTCCAAAACTGAACATGTTTAGGGATTGCTTCCACACAAAAGGTAACAGGACAGAAAGCTGTTGCTAGCACTTAGCTCCCCATGGCAGCCTAAGGCTTCACTTCTTGGCAGTGGAGAAGAACCACTAGGTTCTAAAGGGTCATTTGTACTATCTCACCTATTAACTTTTTTTATGCCTAAAGCCTTCATTTTAGGGCCACAACCCTCATTTCTGAGCTTCCAACCTGCTTTATATTGCCTTTTATTGCCTGTAGGACCTGATTTGGAAGGTCCAAAGTTTCATTTGTAGGGTAAAGGCTCGTCTGTAGAGTCCAAAGCCTTCTTTAGAAAGTCCAAAGGGTCTTTCTGGGTTCCAAACCCTTTTTTTAGCTTCCACGGATCTCCTCTCTGGGACCAAAACAAATGAGGCTCTGGACCCTGCAGATGAAGCTTTGGATGTTCCAAATAGAACCTGGAGCCTTCAAAATGATGATCTGAGTCCTTCAGATGAGTATTGGGGTTTGTGCCTAAACAAGGTTTAGACTTAAACCAGGATGTTTTGGACCCTAACAATGAAATTGTAGTTCCTAAAAACAAGACTAAAACACATGGGTACTAAAGGAATGGCCTTGAAAATGAGGTTTTACACCCTGAAAAAAGAATTTTTTTTAGCTTCCAAATGAGGCTTTGCGCATGAAGAACATAAGGCTTTGAGCCCTCAGTGAGGAGTCTGCACCCTAAAATAAGCCTTTGGATGTGCTCTCCTGAGAGGTGGATTCCAAAGAATCCTGCTGCTAAAAAACCAGCAAAGATGAGAGAGCCACAGTGAGAGAGAAGCTGGATGGGGGCCTAACAGTCAGCCAAGGTTCACCCAGCACAGTTTCTCAAGGTGTTCCTTTGGTATTGCTTGTTGAGGGTCAGCCTGAAGCTGACCTCAAGGGCAGAGAAAATTAATCAGAATTGAACCCTAAGAACCCAGGTGATTTGCTACACAAGTCTTACGGACACATTTCAGTACCTGGGAAGAATGGAACAGAAACCCCCAGCACTGTGAGTGTGCCAGCCAAACCAGTGACCAGGCTCATAGCCCTCAGCAGCCTTGAATTCCTCTGGCTGCTGCAGCTCCAGGAAGAGACAGGAGCTTGGCTGGTGTGTGAACCCTTTGCCAGGGGAGGTCCAATGACTTCTAGTTGTGAGAGGTACCCAGGTTGTGGTAGCCACAGGGTTCCCTGGGCACAAGAAGGCATGCTCGCATGCAGCCTTGTGTCACAAAGTGGCAGAGATGTGGCACCTGTCCAGCCATTGTGACCTCACCTGCCCAATGCTTGGTATCCTGAGGAGCAGACCAGCAAAGATTGAGCTGGCGTTTGGGATAACTCAGCTCCTTTCTTTGCTACTTGCATGTCTCCATTTTTTCAAGCATTCTTTGTCCTTGGCAGCTACTACAAGCACCAACAAAATGATTCTGACAGTTAAAGCTGTTCTGTGGGTCGCATTTGGGGTTTTTTAATTTTCAAGCTACATTTATTTTCTTTCTCAGCAGGAGACGGGATTAGTTCTGATCTGATCTTTCTGGAGGAGGATCTGGATCCTTTGTCATCCAGAACTTTTCCATCTATTCCTGAGAGGAGCAACAGCTGCAACGGGAAATAATTCCTGTAACAGCTTTGCCAGCAGCCTTGAACTATGTGAATGCCCACAGACAACATGGCTGGTGCTTCATCCCTGAATGTCAATGTGCTAACAAACTAGAGTGCAATCTGGGGCGCTTCCTGAGAGCAGCCAGACTGACCCAGGTGATTTTGGTTAGACACGGGAAAATGCATTTGGTCACTCTGTCAGTAGTGCAGAAGACTTTGAAAGAGGACATTGCTCATAGAAAGACTTGGCACCCATATGTATTTGCTTGTTCTTTTCACATTACAATCAGGAAAAAGGAAGACTTGAACTGATAATCCAAGGCTCTAGAGGGAAAGGAACGTAGCCTGAGGGCCAGAAATCAGAGTGGGAATTTGTTGGACTTTTGGCAGACTAAGCAGGGGAACAGACTATTTTCCAAAAGTTTTTCCATACCAATAGATGTAAATGGGCTGTTAGGCTTTCCTCAGTGTTTCTGGAATGGCAGTTAGAGCTGTTGTCCTCAGTGCTCCTGCAGAGAACTCGACATTTGAATGTGTTTTCAAGCAACAATATTGTCACATCTCGTCAAATATAATTTCCCTGCAGTCATTGCTGAGGGAATGGCTCTGCCACAAAGGATCCTCTTCACCCCGGAGGAGATTTGCATGGACTGGCAGCAAGAACAGAGACCTGGAGCAGGACTCTGCAACCTGGGCAGTACTTGCTATATCAACGTCATCCTACAGTGCCTGACATACACACCCCCTTTGGCCAACTACTTGCTCTCTCGTGACCATAGCCAGTTGTGTGAGTACTTTCAGGAATACCTCCTTGTAAATCTCTTGAGCACACTAAGGATTACAGAACCTGGAACTGTATTTAGGAGGACAGTAGCCCTTCTTTGTCAGTCCCATGAGCTTGTGTTCAAAGAAGAAGAAGACACTTTTTCCATTGCGTGTGTCCACAGATGACACAAAATGTGTGTCTGTCTTCAGGAAGGCACCTCTTTCTAGCCTGGTGCCTCTGTACCCTCTTGGCTTATTGGACCAAAGTTAAACCCTCTTGGCTTATTGGACCAAAAACTTGTGACAATTCCTGAAGAACATTTTCCCTGCACTAAAATGTCCTGGGCTTGTTAGGACATTGTCATCTTGGGAGAAGAGGAGTGAAGACTATTCTTAGAACTTCAAGATCTCCATTAGGTTTCCCAGTGCTAGGGATGATGTGCTAACCTGAGGAGCTTTCCTCCCTCTCTCCCTTCCTCCTTTCCTCCTTCCCTCCCTCCCTCCATCTTCAGGTCATCATCAAGGCTTCTGCATGATGTGCATCATGGAAGCGCACGTTAGGAAGGTCCTGCGTTCCTCAGCCAGTGTCATCTGGCCTAGGGCTGTCGTCAGGGACCTCAAATGTAAGTAATTTCAGATGCTTTGACAGATTCTCCCCCCTTCTTGTAGGTAAGACCTACTAACTTATTTCTTAGTCATAGGAGAAGAATTTGAGCCTGACATGGCTGGAGATGCCTATGAGTTCTTACGCTGTGCTCTTGAGGCCATGCAGAGAGCTTGTCTGAGTGGAAGCAGCGAGTAAGCATAAGTACCTTCTCCATGCTCCCGAGCCCACTGGACTCCCTGATGTGTTCCCATCAAGGAAAACCTATGCCCAGGGCTTTCTAAGCTATACTCTTGGAGGAGGGGATAACTCTGCCTTGCCATTTATTTCCAGTGTGGACATCTCTTCTCAAACAACTACCATCATCCATCAAATATTTGGTGGCTTTCTGAAATCCAGAGGTATGTTTCCACATCTGTTGCTCTCCTTGGCATTGTTTTCACCCTTCTGTCTGTGATAAATGGCAGGTCCTATAACTGGCATAGTAGGTACGATGAGCATAAACTGTCACCATTAACTTTCTCCTTCACTCAGCACTTTGATTTTCCTTCCAGTCACATGCTTGAGGTGCCAAGCAGTTTCTGATTCCTACAAGGCCTTCCTGCATGTCCTTTTGGATATCAAAGTAAGAGGGCTTGCAACTGTGCTTCAAGACACCCCAAGGCCCCTGTAGCTTTCCAGAACCAAAGCATTTGTCTTAAAAATGGATCCTGCGAGCACAAGGGAGATTGGTGGTGGGTGAGAAGAGGAATGTACCTCCCTCTGCAGAGACCATAGCACTCATCTCCCCATTCTACAGAGGAAGCGCTTGATGGCCCTAGGAACCCCTGGGACAAAAAGGAAATGCTCAGCATCACATCCATCCACTCTTCTCCTTCCTTCCTTCCTTCCTTCCTGCCTTCCTGCCTTCCTTCCTCCTTCCCTCTTCCCCTCCTTCCCTCCTCCACTGCCTGTGGGATCATGTTTAGTCTCCTCAGCATCAGCTGCCTGGATCTTTTTGTTGACTCCTTGGAAATGTTCAGGCATGGGCATTTCCCACAGCTCAGGGGCTCCTTTTTCACTCCTCCAGGCACCCTCATCCCTCACCACAGCTCTGGAGGCCTTTGTGACATCCAAGAAGATGGATGGAAAATACAGCCTCAAATGTAGCAAGTAAAATGATTTCTATCAACTTATTAACACTTGATCCTATGTAAAGGAGCTGCATGTCATTGAGCAGAATCATCTCATGGAGGTTTAAAGCACAATTATGAAATGCAGCTGTTTTTAATGGGACCTTATGGCATGGAATAACCTTAAAATACTGTAAGGATATGTAAGACACAAAAGCTTGTCTGGCCTTGTTGCGGGAAGATAGGGTGCATTTCAACACTTTGCTCCGCTTTGTTTCAAGGTGTGAGAAGAAGGTTACCGCCTCTAAGAGGGTTACAGTCCATCATGTGCCCAAGGTCTTCACGGTGTGCTTGGAAAGGGCTGCTGATCACACAGGCAAGAAGATCAGCAAGGTGTGTATTCAACTGCAGTACAACTTTCCCTTCGAAGCAGAAGACTCCCCAAAGCAGTACACTCTTTCAGAACCTGCTCATGTTGGGGTTTTTGTGTTCTGTTATGGGGAGAGGAGAGTTCCTCTGAGAAGACCATCCTGGACTCTGCTCCAACAGAGCTGCTTTGGTTGAGAACAGTTTCCTGCTGCCCAAACCATTATGTGCTGAAGAGCTATTTCATGTGGTAGTTCAGGATAATTTGAGCCCACTTGGTCTTTCTGTAGATTGTGGAGTATCCTGAGTACTTGGATCTTCGGCCATACATGTCTGACACTGCTGGAGAACCCCTACTCTACTCCTTATATGCTCTTGTGGTGCACAGCGGCGACACCTGTCTTGATGGACACTTCTTCTGCTACACAAAGGTAAAGAGCAGCTTCTCTCTTGATAGAGTAAAATGTGTGCTGGGAAGACAAACTTCCTTGTCAGTCTTAGAGGTAGCCAAGGCTTTTGGGAGAGAAGGTCTCCATTGGGGCTGATTTGGATTTGTTTTGGTGTACTCTTTGTTCAGCTGTTCTCTCTCTTTGGTATGGTGGAGAAAACCTGCAGTTCCTTTCCAGAGATGGATGACTTTCTTTGCAGGCCAGCAATGGACTATGGTACAAGATGGATGATGAGTCTGTGGATAATTGTGGCATCCACACAGTTCTCAGGCAGCAAGCCTATTTGCTGTTCTATGCCAGGTAATAACCAGGGTCATGTGTTGAGAACAAATTTCCTTTTCCTGGGTGACACTGGTAGTGCCATAAATCAGCCTCTCTTGATGGGAGAGGATTTTAGAGTCCTTGCAAGGAACTTGACAGACGGACAAGGCAAACTCGCAGTAATTGCTTCTTCAGATAGTTGTTTATTTTAGTGCTATCAGCTACTAGCGTAGAAAAGACATAGCAGAGCAGAACATGGCAAGAGAAGGCGAGAAAATGGCCCCTTATCAAGATTTCACAGCTCTTTTAAAGGTAAACTAACCAATAAAGGCTTGAAATGACAGATATTTTTACTTTTCCTCCAATGTTCAGTACATCACTCTGACACGCAGGCTGGAACTGCGGAATTTTTCATCCAGTCATCCTAAACTACTTTTGCTGCAAAATATGGGGGACTAGAAGAAGAAAGACGGAGGTTAAAAACTACAAGGTCTCCTCCATCTTGGAACTTTTACTATTTATCTATTTACTACATTAACAAACCTAAAACTTCTAAATTCTTCACCCTGTGACAGCCTTACATCATATTCTATCACCTAGTTCACATCTGTGTAGATTTTAATTCCTCCCAGAGAGCAGGCAGTTTTCTCCATGGATAAAGGTCAAAACCAACAGTGTTCAGGGGGGTTAGATTCTTCAAAACAGGCAGAGAAATATTCCCTGCACTCTGGATTCCCACACTGGCTTTGCTGTTTGTCTTCTCATCCTCCTGGGTGTTTCTGTCATAGGAGACAATTCTTCCCTGCTTACTTCAGTGCTGCCAATTCTGAGCTATGCCATACCAGTCCTTGTCTTGCTGGGCTTTAGGGTTCCGGCCTATGTAAGCTGCTCCTTGTGTGCTCTCTGAAACTAGGTCATGTTGAGAGGACTTAAAGTGGCCTCCAGGAAAGATGGAGAGGGATTCTTTATCAGGGAATGCAGTGATAGGACAAGAGGTAAAAATTTCAAAGTGAAAGAGAGATTCAGATTGGTTATTAGAAAGACATTCTTCCCTGTGAGGATGGTGAGGCACTGGCAGATGTTGTCTACGCGCTTCTCTAAGGTGTGGCTGCCCCATTCCTGGAAGTGTTCAAGGTCAGTCTGGATGGAGGTTGGAGCAACTTGTAGATGTCCCTGCTCATGGTAGTGGGGGTGGAACTAGATGGTATGTATGGAACCCTCCAAACCAAACCTTTCTAGGATTCTGTGAAATGGAGGCTGTAGGGAGAATAGAGATGAGGACTTGCTCTGACAGGGGCAGACCTTGTCGGAAGACCCCCATCGAATTTTGCATTGGTGGCCATGGTGAAATCCTCTCTCTGTTGTAGAAACCACTCCAATAAAATGACTGAATCCCAGACGAACCTGCAAGGAATGCCCTAAACAGAGATCTTTTTTTTTTCTCCAGATGCTCTGATTTGAAAATGGGAGGAATGGTGGCTTCCTCTCTGACACCATCCTATGCCCATTCCTTCCTCAGTCAGTGGGGGGCCAGCAATGAGCAGGCGGGTTCTGCAACGACACACAATCAATCTGGTAGGACTGTCCTCTCCCAGAGGATGAGCACCAGGGAGAAGATCCAGAGTAGATCCCTGCAGTGGGGCAATGATCACTGCAGCTGGTTCATGAACAGCACCGACTACAACAACTCAACAGGAAGGAAGAGAAAGAGAACTAGTCCTCCGGGTCGTGACCATGCTTTCAAGGATGGCACAGCTTCAGGGCCCTTCAACAGAAGCTGTCAGTGGGCTCCTGCACCCAGTGCTGCTTGGGTGCAGCACCTGCCAAGACAGAGAGAGCAAGGCCGGTCCTCATGGCAGGGCTATGATCTTTGCAGACAGTTTGTGGAGGTCACGGACTACCACCAGTCAGTGAGGAGGAGGAGGAGGAGCTGGTGGAGAAGAAACCCTCCACCTTGTGACCAAGACCAAAAGGATGATACACCAGAAGGGTCCTCAAATGCTAACTCCAAGAGGGCTACTGCTCGGGAGCAACCCCTGCCAAGGCAGAGAGAGCAGGGCAGATCACCACAGCAGGGCTATGATCTCCGCAGACGGTTTGTGGAGATCACAGACTACCACCAGTCAGCAAAGAGGAGGATGAAACACTCATTTGGAACAAACAGGCAGAAAAGCCAAAGCAAGAATTAAAACCCCACATTAGCCTTGCATGTATAATTTACAAGGTGTTTCCTTCTCTGTAGGTTTTGGGGCAATTGGTGGAAATACCCTGTGTGGGATGTTTGTGTAATGGGATTTTGAAAGCTGCATGCTTGCATGTGCCCAACTGGCAATCTCTTCTTTTTAAATATGGAGTTCAAGTCACTCGAAAGGACATTAACTGGATGAGCCAACAGTGATTGGGACTGAAAAAGGCTGAATTAGCTGGGCCCTGAGTGTACTGCTCAGTGCCACCAAGTCTAGTGTGGTGCCAGGAATAAACACTGTCTCCCAGGAATCAGCACTGGGATTGATCCTGGTTTACATCTTCATCAACTAATGGTCTGTTGTGGTAGCTGGTGAACATATATTGTGTTAAGGTGACCAAAAGGCTTTTCCAGGGTGCATGGTTCTGTTAAATTAATCTATTCCAGTTTGAATTCCCCAGTTGGCTGCTAGCTTCTACCCCTCATCACTTCCCTGGGGCTCTCCCATTGGTCCCCGCTCCCTGATCCCGCCTTTCCCCTGGCCCCGGGAAAAACCCTGAGCTAGCCAATTGTGTTTGTATTTGCCTCTGAACCTTTGACAGTGAACATGCATAAATCCTGCTGGAATTCAAGCAGATACCCTTCCCGACTCCTTGTCACAGACTTAATACTGAACCTGCCCAGGCATCTGTGGGGGCACGCAAGACCCCACAGAACCAGGCAGGGAGCATGTCTTCTGGGGCAGAGGACATGCTCAACAAGTTGGCAGATGACAGCAAACTGGAAGAGTGGCACTTAGGCCAGGGGTTGTGCTGCTATCCCCGAAGGACCTGGGCAAGCTGGAGAGATGGGCTGACAGGGACCCCTTGCAGTTCAGAAAGGGAGGTTTAAAGGGTGCTGAGCACCAGCAGAGGCTACGGAGTGAGCCCATAGAGGCTTCATCCTTGGACATGTTCCACAGCCCCCTGCACATGATCATGGAGAAGTGGCTGCAGGTGCCCCTGCTTGAGAAGAGGGGGTGGGAAAGCCTTGCTTTCATCATCCAGGTGACCTCCCTCCCAGGCTCAAGGTGTCACAGATGCCTAAAAGAGAATCCAGCCAGCAGTGCTGTCCCCCTAAGGTGACCATCAACAGCTCCACCAGGAAACTGGAGCCTATAAGAGCCTAGGCCAGGGCAGGCTCCTGGAAGGTGCTGTGTCCCCAGCAGAGCAGCCATGAGTCACTGGATCCTAAAAATGCAGGTATGGGACCTAAAAGTAAGTGTTTGGTCCCTAAAAAGGAGACTTTCATAGCATCATCAAATCACAGAATCACAGAACAATAGAATCCTAGAATGTTTTGGGTTGAAAGAAACCTTAAACATCATCTAGTTCAAACTACCCTGCCCTCATGGGCAGGGACACACTTGACTAGACCAGGTAGCTTCAAGCCCTGTCCAACCAGGCCTTGAACACTTCCAGGGATGGGGCAGACACAGCTGCTCTCAACAACCTGTGCCAGGACCTCACCACCATCTCAGGAAAGCATTTCTTCCCAAAATGTAATCTAAAGCTAATTTTTGTCTGTTTGAAACCATTACCTCTTGTCCTGTCACTCCGTACCACGTCACTCTCCAGCTCTCTTGGAGACCCTTTTGGGGTTGTGCGGGAGCATGGGACTTCTGAACAATGAATTGATATGATTTCACAGAAGCCATTTATTGTTTACATTACTCCATTCTTATGCATTTTTGCAGCTGTAGTTCACGCGATCACGCATGACCCGATTGGGTCCTCTGTATTGTCCACGCATCCTGCATGCACTTTTCAGAAAACCTGATTGGTTCTGATTCAGGATGGTACAGTCCTTCTTTATCTACTTTCTTGCTGTCTTGTTATTTTGTTTTCCAACGTCTTCTCTCCCAATTTAGCATTGCTTGCATTCTTGAGGCTCTGATAAGGGTAACTGAAGATAACTTGGCTGGGGCATCCTGACAGGACTTGCGTGCTTTACAACAGGGCTGGAAGATGCTAGAAGACCCTGGAGCCTTCTTTTCTCTGGGCTGAAACACCCAAAGTCTCTAAGCCTGTCTTTTTGAGAGAGGTGCTCCAGCCCACTGAGCATCTTTGCTGCCTTCTCTGAAATTGAACCAGTGGGTCCATGTTCCTTCAAGCCAGAAGCAACGATTTGGGTTCTATAAATGACGCTTGGGGCCATAAGAGAGGGCTTTGAATCTTGCAGATGAGGGTTTGGACATTCAGGATGTGGCTTGGATCCTAAAAATGACTAGGTGGGTCATAAAAATGCCCATTTAGAGTGCAAAAGGAAGCTTTGGAGAGGAAAAATGGTGCTTTGGACTGCCAAAAGGAGATGTTGAAAACTGAAATGGAGACTTTGGACACTAAAACTGAGGCTTTGTAGCCTAAAAGTAGCTGCTTTGGGAGCCAAAACTAAGATGCTGGGAAGAAAACATGAGGCTTTTGTTGCCCTCTGCTATGAAGGCATGGCGACCTGGTTCAAAGGTATCAGCACGGCAGCACGGCCTACCCTGTTGCCACTCGGGCCAGGACACACAGACACCAATGTGGTGGATGGTCAAATGGCATTTATTATCTTACCTCATGAGGTTATATAGTCTAGGCGCTTCTCTAGTCAGGAAAGAGGAATTGTGGGATAGCCAGTGTTAGTAAGGAGTGGAAAACTACTGGGGTTAGGAAGACTGCATTCCTAAGGTGATGCTTATCAGTGGGATGAAGGGGGAGGGAGATTTCATGCTGTCCCTGCTTTCCGTCACATCGCGTAGTTCTTCCGTCCGCCTGTCCCTTACAGGCTTTAGACCCTCTCAATATTAACTTTGGAATGGGAGCAGATGATTTCTGTGTGTCTGTCTTGGTTTTGGAGACAAATTTCAGGAGAAAATGCTCATTCCAGAGCATTTTCTTTCAGGAGAAAATGCTCTGGAATGAGCATTTTCTCTAAAGGGAAAGGGCTTCAACAACCCTTTTCTTCTGCCAATGAGAAAAATTGATACCAGCAGGCAAAAGTGAAAAAAACCCAACTGTTTATTAACAACAACAACAAAGATTGGGGGGGAGGGATGCCCACAAAGCACAGAAAAGGACTAAATAGATGCTAGATATGAACTCCCAGAAACTTACTCTCTACCCACATATAGACCCCTCCCCCCCCAACCTCCCCCCCCACCAGCAGAACAACAACAACAAAAAAACCTCAAAAATGCCTGGGAAAGAGAAATACATGGGCTACCGCATGGCCCGGAAAACAAAATGGGGACTGGTCCCTTTTGTCTTCGGGAGGGGGAGAGGAGTTCACATAGCAGCCTGGAGCACAGCAGATGGGAAACCTGTTGATCCTCTGGCGTTGGTTTTCCTCCTGACAGCAGGCGAAACGGGTGGATTTTGATGTCCTTTCGTTCGCTGGTGAAACGGGTGGATTTTGATGTCCTTTCGTTTGCTGGCTCGGTCTTTTCCTGGGGTTTGGACTGGCCAGGGCTGCCCTGCATGCTCCCCGGGCTGGAGAAAATAAAACCAAAAAGCTGCCGAAAGGATTTGATGGTGAAAAGCCTCCAGGCCAGGGGAAGGAGAAAAACCCCCAAAACACAGAAGCTTCTTGCCTAAATTGGCAAAAATTAATCCAGCAAAGGCAGAAAAGTAACAATCAGTGTAGCTGTTGACCACACCAGAGAGAGAGAGATTGAACAGAGCCCACACCAGGGGTTCCAGGCTCCGGCCCCGCCCCTTGGTTCATCCTAAAAATAGCGCGGACATTTCTGGGCATAAAGCAGATTATTAGGGAATAAAGTATCATCATAAAATCACCCCAAGACAGTGTCAAATGAGGTTTGAATCCTTCAAATGAAACTGTGGACCCTACAAAAGGTCTGTGAGTAATAAAAGAGAGGATGGGAGGCTAGGAATGAGGATTCTGGCCCAAAAAGAGTGTCTTTACAAGAAATGAATATGTAAGATACTACAAATGATCCTTTAGACTGTGCAAAGGAGGTAACCTCTGGACTCAAGAAATGAACCTTTGTGCCAATTAGAGGGCTTTGGACACTCCGGAGGAATTTTTGAGCTGTAAAAGAGCGCTTTGGACTCCTACAAATGAGAGTTTGGGTCCTCAAAATGAAACTTTGGGCCCTAAAAATGAGTCTTTGGAAAGGAAAAGGGGGGGTTTGAACTCTGAATTTATGTTTTGTGCCCTTAGAGTGAGTCAAGATTATGAAGAGTTAAACTTTAGCTAGGAGTTGGAAGCAATTTGTACTGATTAAACCAAAAGATAAGTTGGCTAAGTATAGTGCTATTCACTATTATGTACCAGTCTGAAACTTTGCTTATAGTGAATGAACTGTCATAAGGACAAAAGAAGCTGATAGAATTATAGCTAGCACATAGATTACATGTTTAAATACAGGCAGGAGGTATGGACTGTCTCCAGAAGGCTTGCCGAGGCTTGCCCACAATAGGAGGTAGAAAGTTTATGGTGATGAAGAGATCCCTGACTTCATCTTTCAAGACCACTGACTCAAATCAAGACCACAGACCCAAATCGAAAAAAGGAATTGTGCACGTGTTAAGGACTAATAACCTAATTTTAATAAGAAGTGGGGAATGGGAGGTGCTAGAAATACGTATATGATTAATATGTAACACTTTTTGAAATAAATAGAAGGTAAATAACTGTGTAAGGTGCTGGCACATCCTTAGGAGGCGACTCCCATGCCCCCTGCCAGCGTAATAAACATACCACTTTCTAATAATTAGAGAGTTTTTGTCCGTGAATATTGTGATTTTAACGATTCAAGTGATGTTTTGATACCACAAACCAAGGATTTGCACACTATAAATGCCTCCTTGGAGGCTTAAAAGAAGGCTTTGGGCCTGCCAAATTGAAGACTGAATCCTAAAATGGAGGTTTTGGCCCCTGAGAGGAAGGCTTTGGAAGTTAAAAAGATGGTTTGGGCCTGAAAATGAGACTTTGGTCCCTACAAATGGGGCTTCGGACCTTCCAAACCAGACTTGGTGCCTTCAAAATTATGATCTTAGCCCTTTGGATTGGTCTTGATAGCTTATGAGCACCCAAACCTGGAACATACAAATGAGGGTTTTGACACAAGCCAGGCAGTTTTGGAGCCTAAAAATTAAACTCTGGGTCCTAGAAAGACTCTACATACTGAAAATCAGGCTTGGACCCTTCTAATGAGGTTTTTGGCCCTGAAAAAGTGAATTTACCACCTAAAAATGGGTATTCAGACACTCCCAATGGGATATTCGACATGAAGAACCCAAGGCTTTGAGCCCTCAGTTTATCCTGAATTTGTAACCTGAGGTACATTTGACCCATGTTATGATTAAATTTAAGAAAGTTGGCTTTCACAGTAAAAGTTATTGATTGGTGTCACAATGAAGTTGATAATTAGTTGAAATAAAGTTTAATAAAGAGAAATAAAGAGGAGGTTGTTTATTAACCTATTAAAGGTATGTAGATTAATGTGTTTTATTCAGCTGATTTTTTATTATGTGAAACTATTAGTTGAATGGTTACCCTGTTAATAAATTTGTTATGGGGATTTGTCGCCCTGGTTTTCACAGTGCTCCATGTTTTTACTTTTGTAGTAGAAGTTCTCATGCTCTTTCTATAAACATAGCTCTTGTTTTTCTAACCGGCTAAGAATGTTTACTGAACTTTTAGATAGTTGTTCATTCCTTTCTCCAAGGCGGAGAAAGGTGATAGGCTATGTTCCTATCCTGTAAAATGCTAGAGGTGTTAACCTCATCTACCAATGTATGATTGTTTTAGAAGAGGTATAAAAGTGTGATAATAAAGGTGGGCAGGCCCTTTTGGCTCTGCTCCGTGGTCCTCTTTTGGCCTCTGCTCCGTGGCCCTTTTGCTCTGCTTGGTGGACCTGCTGCCTAACCTGCTGTTTGAATCTGCGTGTTCGGGTCCCGACACTGCGACATCTGGTGGCCTGTACGGGGAACTGCAGGTATAGGTAAAGTAGGCAGGTAAAGAAATTTATAGAAAATATGGGCGTCTCTAGGGAGAGATCCTTTTATGACTCTAAGGCGTTAGTGGTTCTCGATATGTGTTTAGAAGGCGAGAACATGGCTATTCGCAAGGTAGACTTACAAAATTTATATTTTTGGGCCAAGGATAATGGTTGTTCCCAGAAGGCTGTTATATTCTTGACAAATCCAAATGGCTGTCAGTTGGGAGAGCCTTGTTTTCCGTTTTCGCAGAGGCTGATGACAGAGATGTGGTTAAGTTATTACTGTCCTGGAGACAGGTGAATGCTGCGGTTCAAGCCCAGAAGAGGTCTTCAGGCGGTATTACCCCTGTCAGGACGCTCGGAGATTTCTCTGAGCCACCCGAGTTAGAGCGGGACAGAGAACAGGGCAGGCAAACAGCGTCTGAGCTCACCCTCCCGCCGCAGCCCACGGAGACAGGGGATAGGCCCCTCCTGGAGAGAGCTCGACCCGCTGGCCGGCTGGCCGCAGAGGATGGCCCGGCTCCCGGGGACGTGTCGGCCCCCCCGAGCCCCGGGGAGTGGGAGGCGCTGGCCTCCCCTCCCCCCGCGCGGCGGCGGCGGCGGGGCGGCGTGAAGTCCCCAGCCCCCTGCGCCTCCCCGGGTCTGGCCGGGGAGGGCGAATCGCGGGTGCGTGCCACGGTTACTGCAGAATGCCCCTGCTGTGGCGTCTGCACGAGGTACCCCCCCGGAGCGGCGGGGGTGTGGATAGAGCTGGCCCCTGCTGGGGACGCGGGCTCCGATGCCGGGTGCTGGCCCGGGGGCGCTGAAGCCGTGCGGGCGGACGGCTCCGCAGGGCTGGTGACTCCGGCTCCGGGCAGCGGGGGGGCAGCCACCCTTCCCCCCGGGCCCGCGCGGTCTGCGCTCGGTCTCTGCGCTGCCGGCGAGACCCAGCTGGGCGCAGTTTCGTCTCCCCCCCGGTCTGAGCGGCTCGTGGAGGCGCGGCCGCTGCCCGCGGTGTCTTTGGTTGCACAACAGGGCAGCGCCGCGGTGCCGCAGAAGCGGCAGCTCCGAGCGGCTCGGCCCCTCCCCGCGCAGGAGCGGGGGGGGAGCCCGCGAGCCCCGGCCCGTGCTGCGGCTGCAGCCGGAGAGGCGGGGGCCGCGGGGGATTCAGACTCCGATAACGCCAGCTCAGTCTCATCGGTTTCGTCCGTGAGAAGTTCCAAGCGTGCCAGAACCGCAAAGGCTGCTAATCCTGATGTGTTTGTTTTTAGTGCAGGCGGAGAAGCGGCAGACAAACAGCGTTCGCCCCTGTACCGTGGGTCTCGGCTGAGCAAGCCTGCTTCTAGCAGCCTTTGGAATATTCCCCAGTGTAAAGCGACGGTTCGCCCTCGTGAAAAGGCGAGGTTCTGGGGTGATGTGAAAGCAAAACCTGAGGCACTGCCTAGTCATCCTCCTGTGCTGCAGAGCAGGCAGTGGGGGCAGGCTAGCAGGAAACCAGGAAGGCAGGTGCAGAAAGGCACGGCTGTCTTGTGTTTCTGCTTTCGGTGTGGGTTGCCAAATCATATTGCCAGGCACTGCAAAGCTGCAGTTTCTGTTACTGGTCGGCCTTGTCTGCACAGCAGAGACGGTCGTCTTAGACTCTTGCAGAGTGCACAAGGTCCCCCTGGATGCCTTTGGTCCCTTGGGCGGTGGCCTGAATGTTTTCCTCCTGGGCAGGTCTGGTGCCACCGTTCAGGATATCCTTGTGCATCAGGGACTCATTGATGCAGATTATAAGGGACGCATTTATGCCATGGTTCCCACACCCACCCCCCCGGTTACGATTCCTGAAAAGACTCGCATTGCTCAACTTGTTCCTTTTAAGTCCTCTGTTCCCAGGACAGAACCGAGGTCGCGAGAAGGTGGCTGCTTGGGTTCCACTGGGGCCCTCAGGTTCGTTGGACTGCTGTCTTGACCAGAAAACGTCCTGAGATGCGGTGCACCCTGTCCATCCCTGATGATACGCTGCCAGAGATATCTCTCCGAGGGCTTCTCGACAGTGCTGCGGGACGAAGCGCTGCTACGTGAGCCAGAAGCCTGTGGTGATAATGAACTCGGAGGGACAGACGGCTGTGATTAGGCCTTACGTTACTGAGAATGTTACAAACCTCTGGGGGAGGGATGTTCTGGCTGCATGGGGGGTGCACATTGGGACGGATTTTACTAAGGGCCACTGCGGTGAAAGGTGCAGTGTCTTACACCTCTGATATTGTTTTCACAGTGCCAGCAATTAACAATGCTGAACCGACACAGAGATATCAATGGAGGACGCTTCCCCAAGGGATGCGGAATTCACCAGCCATATGCCAAATGTATGTGGCCAGAGCCTTGTCTGGAGTTCGCAGACAGTTTCCTGATGCTCAGTTTTATCACTATATGGATGACATATTGGTGGCTGCGTCCACCCAGGATGAGCTGCTGAGGATCCAGCCTCAGTTGCTCGATGCTCTGCATTTGCATGGGCTGCAGGTGGCTCCAGAAAAAGTTCAGCAACAACCTCCTTGGAAATATTTGGGGGTCAAAATTTTGGAACGTACAGTTCAACACCAAGAGGTGCAATTTGTGCAATCAGTGAAGACGCTGAATGATGCCCAGAAATTGGTGGGTGTCATTGCTTGGTTACGTCCGTATTTGGGACTGACCACGGCGCAGTTGTCTCCTTTATTTGATTTGTTGAAGGGAGACCCTGATTTGAAGTCACCTCGCACATTGACCCCAGAGGCACGTCAGGTGCTGGAGGAGGTACAGCGAGGTGTTTCTGCTCGACAGGTTTATCGCATTGATCCCTCTGTTGATGTCACTGTCTTCATTACCACACCAGATTTGCATCCCACAGGTATCATTGGCCAATGGAGTGACAAATGGTCCGATCCTTTGCACGTCCTGGAATGGGTCTTCTTGCCCCATCAGCCGCAGAAGACGGCAACTGCATTGTTTGAGCTGATCGCTCGCTTGATAGTCAAATGCCGGCAACGGTGTTTGCAATTGATGGGTGCAGACCCCGCACAGATTGTACTACCGGTACAGCGGGAGGACTTTGACTGGAGCTTTGCGAACAGCGTTTCGCTGCAAAGTGCTCTAGAGAATTTTTCAGGGCAGATTGCGTATCATCTGCCTAGCCACAAGTTGCTGCAAGTGGCGAAACACACAGAGATTTCTCTGAGACCCAAACACAGTCAGGAGCCTGTGCACGGACCCACTGTCTTTACTGACGGTTCAGGCAGAACCGGGAAGGCCATTGTCACTTGGAGGGATGGATCTGAGTAGCAGGTACCAGAATGAAAGTGATCAAGTGGGTGGAACATCGAGTGATAGCTCAGGTGCAGACGATGTGGGTGATCACTCCGATGGTCCTTCCACAAGCAGAAATTGAACATGGTTCATTTTTCTTTTTTCTTTTTCTTTTTTAAAGGTAAAAAGGGCGGGATGCCGCCCTGGTTTTCACAGTGCTCCATGTTTTTACTTTTGTAGTAGAAGTTCTCATGCTCTTTCTATAAACATAGCTCTTGTTTTTCTAACCGGCTAAGAATGTTTACTGAACTTTTAGATAGTTGTTCATTCCTTTCTCCAAGGCGGAGAAAGGTGATAGGCTGTGTTCCTATCCTGTAAAATGCTAGAGGTGTTAACCTCATCTACCAATGTATGATTGTTTTAGAAGAGGTATAAAAGTGTGATAATAAAGGTGGGCAGGCCCTTTTGGCTCTGCTCCGTGGTCCTCTTTTGGCCTCTGCTCCGTGGCCCTTTTGCTCTGCTCGGTGGACCTGCTGCCTAACCTGCTGTTTGAATCTGCGTGTTCGTGTCCCGACACTGCGACAGGGATTGTTGTTCAAAATGGAGAACAGGGGAAGCTTCCAGAACCTCCATGATGCAATCATGGCGGAAGGGTTTCGAACCTTATTTACATAAGCATGGAATTTAAAGACTGTGGGAATCCAGAGTACAGGGAATATTTCTCTGCCTGTTTTGAAGAATCTAACCCCCCTGAACACTGTTGGTTTTGACCTTTATCCATGGAGAAAACTGCCTACTCTCTGGGAGGAATTAAAATCTACACAGATGTGAACTAGGTGATAGAATATGATGTAAGGCTGTCACAGGGTGAAGAATTTAGAAGTTTTAGGTTTGTTAATGTAGTAAATAGATAAATAGTAAAAGTTCCAAGATGGAGGAGACCTTGTAGTTTTTAACCTCCGTCTTTCTTCTTCTAGTCCCCCATATTTTGCAGCAAAAGTAATTTAGGATGACTGGATGAAAAATTCCGCAGTTCCAGCCTCCGTGTCAGAGTGATTTACTGAACATTGGAGGAAAAATAAGTAAAAACATCTGTCATTTCAAGTCTTTATTGGTTAGTTTACTGTCGCAGTTTTGGACACGAACACGCGGAGTCAATCAGCAGGCTAGGAGCAGGTCCAGCCACCCGGTAGAGCCAAAAGGGCAAAAAGGGGGCTGCCTGCCTTTATTATCCACTTTTATACCTTTTCTAAGACAATCATACATTGGTGGATGAGGTTAACACCTCTAGCATTTTACAGGATAGGAACACAGTCTATCACCTTTCTCCGCCTTGGAGAAAGGTATGAACACTATCAGAAAGTTTAGTAAACATTCTTAGCCGGTTAGAAAAACAAGAGCTATGTTTATAGAAAGAGCATGAGAACTTCTACTACAAGAGTAAAAACATGGAGCACTGTGAAAACCAGGGCGACAAGTTTACCTTTAAAAGAGCTGTGAAATCTTGATAAGGGGCCATTTTCTCGCCTTCTCTTGCCATGTTCTGCTCTGCTATGTCTTTTCTACGCTAGTAGCTGATAGCACTAAAATAAATCTGAAGAAGCAATTACTGCGAGTTTGCCTTGTCCATCTATCAAGTTTCTTGCAAGGACTCTAAAATCCTCTCCCATCAGGAGAGGCTGATTTATGGCACAACCAGCGTCAAAAGACTATCACTGGATGTTCCCCGGACCACTGAGAAGACCCCAGACAACAGCCAGAGCATAACAAGCCAGTGAAAGGACTCTAGACATCTGCAAGCCAATTGCAATGCTCCAGAGGGGCGGGAAAAGGGGTGGCCAGGAGGTGGCGACTAAATAAAATAAAATGTGTCACTTGAAGCTGTGAGGGGAGCCTCTGATCTGCTCTGTCCCAGTTCAAGTTCCCAGTGCTGCACCCTTTGTCTTGTGTGAGGCAAATTGCTGCAAGTGGTCTCTTATTGTCTTGTAATTAGTTGGGGGTTTTTTGTTAATAAAATTGTTGTGAAGCTCAATCCCGAGCCCATTTTTAACAACCCACAAGTAGGCAGCTTTCAAGGCTAGAAAAGAAGCTTTGATTTCTACAAAATAGTATCTGGGCCTTGAGAGAGCCTTCAGGACTCAGAGCTGAAAGAGTAACCTTGTAACTCCTGGTTACCCAAAAGGAGGTTTTACCAAGGTGGGGTCTCTCATCTGCAGTAGTAGGCCACCTCTTTCCTTCCCCAGGCAATGTTAAATGGCAAGGCAAACACCAAGCCCCTATGTTGCTACTGCAGATGATAGGCTGCCCAGAAGAGGGAAAGGCCAACAACCACTTTCTGTCCTGGTACCTTTTGTATGGCAGCAATCCCTGGACATACACTATTTTGGGTATCCAAATTTCAGAGATTACCTCCTGCAAACTATGGTGGTACACGTATTTTGGCAAGGAAATCACCTAGCCCCAGGTTAGGTTGGGGCTGCCCAGGTGCAGGATGAGAGGCTGTCCAAGAGTGGTAAAGGCCAGCAATATCATTCTGTCTGGACACCTTTTTTGGAAGTAATTGTCACAACCTATTGATACAGGGTGTGATGTTTGTTGTAAATTCTTAGGCTAAACAAGGACACGGCATGTGTTAGGTAACTCTTGTGCTTTTTTGTACAGTCACCATAACTCCAGCAACCAGCCCACTATTTAGACTCAACAAGTGTTGGCTAAAAAGTCCTTAAATTCTGTAATAGACTTCCACAAGTGTGATAGCTAACAAGACCTTAATTTTTTACAGTACATTTCAATGAGTTCTCAACTCCCACAACAAACTCCTAAAAGATGCTGCCTAACAAGCCACAACACTTCCATAAGCTCCACACTCCCATAACAAACTTCAGTATGGAGTACGGAGTAGAATATGATAGCTGTGTTTTGCCCAGGGAAAGCAAGGGAGGAGAAAAATAAAGGTGAAGGAGAGAGAGAAGAAAGAACATCACCAGTCGTTAGATCCCATGTTGGTCCTGCCACATGGATGGTCAGGAACTGGAGTTGCAAAAGAAAGAAAGCAAGCTGTACTATTTTGAAAACAAACCAGTGGGAGGCACCAAGTCAGAATAACAATTTAATAGGGAAATTTAAAAAAACCCCATAAAGTCAGAAAACACTGGTTTAAACTGACAGAGTCAGGATACAACCTGACACCCTGTTAGTCAGGGTGGTGGTAGCAGTCCCATAAGATGGTGGCTGCAGTCGTACTGAAGAGGTGAATGTGGTTCTGTTGAAGCAGTGATCCTATAGAAGGGTCTGCTCTTCCTCAGAAGGTCCAGTGGTGGCTATGTAGCTCCTGTCCTCTGGGAATCTAGTGGAAAGGGTTGTCTGTGGTGTTCGGAATCTCAGATTATATCCAGGATGGAATGCTTGGTTCCTCCCTCTGTGTGGAGCATCTCACAATGGGATGATGAGTCATGCGGCAGGACATTGATGGGCCATTAACAGAGAATAGTCCGGAGGGAGGAGGCAAGGAAACACTACCCCACCTGGTTTCAACAGCTCATGAGGATGGTAATAGAATACACTGCAACCCAGAATAACGTGCTTCAATGATCTCAGACTTAGAGGGAGTTTAACAAAGCTTGGGAAAAAGGATGTTCCGCTGTTAGTGGACATCAAGAGTGTAGAATTTATGGGACAAAAGGACATCTGGCAAAACTCCCAAGATAAGGAAAAGGTAATAAAGCCAACTCAGCAATTGTGCCGAAATCAGCTCCATCTGGGTAAAAGGTAATTTCTACAGGGGGAGATCGTGACCACCAACTCACAGACCATTGACCCAAGAAACCCACCAACCCAAAAGAAAAGAAGGATTGAGCATACTGACTAATCAGCATGAGAAACAAGACAGTCATTAACCAAAAGAAGATAGAATACTAATAAATAAGAGAACTATGTAACTTGTAGTCAATGTACATTAATTCCTTTGTTTGCTAAAATGTATAAATAGTAAAAAGTTTGATAGTTGGTGTGCTTGATTTGTGGAATACCACCGGATACCAAGGCTTGTGCAATTATGAAATAAATAATCAACATGCTCTCGAGAGTGTAATTACTAGCTTGTTGCACACACATACGATTTTTGTGGACAGCAGTTTTTGGCGACCCAGATGAGACCACACAGGGTCTTGCTTGGATCGACTTGCTGGCTACCAGCAGGGATGCACTACTTTCTAGATTCTAGTATGCACAGACCTTTTGATTGGGGACTCTGTGAGTATTCTCCTCCAGAAGCAGATAAGCAACTCAAAGGTGCAATGCATGAAAACAGACATTGTGTAAGGTACAAAGGGAGGTGATATAATATTGTGGAACTGCTACTGTGTAGTAAAAATTCGGAAAATTCATACATACTTGACAGTGACAGCTGGAATGTATGAAGTCATGGGTTAATGGTGATATAGTATTTATTTACCAAAATATGGGCATTGATCTAATATTGATACCCAATTAAGATGGACAAAGACTCTCTAACCACTCAGGGTTAGAAAGTGTATGTTTATTCCAGCTCCAGGCAGCTGCGTGGGATAGCTTCCTAATATGCAGTGCAAATAGAACTGCAATATATTGTTCTGCAAACTCAGAACAATACCAAGTCTATTTATCTACAAAAGTTGTAAATATTCAAGATACAAATGCATATTTATAACATTGACACCTCCCATTCTCCACTTCATATGGTAATTAGCTGAAAAGTAATTAAGCATGCATAGTTTGTTCCCTGAATTGAATCAGTGGTCTCAGTATTTGGGGAGGGGTTGTGGATGATGAAGTAAAACTTATCTCCCTCGCTTTGACCTTTCTACCTTTCTGGTTTTTGACAACACAAATTGCCCTTGGAGGACCTCCAGTTCCTCCCTTCATCACTTCTGAATAAGTCTTCAAATGGAAAAATTAGTAATTGTCTACATTTATTTAGATCTATTAATCAGTGTTTTCTGTTTCTCTTTATAGGCACAGCTAAACAAATACAAGATGACAAGCAATCAGTTACTTACATCCTAAAAGCTTATTTCAGGCCTAACTATTAATTAACTCCAGCTGAGTTTACTTATTAAATCTATTTTAAATAATTTCAACAAAGCTAACCTTTAACTAAGATCTTAATTTTTAAGGCTCTGTGTTTCAGTATAATGGAATTGGAATTCATTCACACTTGACAGTGATGAATGGAGCGTATGAGGTTGTGGTTAAAAACACTCTTTTTGGGTAATAATATGGGAACAGAGTAATTGGCTGAACCTTTCCCTTGTTCTCCATTAGGATGTATTTTGAATAATTGAGCTAAGTTTGGTAGAGACCCTCTTACAAAGAGGAAATTAAAGCAATATTGTACTCATAAGGTGGCCAAAACAGAAATTGGAGAATGGGTAAAACGCGTTGTTGTGAAACATAGGGTTTTCTTTTAAACACTTAAATATTGAAATTTTAAATAAAAACTAGTTCTGCTGAAGTTAACTGGAATAAAGAAAAGGCGCAGAACTTAGCTAAAGTTGATTAAAGGAATTAATGATTAGGCAGAAAGTTAAGTATAGGATAAGCTCTGATTACATGGTATTTGTTTAGCTGCGCTTATAATAGGCAATTAATAATTTTAGAAGGAAAAATTCAAAAGAAGGCCTAGACAGTTACAAATTCTTCCACCTGCAGCTTATTCAAAAGCAATAGAAGAGGGAACTGGGAGTCTTCCAAGGTCAGGTGTATCGTTAAAAACCAGAGAGGCAAGAAGGTCAAAGTGAGGAAGACCAGTCTTACTCCATCAGGACAGCCCCCTCCTCATTTTTTAGGATTACCGACCCATTTCATAGAATAAGCTGTGCATGCTTAATGATTCTTTAACTAATTTTCATATGAAGCAGGGAATGGGAGGTGTCTATGTTATAAATATGTATTTGTATCTTGAATATTTAGAACTTTTGTGGATAAAGAGACTTTGAATTGTTTTGTAATCTCGGAGCTGTACGTTTGGGAGCTATCCCTGCAGCTTCCCAGCGCTGGAATAAACATACACTTTCTAACCCTAACAAGTTAGAGTCTTTGTCTCAGGTGGATATTGATATTAGATCCATATCCATATTTGAATAAGACAGAACTGCATGGAACCGTGTATCAACTGCTACACCACTGTAGCTCAGAGAGCCCAGGAGACACTTTGTGACGCAATGGAAACTGAAATGATAACGTTAGCTAAACTGTGACACCACAGAAGCTCCGGCAACCAAGGAGACCCCTTTTATGCTGTGGAGCTACATGGAACCGTGTGTCCACTGCTATACCACTGTAGCTCAAGGAACCCAGGAGACCCATTGCGACGCAAGGGAAACGGAGGCGATGATGGCTCAACTGTGAAACCACAGAAGTTCAGGGAACCCAGGAGACCCTTTGTGATGCTGTAAAACTACAGGGAACCCTGGCTTCACTGTGACACCACAGAAGCTCAGGGAACACAGGAGATCATTGTAACACAGTGGAACACGATGGAACACTGTCTCCACTGTGACACCAGAGAAGCTCAGGGAACCCAGGAGACGCTTTGTTGCATTCTGGAAATACATGGAACCCTGGCTCCACTGCAACACCACAGAAGCTCAGGGAACCCTGGAGATCCTTTTAGATGCTCTGGAACTACACAGAACCCTGGCTTCACTGTGACACCACAGAGACTCACGGAACCAAGGAGATCATTTTTAATGCTATGGAACGTGATGGAATGCTGGCTCCAGGGTGACACCAAAGAAGCTCAGAGTACCCAGGAGAGCCGTTGTTCTGTTCTGGAGCTACACGGATTCCTGGCTCCACTGTGACACCACAGAAGCTCAGGGACCCAGTAGATTCTTCTGGATGCTCTGGAGCTACATGGAACCCTGGCTTCACTGTGACACCACAGAGATTCAGGGTCCCCAGGAGACCCTTTGTGATGCTGTTGAAACACAAGGAACCCTGGCCCCACTGTGACACCATCAAAGCTCAGGGAAAGAAGGAGGGCCACTGTGATTTCATGGAACTGCACAGAAACCTGCCTCTACTGTGACACCTCAGAAAATCAGGGAACTCGGGAGACCCTTTGTGATGCTGTATAAGTACACAGAACCTTGGCTACAATGTGACGCCACAAAAGCTCAGAGTACCCAGCATACCCTTGGTTATGCTATGGAACATGACGGAACCCTGGCTCCACTGTGACACCGGAGAAGCTCAGTGAACCCAGGAGACCCTTTGTGATGCTGTCGAGCTACACGGAACCCTGGCTCAATTGTGACACCACAGAAACTCAGGGAACCAAGGACAGCCTTTGTGATGCTGTGGAAGTACATAAAACCAATGCTCCACTGTGACACCACAGAGGCTCATGAAACTCAGGATATTTCTCATGCTGAGGAACTACATAAAACCCTTGCTTCTCTGTGACATCACAGAAGCTCAGGGAACCCAGGAGACCCTTGCTTATGCTATGGTAGCTGATGGAAGCCTGGCTCCACTGTGACACCAGAGAATGTCAGGGAACCCAGGAGACCCCTTTTTATGCTGTGGAGCTACATGGAACCGTGTTTCCACAGCTACACCACTGTACCTCAGGGAACCCAGGAGACCCTTTGGGACGCAAGGGAAACTGAGGCGACAACGGCTAAATTGTGACACCACAGAAGCTCAGGGAACCCAGGAGACCATTTGTAATGCTATGGAACATGATGGAACGCTGGCACCACTGTGACACCAAAGAAGCTCATAGTACCCAGGAGATCCGTTGCTGTGTTCCAGAACTACACGGATCCCTGGCTCCACTGTGACAACACAGAAGCTCAGGGAACCCAGGAGACCCCTTTTTATGGTGTGGAGCTACATGGAACCATGTGTCCGCTGCTACACCACGGTAGCTCAGGGAACCCAGAAGACCCTTTGTGACGCAAGGGAAATGGAGCTGACAGCGGCTAAACTGTGACTCCACAGAAGCTCCGGCAACCAAGGAGACCCCTTTTTATGCTGTGGAGCTACATGGAAACGTGTGTCCACTGCTACACCAGTGTAGCTCATGGAACCCAGGAGACCCTTTGTGAAACAAGGGAAACTGAGGCGACAACAGCTAAACTGTGACACCAGAGAAGCTCAGGGAACCCAGGAGATCCTTTATAATGCTGTAGAATTTCATGGATCCCTGGCTCTACTGTGACACCACGGAAGCTCAGGGAACACAGGAGACCATTTTCAATGCTATGGAACTTGATGGCATGCTGGCTCCCGGGTGACACCAAAGCAGCTCAGAGTACCCAGGAGATCCGTTGTTGTATTCCGGAACTACACAAATCCCTGGCTCCACTGTGACAGCACAGAAGCTCAGGGAACTGAGTAGATCCTTTTTGATGCTCTGGAACTACACAGAACTCTTGCTCTACTGTGACACCTCAGAGGCTCAGGCAACCCAGGAGACCCTTTTTGAAGCTATGGAACTTGATGGAACCTTGGCTCCACTGTGACACCAGTGAAGCCCAAGGAAACTGTGAGACCCTTTGTGATGCTGTTGAACTACACAGAACTCTGGCTCAATTGTGACACCACAGAAGCTCAGGGAACCAAAGAGACCCTTTGTGATGCTGTGGAAAGACATAGAACCCTAGCTCCTCTATGACACCACAGAAGCTCAGGGAACCAAGGAGACACCTTTTTATGCTGTGGAGCTACATGGAACCGTGTGTCCACTGCTACACCACTGTAGGTCATGGAACCCAGGAGACCCTTTGTGACACAAGGGAAACTGAGGCGACAACAGCTAAACTGTGACACCACAGAAGCTCAAGGAACCAAGGAGACCCTTTGTGATGCCGTGGAACTACATAAAACCAATGCTCCACTGTGACATTACAGAAGCTCGTGAAACTCAAGAGACTATTTCTCATGCTGTGGAACTACATAGAACCCTAGATCCTCTGACAGCACAGATGCACAGGGAACCCAGGAGACTGTTTGTAGAACTATGGAACGTGATGGAATGCTGGCACCACTGTGACGTCACAGATGCTCAGATCACCCAGGAGATCCATTGTTTTGTTCTGGAGCTACACGGAACCCTGGCTCCACTGTAACACCACAGAAGCTCCAGGAACCAAGTAGACCCTCTGTGATGTTGTGGAACTACGTAAAACCATGGCTCCACCATGACACCAGAGAAGCTCAGGGAACCAAGGAGACCTTTTGTGATGTGTTGGGGCCTGACGGAACTGTGAGTCCACTTTGACAGTGGAGAAGTGCAGAGAACCCAGGGGTCCCTTTGTGATGGCCTTGAAATACAGGGAACACTGGCAACATTGTGACACCACAGAAGCTCAGGGAGGCCAGTAGATAATTTGTTATGCTCTGGACCTACACGGAACTCTGGCTCCACTGTGACACCTCAGAAGCTCAGGGAATCCAGGAGACCCTTGGTTATGCTATGGAATCTGACAGAACCCTTGCTCCACTGTAACCACGCAGAAGCTCAGGGAATCCAGGAGTCACTTTATGACACAGGGGAACCTGACGGAACCATGTGTCCACTGCTACACCATTGTAGCTCAGGGAACCCAGGAGACCCTTTCTGACACAAAGGAAGCTGGTGGGAAACTGGCTGCACTGTGACACCACAGAGGCTCAGGCAACCCAGGAGACTCTTTGTGACGCTATGGAACCTGACGGAATCCTGGCTCCACTGTGACACCAGGGGAGCTCAAGGTATCTGTGAGACCCTTTGTGATGCTGTGTAATTACACAGACCCTTGGCTGCACTGAGACATGAAAAAAGCTCAGGGAACTGAGGACGTCCTTTGAGATGGCCTGGAACTACAGAGAATCTCAGCTCCCTTGTGACACCACAGAAGCTCAGGGAATGCAGTAGATCCTTTGTGATGCTGCGGAACTGCGTGGAACCCTAGCTGCACTGTGACACCACTGTAGCTCAGGGAACTTCGGAGACCCTTTGTGTTGCTTTGGAACTACACAGAACTGTGGCTTCACTATGACAAGAAAGAAGCTCAGGGAACCCAGAAGATCCTTTTGACGCATGGGTGATTATGGGACCCTTGCTTCACTGTGACATCACAGGACCTCAGGGAACCCAGGCTACGCTTTGTGATGCTGCAGAACTACAGGGAACCCTGGCTCCACTGTGACACTGGAGAAGTTCAGGGAACCAAGGAAACCTTTTTTTGTGCTGTGAAGCTACATGGAACCTTGTGTTCACTGCTACATGGAGCAGGTTTCTGAGAGGATTAATCAACTCGTGGGTTCCCTCCTGCAATTTCACGGCCCCTCAGGTCACCCAATGCCCCACGCCACCTCACAACGTCCTGCTGCCACCTGCACCCCCCTCCCCATTTCAAAGCCCCTCAGAGCACCCCCTATCCTGTGCAACCTCACTGTGCCCCCTTGCTGCAGCGGACCCCTCTCGCCATTTTGCAGCCCTTCAGGGCACACCTTGTTCTGCAGCTCCTCACACTGCCCACTGCCACTTGCGTCCCCCCTCCCCACCCTTTTGCAGCCCCTCAGGGCACCTCCTGCTTCACGTTGCCTCACAGCTCCCCCCGCCACCTGCAAGGCCTCCTTCCCACGATTTTGTGGCTTCTCAGGGCACCCCTTTCCATGCACCACCTCACCGTGCCTACCACTGCCCATGCTTCCTCTTCCTGCCATTTTGCGGCCCCCATGGCACCCTCAGCCCCGCGCCCCCTCTCCATGGATGCTCTGGCCCACGCTCATGTTTCTCTCAGTTTTGTGACCCTTCAGGGCACCCCCCATTTCACACCGCTTCACAGTGCCCTCACTGCAACCCGTGCCCCCCCTTCCCACAGTTTCGCAGCCCCTCAGAGCACTCCCTGCCCCACACTGCCTCAAAGCACCCCCCCACCACCCACACCCTTCCTTCCTGCAATTTCATGACCCCACAGGGAAATCCCTGCTGCGCACCGCCTCACAGAACCCGCCGCTGCCCATGTCCCTTCTTCCAGCTGTTTCGCAGCCCCTCAGGTCACCCCATGCCTCATGACGCCTCACAGATACCTCTGCTATCTGCGACCCCCACTTCCAGCCATTTCAAGACCCCTCAGGGCAGCCCCTGCCCCGCGCTGCCTCAAATCACGCGCTGCCGCCCATGCCCCCCCTTGCTGCCATTTCACAGCTTTTCAGGGCACCCTGCATCCTGCACTGCTGTACTGTGCCCCCCCGCCCTTCCTGCTTTTCTTCCTGCCATTTCGCAGCCCCTCAGGGCAGCCCCTGCCTTGTGTTGCCTCACAGCTCCCCCCGCCACCTGTGATCCCTCCTTCTCCCGCCATTTTGCGGTCCCTCAGGGCACCCCCCCCTACCCCGCAACACCTCACAGAGATTGCTGCCGCCTGTGCCCCCTCTTTCTGCCATTTTGTGGCCCCAAAGGGCACGCCCTGCCTCACTGCTCCTCACAGCTCACACGCTGCCGCTGTTGCCCCCCTTTCCCACAGTTTTGTGGCTCCTCAGAGCACCCCATACCTCGTGCCACCTCACAGCTCCCCCCTCTCCACACACGTTCCCCCCCCCCCATGACATTTTGCCATTCTTGGGGCACTCTCTGTGCCATGCTGCCTCACAACTCAACTGTCACATGGGACAACTTCTTCCCACCATTTCGCAGTCCCTCAGGGCACCCTCTACCTTGTGCTGCCTCACAGTGCCCCCCCCGCCTCCCATGCCTCCCCTTTCAGCCATTTCGTGGCCCTTCAGGGAACCCCCTGCTTTGCAAGGCCTCACAACTTACCCGCTGCCGGCAACGCCCCATTCCCGCCATTTCTTGGCCCCTCATGGCATCACCCATCCCGCACATCCTCACAGCGCCCGCCACTGCCTGCACCCTTCCTTACTGCCATTACACAGACTCCCAGGGCACACCCTCTTCCAGCCATTTTGCAGTCCCTCAGGGCACCCCTTGCCTTGCGCTGCCTCACAACTCGCCCCCGCTGCCTGTGACTCCCCTTCCAGCAATTTCGCAACCCCTCAGGGCACCCCCCACCTGGCACAGCTTCATGCTGCCCGCTGCCATCTGCGCCCCCTATTTCCTGCCATTTCGCGGTCCCTCAGTGCACCCCTGATACTGCAGCACATCAGAGCGCCCCCCTCCCGCTGCCTGTGGCACTTCCTTTCCACTGTTTCTCATCCCGTCAGGGCATCCCCTGCCCCACATCGCCTCACTGTGCTCGCTGCTGCCCATGCCCCTTCTTACCGCCATTTTGCAACTTCTCAGGGCACCCCCCATCCTGCACCGCCTCAGAGCGCCCTCCTCGCAACCAGTGTCCCCCTCCCGCTGTTTCTTAGCCTTTCAGGGCACAACTTTTTCTGCACTGTCTCAGAGTGCACCCCGGCCACCCACGCACCCCCTTTCCTGCCATTTCACGGCCCCTCATGGCACCCCACCATGCACCACCTCACAGTTCCCGCCCACCGTCAGCGACCCCAACTTCCTGCCATTTTGTGGCTCCTCAGAGCACCCCCAGTCTTGTGCTGCCTCACACCTTACCCGCTGCCTGCAATGCCCGCTTCCCACCATTTCTTGGCTCCTCAGAAAACCCCCCCATTCCACATTGCCTCATAGTGTGCTCCCCCACCCATGCGCCTCCCTTCCCACTCTTTTGCAACCCCTCATGGCACGCCTGCCTCGCGCCACAACATAGCTCCCACCCACTGCCCACGCTCCCCTTCCCACCATTTCGCGTCATGTCAAGACATTCCCCATCCCGCTCCGCCTCACTGTGCCCACTGCTTTCTGTGCCCCACATTTCTGCCATTTTGCGGCACCACTGGGCACACACTGTCATCCTCACAGTGCCTCCCATGCCACCCATGCCATCTCCTTCTAACCGTTTCAGGCTTCTCATGAAAGCCCTGCCCTGCACCAACTCAAAGCATCCACCCCCGCCTGCGTCCCCCCTTCCCGCCATTTTGTAGACCCTCAGGGAACCCCGTTTCCCACACCGCCTCACGGCGCCTGCCGTCACCTGCGCCTCCCCCTACCTAGCAGCTGCGTAAACAGCCAGGACCAGGACCAGGGCTGTGGCTGCTGCCAAAGTACCCCTGGCCCGATGACCCAGCCGGACATGGGCTGAGGGAGGGACTTGATCAGGATTTCTTGTCCACCTGCATGCCATTCATGAGCACAAAATGTACCTTCAACCCCTGCAGCATGCCATCCTGGAGCAGAGCCATTCGCAAAGGAAGCTGGGAGCCCATGGTAAGCCTGTGCCGGAGCTGGAACCTAGAGGCATCTGTGGAGGCCGGGAGAAAGGAGTCCACTTGCAGCAGGTTACTGCCAGGATTAATCATCTCGTGGGCTCCCACCAGGGTCTCGTGGCTTCCAAAAGGCCCAACAGTGTCACTACGGCCCCTGGGTTGTAGCAGGTTCATAGCGTCACAGAGGTCCCCAGGGTGGCGTCAGCGCCCCTAGCATTCCCATGGTGTCCAGGGCTCCCTGAGCTTCTGTGGGTTGCCAGTGGAGCCAGGATTCTGTCAGGTTCCATAGCATCACAAAGGCTCTCCTGGGTTGCATGAACTTCTGTGGTGTCACAGTAAAGCCAGAGTTGCATGGGGCTTGGGAAGGGTGGGCTTCCTTCCCATAAAGCCCGAACGGCACTCAGTGGTGTCCCTCCACCTCCGTGGGGGCTTTTGTGGGCACAGGCGGGTCCACTAGGGGTGGGCAGGGAATACCAATACAGGGGGGAGAATTGCGGTGGGGGGGCAAAAGAGGGAAAGCCTAGAAAGCCTCTCAAATTCTCCATTTGCCCCCTCTGAACCAGCCAAATTGCCCCTTCAAACAGCTTCAAAGCTCCCCAAATCTTGTCCACCACTGAGCTGGTGGGCAGGGACATCAGGACACAGCGGTGTCCCAGCAGCTGAGTTCCCAGCCAGGACCAGAAGCAGGGCTGCTGCTGCTGCCAAAGTCCCCCCGATGAGATGAAACAGCTGGACATAGGCTGGGGGAGGGACTTGATCAGGCTTTCTTTTCTACCTGCATGCTATTCATGAGCACAAAACGTACCTTCATCCCCTGCAGCATGCCATCCTGGAGCAGAGCTGTTTCCAAAGGAAGCCGGGAGCCCATGGTAAGCCTGAGCCGGAGCTCGATACCACAAGCATCTGTGGAGCCCAGGAGAAAGGAGCCCACCTGCAGCAGGTTACTGCCAGGATTAATCATCTCGTGGGCTCCCACCAGGGTCTCGTGGCTTCCAAAAGGCCCAACAGTGTCACCACGGCCCCTCGGTTGCACCAGGTTCATAGCGTCACAGAGGTCCCCAGGGTGGCGTCAGCGCCCCTAGCATCATCAGGATGTCCAGGGCTCCCTGAGCTTCAGTGGGTTGGAAGTGGAGTCAAAATTCTGTCCGGTTCCATAGCATCACAAAGGCTCTCCTGGGTTGCATGAACTTCTCTGCTGTCACAGTAAAGCCAGACTTCCATGTGGTTTGGGAAGGGTGGGCTTCCATCCCATAAAGCCCGAACGGCACTCAGTAGTGTTCCTCTACCTCCGCGGGGGGTTTTGTGGGCACAGGCGGGTCCACTAGTGGTGGGGCAGGGAATACCAGAAGACGGGGAAGATTTGCGGTGGGGGGTAAAAGAGGGACAGCCCGGAGAGTCTCTCAAATTCTCCATTTAGCCCCTCTGAACCAGCCAAATTGCCCCTTCAAAGAGCTTCAAAGTTCCCCAAATCCTGTCCACCGCGGAGGTGGCGGGCAGGGACATCAGGACACAGCTGTGTCCCAGCAGCTGCGTGCCGAGCCAGGAGCAGGGCTGTGGCTGCTGCCAAAGTCCCCTCACCCGATGGCAAGGCCGGACACGGCCTGGGGGAGGAACTTGATCCGGCTTTCTTGTCTACCTGCATGCCATTCACGAGCACAAAACGTACCTTCATCCCCTACAGCATGCCATCCTGGAGCAGAGCTGTTTCCAAAGGAAGCCGGGAGCCCGTGGTAAGCCTGTGCGGGAGCTGGATCCTAGAAGCATCTGTGGAAGTCGGGAGAACGGAGCCCACCTGCAGCAGGTTACTGCCAGGATTAATCATCTCGTGGGTTCCCACCAGAATCTCATGGCTTCCATAAGGCCAAAAAGTGTCACTAGGGCCCCTCGGTTGCACCAGGTTCATAGCCTCACAGTGGTCCCCAGGGTTGCGTCAGCGTCCCTAGTGTCCCCAGGGGCTCCCTGAGCTTCAGTGGGTTGGCAGTAGAGCAAGGATTCTGTCAGGTTCCATAGCATCACAAAGGCTCTCCTGGGTTGCATGAACTTCTGTGGTGTCACAGTAAAGCCAGAGTTCCTTGTGGTTTGGGAAGGGTGGGCTTCCTTCCCTTAAAGTCCAAACGGCACTCAGTGGTGTCCCTCCACCTTTGCGGGGGGTTTTGTGGGTACAGACGGGTCCACTAGTGGTGGGGTAGGGAATACCAGTAGAGGGGGGAGATTTGCGGTGGGGGGCAAAAGAGGGACAGCCCAGAAAGGCTCTCAAATTCTCCATTTGCCCGCTCTGAACCAGCCAAATTGCCGCTTCAAACAGCTTCAAAGTTCCCCACATCTTGCCCACTGCTGAGCTTGCGGGCAGGGACAGCAGGACAAAACCATGTCCCAGCGGCTGCGTGCCCAGCCAGGACCAGGAGCAGGGCTGTGGCTGCTGCCAAAGTCCCCTCACCCGAGGGCACAGCCGGACACGGGCGAGGGGAGGGACTTCATCAGTCTTTCTTGTCCACCTGCATGCCATTCTTGAGCACAAAACGTACCTTTATCCCCTGCAGCATGCCATCCTGGAGCAGAGCCGTTTCCAAAGGAAGCCGGGAGCCCGAGGTAAGCCTGTGCCGGAGCTGGATCCAAGAAGCATCTGTGGAGGCCAGGAGAACGGAGCCCACCTGCAGCAGGTTACTGCCAGGATTAATCATCTCGTGGGTTCCCACCTGGGTCTCGTGGCTTCCAAATGCCCCAACAGTGTCACTAGGGCCCCCCAGTTGCACCAGGTTCATAGCGTCACAGTGGTTCCCAGGGTTGCGTCAGCGTCCCTAGCGTCCCCAGGAGCTCCCTGAGCTTCTGTGGGTTGGCAGTAGAGCCAGGATTCTGTCAGGTTCCGTAGCATCACAAAGGCTCTCCAGGGTTGCATGAACTTGTGTGGATTCACACTAAAGTCAGAGTTCCATGTGGTTTGGGAAAGGTGGGCTACCTTCCCATAAAGCCCAAAAGGCACACAGCGTGGTCCCGCCACCTCTATGGGGAGTTTTGTGGGCACAGGCGGGACAACTAGGGGTGGGGTAGGGAATACCAATAGAGGGGGGAGATTTGTGGTGGGGGGGCAAAAGAGGGCCAGCCCAGAAAGCCTCTCAAATTCTCCATTTGCCCGCTCTGATCCAGCCAAATTGCCCCTTAAAGAGTTTCAGACATCCCCAAATCTTGTCCACCGGCGAGCTCACAGGCAGGGGCATCCGGACACAACCGTGTCCCAGCAGCTGCGTGCCCAGCCAGGACCAGCACCAGGGCTGCGGCCTCTTCTGCTGCCAAAGTCCCCCCAGTGAGATGACACAGCCGGACACAGGCTGGGGGAGGGACTTGATCAGGCTTTCTTGTCCACCTGCATGCTATTCATGAGAACAAAACGTACCTTCATCCCCTGCAGCATGCCATCCTGGAGCAGAGCTGTTTCCAAACGAAGCCGGGAGCCCGTGGTAAGCCTGTGCCAGAGCTGGATCCTAGAAGCATCTGTGGAAGCCGGGAGAACAGAGCCCACCTGCAGCAGGTTACTGCCAGGATTAATCATCTCCTGGGTTCCCACGAGGGTCTCGTGGCTTCCAAAAAGCCCAACAGTTTTGCTACGGCCCCTCGGTTGCACCAGGTTCATAGCGTCACAGAGGTCCCCAGGGTGGCGTCAGCGCCCCTAGCGTCCCCACGGTGTCCAGGGCTTCCTGAGCTTCTGTGGGGCGGCAGTGGAGCCAGGATTCTGTCAGGTTCCATAGCATCACAAAGGGTCTCCTGGGTTGCATGAACTTGTGTGGAGTCGCAGTAAAGCCAGAGTTGCATGTGGTTTGGGAAGGGTGGGCTTCCTTCCCATAAAGCCCGAAAGGCACACAGTGGGGTCCCGCCACCGCCGCGGGGGGTTTTGTGGGCACAGGTGGGACCACTAGGGGTGGGGCAGGGAATACCAATAGAGGGGGGAGAATTGCTGTGGGGGGGCAAAAGAGGGACAGCCCAGAAAGGCTCTCAAATTCTCCATTTGCCCCCTCTGAACCAGCCAAATTGCCCCTTCAAACAGCTTCAAAGATCCCCAAATCTTGTCCACCACTGAGCTGGCAAGCAGGGACATCCGGACACAGCCGTGTCCCAGCAGGTGCGTGCCCAGCCAGGACCAGCACCAGGGCTGCGGTTCCTGCCAGAGTACCCCCGACGAGATGACACAGCCGGACATGGGCTGGAGGAGGGACTTGATCAGGATTTCTTTTCCACCTGCATGCCATTCACAAGCACAAAACGTACATTCATCCCCTGCAGCATGCCATCCTGGAGCAGAGCCGTTTCCAAACGAAGCCGGGAGCCCGTGGTAAGCCTGTGCCGGAGCTGGATCCTAGAAGCATCTGTGGAGGCCCGAGCCCACCTGCAGCAGGTTACTGCCAGGATTAATCATCTCCTGGGTTCCCACCAGGGTCTCGTGGCTTCCAAAAGGCCCAACAGTGTCACTATGGCCCCTCGGTTGCACCAGGTTCATAGCGTCACAGTGGTTCCCAGGGTTGTGTCAGCTTCCCTAGCGTCCCCAGGGGCTCCCTGAGCTTCAGTGGGTTGGCAGTGGAGCCAGGATTCTGTCAGGTTCCATAGCATCACAAAGGCTCTCCTGGGTTGCATGAACTTGTGTGGTGTCACAGTAAAGCCAGAGTTGCTTCTGGTTTGGGAAGGGTGGGCTTCCGTCCCATAAAAACAGGAGGGCACATAGTAGGGTCCCTCCACCTCCGCGGGGGTTTTTGTGGGCACAGGCGGGAGCACTAGGGGTGGGGCAGAGAATACCAGTAGAGGGGGGAGATTTGCGGTGGGGGGCAAAAGAGGGACAGCCCAGAAAGGCTCTCAAATTCTCCATTTTCCCACTCTGAACCAGCAAATTGCCCTGTAAAAGAGCTTCGAAATTCCCCAGATCTTCTCGACTGCTGAGCTGGGGGGCAGGGACTACAGGACACAGCCGTGTCCCAGCAGCTGAGTTCCCAGCCAGGACCAGAAGCAGGGCTGCTGCTGCTGCCTAAGTCCCCCCAATGAGATGACACAGCCGGACACGGGTTGGGGGAGGGACTTGATCAGGCTTTCTTGTCTACATGCATGCCATTCATGAGCACAAAACGTACCTTCATCGCCTGCAGCATGCCATCCTGGAGAAGAGCCGTTTCCAAAGGAATCCGGGAGCCCGTGGTAAGCCTGTGCCGGAGCTGGATCCTAGAAGCATCTGTGGAAGCCAGGATAAAGGAGCCCACCTGCTGCAGGTTACTGCCAGGATTAATCATCTCGTGGGTTCCCACCAGGGTCTCATGGCTTCCATAAGGCCAAAAAGTGTCACTACGGCCCCTCGGTTGCACCAGGTTTATAGCGTCACAGCGGTTCCCAGGGTTGCGTCAGCTTCCCTAGCGACCGCACGGTGTCCAGGGCTCCCTGAGCTTCTTGTGGGTTGGCAGTAGAGCCAGGATTCTGTCAGGTTCCATAGCATCACAAATGCTCTCCTGGGTTGCATGAACTTCTGTGGTGTCACAGTAAAGCCAGAGTTCCATGTGGTTAGGGAAGGGTGGGCTACCTTCCCATAAAGCCCGAACGGCACTCAGTGGTGTCCCTCCACCTCCCCGGGGGGTGTTGTGGGCACAGGCGGGTCCACTAGGGGTGCGGCAGGGAATACCAAGAGAGGGAAGAGATTTGCGGTGGAGGGGCAAAAGAGGGACAGCCCAGAAAGGCTCTCAAGTTCTCCACTTGCCTGCCCTGAACCAGCCAAATTGCCCCTTCAAAGAGCTTCAAAGTTCCCCAAATTTTGTCCACTGCGGAGGTGGCGGGCAGGGACATCGGGACACAGCCGTGTCCCAGCAGCTGCGTGCCCAGCCAGGACCAGAAGCAGGGCTGTGGCTGCTCCCAAAGTCCCCTCACCCGATGGCACAGCCGGACACGGGCGAGGGGAGGGACTTCATCAGGCTTTCTTTTCCACCTGTATGCCATTCTTGAGCGCAAAACGTACCTTCATCCCCTGCAGCATGCCATCCTGGAGCAGAGCCGTTTCCAAAGGAAGCCGGGAGCCCGAGGTAAGCCTGTGCCGGAGCTGGATCCAAGAAGCATCTGTGGAAGCCGAGAGAAAGGAGCCCAACTGCAGCAGGTTACTGCCAGGATTAATCATCTCGTGGGTTCCCACAAGAGTCTCGTGGCTTCCAAAAGGCCCAACAGTGTCACTACGGCCCCTCGGCTGCAGCAGGTTCATAGCGTCGCAGAGGGCCCGAGGGTAGCGTCAGCACCCCTGGTGTCCCCACGGTGTCCAGGGCTCCCTGAGCTTCTGTGGGGCAACAGTGGAGCCAGGATTGTGTCAGGTTCCATAGCATCACAAAGGCTCTCCTGGGTTGCATGAACTTCTGTGGTGTCACAGTAAAGCCAGAGTTGCATGTGGTTTGGGAAGGGTGGGCTTCCGTCCCATAAAAACAGGAGGGCACATAGTAGGGTCCCTCCACCACCGCGGGGGTTTTTGTGGGCACAGGCGGGAGCACTAGGGGTGGGGCAGAGAATACCAGCAGAGGGGGGAGATTTGCTGTGGGGGGCAAAAGATGGACAGCCCAGAAAGGCTCTCAAATTCTCCATTTTCCCACTCTGAACCAGCCAAATTGCCCTGTAAAAGAGCTTCGAAATTCCCCAGATCTTCTCGACTGCTGAGCTGGGGGGCAGGGACTACAGGACACAGCCGTGTCCCAGCAGCTGAGTTCCCAGCCAGGACCAGAAGCAGGGCTGCTGCTGCTGCCTAAGTCCCCCCAATGAGATGACACAGCCAGATACGGGTTGGGGGAGGAAGTTGATCAGGCTTTCTTGTCTACATGCATGCCATTCATGAGCACAAAACATACCTTCATCCCCTGCAGCATGCCATCCTGGAGAAGAGCCGTTTCCAAAGGAAGCCGGGAGCCCGTGGTAAGCCTGTGCCGGAGCTGGATCCTAGAAGCATCTGTGGAATCCGGGAGAACGGAGCCCACCTGCTGCAGGTTACTGCCAGGATTAATCATCTCGTGGGCTCCCACCAGGGTCTCGTGGCTTCCAAGAGGCCCAACAGTGTCACCACGGCCCCTGGGTTGTAGCAGGTTCATAGCGTCACAGAGGTCCCCAGGGTGGCGTCAGCGCCCCTAGCGTCCCCACGGTGTCCAGGGTTCCCTGAGCTTCTGTGGGGCGGCAGTGGAGCCAGGATTGTGTCAGGTTCCATAGCATCACAAAGGGTCTCCTGGGTTGCATGAACTTCTGTGGTGTCACAGTAAAGCCAGAGTTGCATGTGGTTTGGGAAGGGTGGGCTTCCTTCCCATAAAGCCCGAACGGCACACAGTGGGGTCCCGCCACCTCCGCGGGGGGTTTTGTGGGCACAGGCGGGACCACTAGGGGTGGGGCAGGGAATACCAATAGAGGGGGGAGAATTGCGGTGGGGGGGCAAAAGAGGGACAGCCCAGAAAGCCTCTCAAATTCTCCATTTGCCCACTCTGAACCAGCCAAATTGCCCCTTCAAACAGCTTCAAAGATCCCCATATCTTGTCCAATGCTGAACTGGCAAGCAGGGACATCCGGACACAGCCGTGTCCCAGCAGCTGCGTGCCCAGCAAGGACCAGCACCAGGGCTGCTGCTGCTGCCAAAGTCCCCCCGACGAGATGACACAGCCGGACATGGACTGGGGGAGGAACCTGATCAGGCTTTCTTGTCCACCTGCATGCCATTCATGAGCACAAAACCTACCTTCATCCCCTGCAGCATGCCATCCTGGAGCAGAGCCGTTTCCAAAGGAAGCCAGGAGCCCGTGGTAAGCCTGTGCCGGAGCTGGATCCTAGAAGCATCTGTGGAAGCCTGGAGAAAGGAGCCCACCTGCAGCAGGTTACTGCCAGGATTAATCATCTCCTGGGTTACCACCAGAATCTCATGGCTTCCAAAAGGCCCAACAGTGTCACTACGGCCCCTCGGTTGCACCAGGTTCATAGCGTCACAGTGGTCCCCAGGGTTGCGTCAGCGTCCCTAGCGTCCCCAGGGGCTCCCTGAGCTTCTGTGGGTCGGCAGTAGAGCCAGGATTCTGTCAGGTTCCATAGCATCACAAAGGCTCTCCTGGGTTGCATGAACTTCTGTGGTGTCACAGTAAAGCCAGAGTTGCATGTGGTTTGGGAAGGGTGGGCTTCCTTCCCATAAAGCCCGAACGGCACACAGTGGGGTCCCGCCACCTCCGCGGGGGGTTTTGTGGGCACAGGCGGGACCACTAGGGGTGGGGCAGGGAATACCAATAGAGGGGGGAGATTTGCGGTGGGGGGGCAAAAGAGGGACAGCCCAGAAAGCCTCTCAAATTCTCCATTTGCCCGCTCTGAACCGGCCAAATTGCCCCTTAAAACAGCTTCAAAGTTCCCCAAATCTTGTCCACCGGTGAGCTGGCGGGCAGGGACATCAGGACACAGCCGTGTCCCAGCAGCTGCGTGCCCAGCCAGGAGCAGGGCTGCGGCTGCTGCCAAAGTCCCCTCACCAGATGACACAGCCGGACACAGGCTGGGGGAGGAACTTGATCAGGCTTTCTTGTCTACCTGCATGCCATTCATGAGCACAAAACATACCTTCATCCCCTGCAGCATGCCATCCTGGAGCAGAGCTGTTTCCAAAGGAAGCCGGGAGCCCATGGTAAGCCTGTGCCGGAGCTGGATCCTAGAAGCATCTGTGGAAGCCGGGAGAAAGGAGCCCACCTGCAGCAGGTTACTGCCAGGATTAATCATCTCGTGGGTTCCCACCAGGGTCTCGTGGCTTCCAAAAGGCCAAACAGTGTCACTACGGCCCCTCGGTTGCACCAGGTTCATAGCGTCACAGAGGTCCCCAGGGTGGCGTCAGCGTCCCTAGCGTCCCCAGGGGCTCCCTGAGCTTCAGTGGGTTGGCAGTGGAGCCAGGATTCTGTCAGGTTCCATAGCATCACAAAGGCTCTCCTGGGTTGCATGAACTTCTGTGGTGTCACAGTAAAGCCAGAGTTGCATGTGGTTTGGGAAGGGTGGGCTTCCTTCCCTTAAAGTCCGAACGGCACTCAGTGGTGTTCCTCCACCTTTGCGGGGGGTTTTGTGGGTACAGGCGGGTCCACTAGGGGTGGGGCAGGGAATACCAGTAGAGGGGGGAGATTTGCGGTGGGGGAGCAAAAGAGGGACAGCCCAGAAAGGCTCTCAAATTCTCCATTTCCCCGCTCTGAACCAGCCAAATTGCCGCTTCAAACAGCTTCAAAGTTCCCCACATCTTGTCCACCGCTGAGCTGGCGGGCAGGGACAGCAGGACAAAACCATGTCCCAGCAGCTGCGTGCCCAGCCAGGACCAGGAGCAGGGCTGCGGCTGCTGCCACAGTCCCCTCACCCGAGGACACAGCCGGACACGGGCTAGGGGAGGGACTTCATCAGGCTTTCTTTTCCACCTGCATGCCATTCATGAGCACAAAACGTACCTTCATCCCCTGCAGCATGCCATCCTGGAGCAGAGCCGTTTCCAAAGGAAGCCGGGAGCCCGTGGTAAGCCTGTGCCGGAGCTGGATCCTAGAAGCATCTGTGGAAGCCGGGAGAAAGGAGCCCACCTGCAGCAGGTTACTGCCAGGATTAATCATCTCGTGGGTTCCCACCAGGGTCTCGTGGCTTCCAAATGGCCAAACAGTGTCACTAGGGCCCCTCGGTTGCACCAGGTTCATAGCGTCACAGTGGTCCCCAGGGTTGCGTCAGCGTCCCTAGCGTCCCCAGGGGCTCCCTGAGCTTCTGTGGGTTGGCAGTAGAGCCAGGATTCTGTCAGGTTCCATAGCATCAAAAAAGGCTCTCCTGGGTTGCATGAACTTCTGTGGTGTCACAGTAAAGCCAGAGTTCCATGTGGTTAGGGAAGGGTGGGCTACCTTCCCATAAAGCCCGAACGGCACACAGTGGGGTCCCGCCACCTCCGCGGGGGGTTTTGTGGGCACAGGCGGGACCACTAGGGGTGGGGCAGGGAATACCAATAGAGGGGGGAGAATTGCGGTGGGGGGGCAAAAGAGGGACAGCCCAGAAAGGCTCTCAAATTCTCCATTTGCCCGCTCTGAACCAGCCAAATTGCCCCTTAAAACAGCTTCAAAGATCCCCAAATCTTGTCCACCGGTGAGCTGGCGGGCAGGGACATCCGGACACAGCCGTGTCCCAGCAGCTGCGTGCCCAGCCAGGACCAGAACCAGGGCTGCGGTTCCTGCCAGAGTACCCCCGACGAGATGACACAGCCGGACACGGGCTGGGGGAGGGACTTGATCAGGCTTTCTTTTCCACCTGCATGCCATTCATGAGCACAAAACGTACCTTCATCCCCTGCAGCATGCCATCCTGGAGCAGAGCCGTTTCCAAAGGAAGCCGGGAGCCCGTGGTAAGCCTGTGCCGGAGCTGGATCCTAGAAGCATCTGTGGAAGCCGGGAGCCCACCTGCAGCAGGTTACTGCCAGGATTAATCATCTCGTGGGTTCCCACCAGGGTCTCGTGGCTTCCAAAAGGCCCAACAGTGTCACTACGGCCCCTCGGTTGCAGCAGGTTCATAGCGTCACAGAGGTCCCCAGGGTGGCGTCAGCGCCCCTAGCGTCCCCACGGTGTCCAGGGCTCCCTGAGCTTCTGTGGGGCGGCAGTGGAGCCAGGATTCTGTCAGGTTCCATAGCATCACAAAGGCTCTCCTGGGTTGCATGAACTTCTGTGGTGTCACAGTAAAGCCAGAGTTGCATGTGGTTTGGGAAGGGTGGGCTTCCTTCCCATAAAGCCCGAACGGCACACAGTGGGGTCCCTCCACCTCCGCGGGGGGTTTTGTGGGCACAGGCGGGACCACTAGGGGTGGGGCAGGGAATACCAATAGAGGGGGGAGATTTGCGGTGGGGGGCAAAAGAGGGACAGCCCAGAAAGCCTCTCAAATTCTCCATTTTCCCACTCTGAACCAGCCAAATTGCCCCTTAAAACAGCTTCAAAATTCCCCAAATCTTGTCCACCGGTGAGCTGGCGGGCAGGGACATCAGGACACAGCCGTGTCCCAGCAGCTGCGTGCCCAGCCAGGACCAGAACCAGGGCTGCTGCTGCTGCCAAAGTCCCCCCGACGAGATGACACAGCCAGACACGGGCTGGGGGAGGGACTTGATCAGGCTTTCTTGTCTACCTGCATGCCATTCATGAGCACAAAACATACCTTCATCCCCTGCAGCATGCCATCCTGGAGCAGAGCCGTTTCCAAAGGAAGCCGGGAGCCCGTGGTAAGCCTGTGCCGGAGCTGGATCCTAGAAGCATCTGTGGAAGCCGGGAGAACGGAGCCCACCTGCAGCAGGTTACTGCCAGGATTAATCATCTCGTGGGCTCCCACCAGGGTCTCGTGGCTTCCAAGAGGCCCAACAGTGTCACTACGGCCCCTGGGTTGTAGCAGGTTCATAGCGTCACAGAGGTCCCCAGGGTGGCGTCAGCGCCCCTAGCGTCCCCACGGTGTCCAGGGTTCCCTGAGCTTCTGTGGGGCGGCAGTGGAGCCAGGATTCTGTCAGGTTCCATAGCATCACAAAGGGTCTCCTGGGTTGCATGAACTTCTGTGGTGTCACAGTAAAGCCAGAGTTGCATGTGGTTTGGGAAGGGTGGGCTTCCTTCCCATAAAGCCCGAACGGCACACAGTGGGGTCCCGCCACCTCCGCGGGGGGTTTTGTGGGCACAGGCGGGACCACTAGGGGTGGGGCAGGGAATACTAATAGAGGGGGGAGAATTGCGGTGGGGGGGCAAAAGAGGGACAGCCTAGAAAGCCTCTCAAATTCTCCATTTGCCCCCTCTGAACCAGCCAAATTGCCCCTTAAAACAGCTTCAAAGATCCCCAAACCTTGTCCACCGGTGAGCTGGCGGGCAGGGACATCCGGACACAGCCGTGTCCCAGCAGCTGCGTGCCCAGCCAGGACCAGCACCAGGGCTGCGGGTCCTGCCAGAGTTCCCCAGACAAGATGACGCAGCCAGACACGGGCTGGGGGAGGAACTTGATCAGGCTTTCTTGTCTACCTGCATGCCATTCATGAGCACAAAACATACCTTCATCCCCTGCAGCATGCCATCCTGGAGCAGAGCCGTTTCCAAAGGAAGCCGGGAGCCCGTGGTAAGCCTGTGCCGGAGCTGGATCCTGGAAGCATCTGTGGAAGCCGGGAGAACGGAGCCCACCTGCAGCAGGTTACTGCCAGGATTAATCATCTCGTGGGCTCCCACCAGGGTCTCGTGGCTTCCAAGAGGCCCAACAGTGTCACTACGGCCCCTGGGTTGTAGCAGGTTCGAAGCGTCACAGAGGTCCCCAGGGTGGCGTCAGCGTCCCTAGCGTCCCCACGGTGTCCAGGGCTCCCTGAGTTTTTGTGGGGCGGCAGTGGAGCCAGGATTCTGTCAGGTTCCATAGCATCACAAAGGGTCTCCTGGGTTGCATGAACTTCTGTGGTGTCACAGTAACGCCAGAGTTGCATGTGGTTTGGGAGGGGTGGGCTTCCTTCCCATAAAGCCCGAACGGCACACAGTGGGGTCCCGCCACCTCCGCGGGGGGTTTTGTGAGCAGAGGAGGGACCACTAGGGGTGGGGCAGGCAATACCAATAGAGGGGGAAGAATTGCGGTGGGGGGGCAAAAGAGGGCCAGCCCAGAACGCCTCTCAGATTCTCCATTTGCCCCCTCTGAACCCGCCAAATTGCCCCTTAAAACAGCTTCAAAGTTCTCCAAATCTTGTCCACCGGTGAGCTTGCGGGCAGGGACATCCGGACACAGCGGTGTCCCAGCAGCTGCGTGCCCAGCCAGGACCAGCACCAGGGCTGCGGGTCCTGCCAGAGTTCCCCAGACAAGATGACGCAGCCAGACACGGGCTGGGGGAGGAACTTGATCAGGCTTTCTTGTCTACCTGCATGCCATTCATGAGCACAAAACATACCTTCATCCCCTGCAGCATGCCATCCTGGAGCAGAGCCGTTTCCAAAGGAAGCCGGGAGCCCGTGGTAAGCCTGTGCCGGAGCTGGATCCTGGAAGCATCTGTGGAAGCCGGGAGAACGGAGCCCACCTGCAGCAGGTTACTGCCAGGATTAATCATCTCGTGGGCTCCCACCAGGGTCTCGTGGCTTCCAAGAGGCCAAACAGTGTCACTACGGCCCCTGGGTTGTAGCAGGTTCGAAGCGTCACAGAGGTCCCCAGGGTGGCGTCAGCGTCCCTAGCGTCCCCACGGTGTCCAGGGCTCCCTGAGTTTTTGTGGGGCACCAGTGGAGCCAGGATTCTGTCAGGTTCCATAGCATCACAAAGGGTCTCCTGGGTTGCATGAACTTCTGTGGTGTCACAGTAACGCCAGAGTTGCATGTGGTTTGGGAAGGGTGGGCTTCCTTCCCATAAAGCCCGAACGGCAAACAGTGGGGTCCTGCCACCTCCGCGGGGGGTTTTGTGGGCACAGGCGAGTCCACTAGGGGTGGGGCAGGGAATACCAATAGAGGGGGAAGAATTGCGGTGGGGGGGCAAAAGAGGGACAGCCCAGAACGCCTCTCAAATTCTCCATTTGCCCGCTCTGAACCAGCCAAATTGCCCCTTCAAACAGCTTCAAAGTTCCCCAAATCTTGTCCACCGGTGAGCTGGCGGGCAGGGACATCCGGACACAGGCGTGTCCCAGCAGCTGCGTGCCCAGCCAGGACCAGCACCAGGGCTGCGGTTACTGCCAGAGTTCCCCAGACGAGATGACGCAGCCAGACATGGGCTGGGAGAGGGACTTGATCAGGCTTTCTTTTCCACCTGCATGCCATTCATGAGCACAAAACGTACCTTCATCCCCTGCAGCATGCCATCCTGGAGCAGAGCCGTTTCCAAAGGAAGCCGGGAGCCCGTGGTAAGCCTGTGCCGGAGCTGGATCCTAGAAGCATCTGTGGAAGCCGGGAGAACGGAGCCCACCTGCAGCAGGTTACTGCCAGGATTAATCATCTCGTGGGCTCCCACCAGGGTCTCGTGGCTTCCAAAAGGCCCAACAGTGTCACTACGGCCCCTGGGTTGCAGCAGGTTCGTAGCGTCACAGAGGTCCCCAGGGTGGCGTCAGCGCCCCTAGCGTCCCCACGGTGTCCAGGGCTCCCTGAGCTTCTGTGGGGCACCAGTGGAGCCAGGATTGTGTCAGGTTCCATAGCATCACAAAGGGTCTCCTGGGTTGCATGAACTTCTGTGGTGTCACAGTAAAGCCAGAGTTGCATGTGGTTTGGGAAGGGTGGGTTTCCTTCCCATAAAGCCCGAACGGCACACAGTGGGGTCCCTCCACCTCCGCGGGGGTTTTGACAGCACAAGCGGGATCCTTAGGGGTGGGGCAGGGAATACCAATAGAGGGGGGAGAATTGCGGTGGGGGGGCAAAAGAGGGACAGCCCAGAAAGCCTCTCAAATTCTCCATTTTCCCTCTCTGAACCAGCCAAATTGCCCCTTAAAACAGCTTCAAAGTTCCCCAAATCTTGTCCACCGGTGAGCTGGCGGGCAGGGACATCCGGACACAGCCGTGTCCCAGCAGCTGCGTGCCCAGCCAGGACCAGGACCAGGGCTGCGGCTGCTGCCAGAGTTCCCCAGACGAGATGACGCAGCCGGACACGGGCTGGGGGAGGGACTTGATCAGGCTTTCTTGTCCACCTGCATGCCATTCATGAGCACAAAACATACCTTCATCCCCTGCAGCATGCCATCCTGGAGCAGAGCCGTTTCCAAAGGAAGCCGGGAGCCCGTGGTAAGCCTGTGCCGGAGCTGGATCCTAGAAGCATCTGTGGAAGCCGGGAGAACGGAGCCCACCTGCAGCAGGTTACTGCCAGGATTAATCATCTCGTGGGCTCCCACCAGGGTCTCGTGGCTTCCAAAAGGCCCAACAGTGTCACTACGGCCCCTGGGTTGTAGCAGGTTCGTAGCGTCACAGAGGTCCCCAGGGTGGCGTCAGCGCCCCTAGCGTCCCCACGGTGTCCAGGGCTCCCTGAGCTTCTGTGGGGCACCAGTGGAGCCAGGATTGTGTCAGGTTCCATAGCATCACAAAGGGTCTCCTGGGTTGCATGAACTTCTGTGGTGTCACAGTAAAGCCAGAGTTACATGTGGTTTGGGAAGGGTGGGTTTCCTTCCCATAAAGCCCGAACGGCACACAGTGGGGTCCCTCCACCTCCGCGGGGGTTTTGACAGCACAAGCGGGATCCTTAGGGGTGGGGCAGGGAATACCAATAGAGGGGGGAGATTTGCGGTGGGGGGGCAAAAGAGGGACAGCCCAGAAAGCCTCTCAAATTCTCCATTTTCCCTCTCTGAACCAGCCAAATTGCCCCTTAAAACAGCTTCAAAGTTCCCCAAATCTTGTCCACCGGTGAGCTGGCGGGCAGGGACATCCGGACACAGCCGTGTCCCAGCAGCTGCGTGCCCAGCCAGGACCAGGACCAGGGCTGCGGCTGCTGCCAGAGTTCCCCAGACCAGATGACACAGCCGGACACGGGCTGGGGGAGGGACTTGATCAGGCTTTCTTGTCCACCTGCATGCCATTCATGAGCACAAAACGTACCTTCATCCCCTGCAGCATGCCATCCTGGATCAGAGCCGTTTCCAAAGGAAGCCGGGAGCCCGTGGTAAGCCTGTGCCGGAGCTGGATCCTAGAAGCATCTGTGGAAGCCGGGAGAACGGAGCCCACCTGCAGCAGGTTACTGCCAGGATTAATCATCTCGTGGGCTCCCACCAGGGTCTCGTGGCTTCCAAAAGGCCCAACAGTGTCACTACGGCCCCTGGGTTGTAGCAGGTTCGTAGCGTCACAGAGGTCCCCAGGGTGGCGTCAGCGCCCCTAGCGTCCCCACGGTGTCCAGGGTTCCCTGAGCTTCTGTGGGGCGGCAGTGGAGCCAGGATTGTGTCAGGTTCCATAGCATCACAAAGGGTCTCCTGGGTTGCATGAACTTCTGTGGTGTCACAGTAAAGCCAGAGTTGCATGTGGTTTGGGAAGGGTGGGCTTCCTTCCCTTAAAGTCCAAACGGCACTCAGTGGTGTCCCTCCACCTTTGCGGGGGGTTTTGTGGGTACAGGCGGGTCCACTAGTGGTGGGGTAGGGAATACCAGTAGAGGGGGGAGATTTGCGGTGGGGGGCAAAAGAGGGACAGCCCAGAAAGGCTCTCAAATTCTCCATTTCCCCGCTCTGAACCAGCCAAATTGCCGCTTCAAACAGCTTCAAAGTTCCCCACATCTTGCCCACTGCTGAGCTGGCGGGCAGGGAGAGCAGGACAAAACCATGTCCCAGCGGCTGCGTGCCCAGCCAGGACCAGGAGCAGGGCTGTGGCTGCTGCCAAAGTCCCCTCACCCGAGGGCACAGCCGGACACGGGCGAGGGGAGGGACTTCATCAGTCTTTCTTGTCCACCTGCATGCCATTCATGAGCACAAAACGTACCTTTATCCCCTGCAGCATGCCATCCTGGAGCAGAGCCGTTTCCAAAGGAAGCCGGGAGCCCGAGGTAAGCCTGTGCCGGAGCTGGATCCAAGAAGCATCTGTGGAGGCCAGGAGAACGGAGCCCACCTGCAGCAGGTTACTGCCAGGATTAATCATCTCGTGGGTTCCCACCAGGGTCTCGTGGCTTCCAAATGCCCCAACAGTGTCACTAGGGCCCCCCAGTTGCACCAGGTTCATAGCGTCACAGTGGTTCCCAGGGTTGCGTCAGCGTCCCTAGCGTCCCCAGGAGCTCCCTGAGCTTCTGTGGGTTGGCAGTAGAGCCAGGATTCTGTCAGGTTCCGTAGCATCACAAAAGCTCTCCAGGGTTGCATGAACTTGTGTGGATTCACACTAAAGTCAGAGTTCCATGTGGTTTGGGAAAGGTGGGCTACCTTCCCATAAAGCCCAAAAGGCACACAGCGGGGTCCCGCCACCTCTATGGGGAGTTTTGTGGGCACAGGCGGGACAACTAGGGGTGGGGTAGGGAATACCAATAGAGGGGGGAGATTTGTGGTGGGGGGGCAAAAGAGGGACAGCCCAGAAAGCCTCTCAAATTCTCCATTTGCCCACTCTGATCCAGCCAAATTGCCCCTTAAAGAGTTTCAAACATCCCCAAATCTTGTCCACCGGCGAGCTCACAGGCAGGGGCATCTGGACACAACCGTGTCCCAGCAGCTGCGTGCCCAGCCAGGACCAGGACCAGGGCTGCGGCCTCTTCTGCTGCCACAGTCCCCCCAGTGAGATGACACAGCCGGACACGGGCTGGGGGAGGGACTTGATCAGGCTTTCTTGTCCACCTGCATGCTATTCATGAGCACAAAACGTACCTTCATCCCCTGCAGCATGCCATCCTGGAGCAGAGCTGTTTCCAAAGGAAGCCGGGAGCCCGTGGTAAGCCTGTGCCAGAGCTGGATCCTAGAAGCATCTGTGGAAGCCGGGAGAACGGAGCCCACCTGCAGCAGGTTACTGCCAGGATTAATCATCTCCTGGGTTCCCACGAGGGTCTCGTGGCTTCCAAAAAGCCCAACAGTTTTGCTACGGCCCCTCGGTTGCACCAGGTTCATAGCGTCACAGAGGTCCCCAGGGTGGCGTCAGCGCCCCTAGCGTCCCCACGGTGTCCAGGGCTTCCTGAGCTTCTGTGGGGCGGCAGTGGAGCCAGGATTCTGTCAGGTTCCATAGCATCACAAATGGTCTCCTGGGTTGCATCAACTTCTGTGGTGTCACAGTAAAGCCAGAGTTGCATGTGGTTTGGGAAGGGTGGGCTTCCTTCCCATAAAGCCCGAACGGCACACAGTGGGGTCCCGCCACCTCCGCGGGGGGTTTTGTGGGCACAGGCGGGACCACTAGGGGTGGGGCAGGGAATACCAATAGAGGGGGGAGAATTGCGGTGGGGGGGCAAAAGAGGGACAGCCCAGAAAGCCTCTCAAATTCTCCATTTGCCCCCTCTGAACCAGCCAAATTGCCCCTTAAAACAGCTTCAAAGATCCCCAAATCTTGTCCACCGGTGAGCTGGCAGGCAGGGGCATCCGGACACAGCCGTGTCCCAGCAGCTGCGTGCCCAGCCAGGACCAGAACCAGGGCTGCGGTTCCTGCCAGAGTACCCCCGACGAGATGACACAGCCGGACATGGGCTGGAGGAGGGACTTGATCAGGATTTCTTTTCCACCTGCATGCCATTCACAAGCACAAAACGTACCTTCATCCCCTGCAGCATGCCATCCTGGAGCAGAGCCATTTCCAAAGGAAGCCGGGAGCCCGTGGTAAGCCTGTGCCGGAGCTGGATCCTAGAAGCATCTGTGGAGGCCCGAGCCCACCTGCAGCAGGTTACTGCCAGGATTAATCATCTCCTGGGTTCCCACCAGGGTCTCGTGGCTTCCAAAAGGCCCAACAGTGTCACTATGGCCCCTCGGTTGCACCAGGTTCATAGCGTCACAGTGGTTCCCAGGGTTGCGTCAGCTTCCCTAGCGTCCCCAGGGGCACCCTGAGCTTCAGTGGGTGGGCAGTGGAGCCAGGATTCTGTCAGGTTCCATAGCATCACAAAGGGTCTCCTGGGTTGCATGAACTTGTGTGGTGTCACAGTAAAGCCAGAGTTGCTTCTGGTTTGGGAAGGGTGGGCTTCCGTCCCATAAAAACAGGAGGGCACATAGTAGGGTCCCTCCACCTCCGCGGGGGGTTTTGTGGGCACAGGCGGGAGCACTAGGGGTGGGGCAGAGAATACCAGTAGAGGGGGGAGATTTGCGGTGGGGGGCAAAAGAGGGACAGCCCAGAAAGGCTCTCAAATTCTCCATTTTCCCACTCTGAACCAGCCAAATTGCCCTGTAAAAGAGCTTCGAAATTCCCCAGATCTTCTCGACTGCTGAGCTGGGGGGCAGGGACTACAGGACACAGCCGTGTCCCAGCAGCTGAGTTCCCAGCCAGGACCAGAAGCAGGGCTGCTGCTGCTGCCTAAGTCCCCCCAATGAGATGACACAGCTGGACACGGGTTGGGGGAGGGACTTGATCAGGCTTTCTTGTCTACATGCATGCCATTCATGAGCACAAAACGTACCTTCATCGCCTGCAGCATGCCATCCTGGAGCAGAGCCGTTTCCAAAGGAATCCGGGAGCCCGTGGTAAGCCTGTGCCGGAGCTGGATCCTAGAAGCATCTGTGGAAGCCAGGAGAAAGGAGCCCACCTGCAGCAGGTTACTGCCAGGATTAATCATCTCGTGGGTTCCCACCAGGGTCTCATGGCTTCCATAAGGCCAAAAACTGTCACCACGGCCCCTGGGTTGCACCAGGTTCATAGCGTCACAGTGGTCCCCAGGGTGGCGTCAGCGCCCCTAGCGTCCCCACGGTGTCCAGGGCTCCCTGAGCTTCTTGTGGGTTGGCAGTAGAGCCAGGATTGTGTCAGGTTCCATAGCATCACAAAGGGTCTCCTGGGTTGCATGAACTTCTGTGGTGTCACAGTAAAGCCAGAGTTCCATGTGGTTAGGGAAGGGTGGGCTACCTTCCCATAAAGCCCGAACGGCACTCAGTGGTGTCCCTCCACCTCCCCGGGGGGTGTTGTGGGCACAGGCGGGTCCACTAGGGGTGCGGCAGGGAATACCAAGAGAGGGAAGAGATTTGCGGTGGGGGGGCAAAAGAGGGACAGCCCAGAAAGGCTCTCAAGTTCTCCACTTGCCTGCCCTGAACCAGCCAAATTGCCCCTTCAAAGAGCTTCAAAGTTCCCCAAATTTTGTCCACAGCGGAGGTGGCGGGCAGGGACATCGGTACACAGCCGTGTCCCAGCAGCTGCGTGCCCAGCCAGGACCAGAAGCAGGGCTGTGGCTGCTGCCAAAGTCCCCTCACCCGATGGCACAGCCGGACACGGGCGAGGGGAGGGACTTCATCAGGCATTCTTTTCCACCTGTATGCCATTCTTGAGCGCAAAACGTACCTTCATCCCCTGCAGCATGCCATCCTGGAGCAGAGCTGTTTCCAAAGGAAGCCGGGAGCCCTTGGTAAGCCTGTGCCGGAGCTGGATCCAAGAAGCATCTGTGGAAGCCGGGAGAAAGGAGCCCAACTGCAGCAGGTTACTGCCAGGATTAATCATCTCCGGGGTTCCTACCAGGGTCTCGTGGCTTCCAAATGGCCTAACAGTGTCACTAGGGCCCCTCGGTTGCAGCAGGTTCATAGCCTCACAGTGGTTCCCAGGGTTGCGTCAGCATCCCTAGCGTCCCCTGGGGCTTCCTGAGCTTCAGTGGGTTGGCAGTAGAGCCAGGATTCTGTCAGGTTCCATAGCATCACAAAGGCTCTCCTGGGTTGCATGAACTTCTGTGGTGTCACAGTAAAGCCAGAGTTCCATGTGGTTAGGGAAGGGTGGGCTTCCTTCCCTTAAAGTCCGAACGGCACACAGTGGGGCCCCTCCACCTTTGCGGGGGGTTTTGTGGGTACAGGCAGGTCCACTAGTGGTGGGGCAGGGAATACCAGTAGAGGGGGGATATTTGCGGTGGGGGGGCAAAAGAGGGACAGCCCAGAAAGGCTCTCAAATTCTCCATTTGCTCGCTCTGAACCAGCCAAATTGCCCCTTCAAACAGCTTCAAAGATCCCCACATCTTGTCCACCGCTGAGCTGGCAAGCAGATGCATCCGGACACAGCCGTGTCCCAGCAGGTGCGTGCCCAGCCAGGACCAGAAGCAGGGCTGCGGTTCCTGCCAGAGTACCCCCGACGAGATGACACAGCCGGACATGGGCTGGAGGAGGGACTTGATCAGGATTTCTTTTCCACCTGCATGCCATTCACAAGCACAAAACGTACCTTCATCCCCTGCAGCATGCCATCCTGGAGCAGAGCCATTTCCAAACGAAGCCGGGAGCCCGTGGTAAGCCTGTGCCGGAGCTGGATCCTAGAAGCATCTGTGGAGGCCCGAGCCCACCTGCAGCAGGTTACTGCCAGGATTAATCATCTCTTGGGTTCCCACCAGGGTCTCGTGGCTTCCAAAAGGCCCAACAGTGTCACTATGGCCCCTCGGTTGCACCAGGTTCATAGCGTCGCAGAGGTCCCCAGGGCAGCGTCAGCGTCCCTAGCGTCCCCAGGGGCTCCCTGAGCTTCAGTGGGTTGGCAGTGGAGCCAGGATTCTGTCTGGTTCCATAGCATCACAAAGGCTCTCCTGGGTTGCATGAACTTGTGTGGTGTCACAGTAAAGCCAGAGTTGCTTCTGGTTTGGGAAGGGTGGGCTTCCGTCCCATAAAAACAGGAGGGCACATAGTAGGGTCCCTCCACCACCGCGGGGGGTTTTGTGGGCACAGGCGGGAGCTCTAGGGGTGGGGCAGAGAATACCAGCAGAGGGGGGAGATTTGCGGTGGGGGGCAAAAGAGGGACAGCCCAGAAAGGCTCTCAAATTCTCCATTTTCCCACTCTGAACCAGCCAAATTGCCCTGTAAAAGAGCTTCGAAATTCCCCAGATCTTCTCGACTGCTGAGCTGGGGGGCAGGGACTACAGGACACAGCCGTGTCCCAGCAGCTGAGTTCCCAGCCAGGACCAGAAGCAGGGCTGCTGCTGCTGCCTAAGTCCCCCCAATGAGATGACACAGCCGGATACGGGTTGGGGGAGGAACTTGATCAGGCTTTCTTGTCTACATGCATGCCATTCATGAGCACAAAACATACCTTCATCCCCTGCAGCATGCCATCCTGGAGCAGAGCCGTTTCCAAAGGAAACCGGGAGCCCGTGGTAAGCCTGTGCCGGAGCTGGATCCTAGAAGCATCTGTGGAAGCCAGGATAAAGGAGCCCACCTGCTGCAGGTTACTGCCAGGATTAATCATCTCGTGGGTTCCCACCAGGGTCTCATGGCTTCCATAAGGCCAAAAAGTGTCACTAGGGCCCCTGGGTTGCACCACGTTCATAGCGTCACAGTGGTCCCCAGGGTGGCGTCAGCGCCCCTAGCATCCCCACGGTGTCCAGGGCTCCCTGAGCTTCTGTGGGTTGGCAGTGGAGCCAGGATTCTGTCTGGTTCCATTGCATCACAAAGGCTCTCCTGGGTTGCATGAACTTGTGTGGAGTCACAGTAAAGCCAGAGTTGCATGTGGTTTGGGAAGGGTGGGCTACCTTCCCATAAAGGCCGGACGGCACAGAGTGGGGTCCCGCCACCGCCGCGGGGGGTTTTGTGGGCACTGGCGGGACCACTAGTGGTGGGGCAGGGAATACCAATAGAGGGGGGAGAATTGCGGTGGGGGGGCAAAAGAGGGCCAGCCCAGAAAGCCTCTCAAATTCTCCATTTGCTCACTCTGAACCAGCCAAATTGCCCCTTCAAACAGCTTCAAACATCCCCAAATCTTGTCCAATGCTGAACTGGCAAGCAGGGGCATCCGGACACGGCCGTGTCCCAGCAGGTGTGTGCCCAGCAAGGACCAGGCGCAGGGCTGCTGCTGCTGCCAAAGTCCCCCCGATGAGATGACACAGTTGGACATGGACTAGGGGAGGAACTTGATCAGGCTTTCTTGGCCACCTGCATGCCATTCATGAGCACAAAACCTACCTTCATCCCCTGCAGCATGCCATCCTGGAGCAGAGCTGTTTCCAAAGGAAGCCGGGAGCCCGTGGTAAGCCTGTGCCGGAGCTGGATCCTAGAAGCATCTGTGGAAGCCAGGAGAAAGGAGCCCACCTGCAGCAGGTTACTGCCAGGATTAATCATCTCGTGGGCTCCCACCAGAATCTTATGGCTTCCATAAGGCCAAAAAGTGTCACTAGGGCCCCTTGGTTGCACCAGGTTCATAGCGTCACAGAGGTCCCCAGGGTTGCGTCAGCGTCCCTAGCGTCCCCAGGGGCTTCCTGAGCTTCAGTGGGTTGGCAGTAGAGCCAGGATTCTGTCAGGTTCCATAGCATCACAAAGGCTCTCCTGGGTTGCATGAACTTCTGTGGTGTCACAGTAAAGCCAGAGTTGCATGGGGTTTGGGAAGGGTGGGCTACCTTCCCATAAAGCCCGAATGGCACTCAGTGGTGTCCCTCCACCTCCGCGGGGGGTTTTGTGGGCACAGGCGGGTCCACTAGGGGTGGGGCAGGGAATACCAAGAGATGGAAGAGATTTGCGGTGGGGGAGCAAAAGAGGGACAGCCCAGAAAGGCTCTCAAGTTCTCCACTTGCCTGCTCTGAACCAGCCAAATTGCCCCTTCAAACAGCTTCAAAGTTCCCCACATCTTGTCCACCGCTGAGCTGGCGGGCAGGGACAGCAAGAAACAACCATGTCTCAGCCGCTGCATGCCCAGCCAGGACCGGAAGCAGGGCTGTGGCTGCTGCCAAAGTCCCCTCACCCAATGGCACAGCCCGACACAGGCGAGGGGAGGGACTTGATCAGGCTTTCTTGTCCACCTGCATGCCATTCACGAGCACAAAACGTACCTTCATCCCCTGCAGCATGCCATCCTGGAGCAGAGCCGTTTCCAAAGGAAGCGGGGAGCCCGTGGTAAGCCTGTGCCGGAGCTGGATCCTAGAAGCATCTGTGGAAGCCGGGAGAACGGAGCCCACCTGCAGCAGGTTACTGCCAGGATTAATCATCTCGTGGGCTCCCACCAGAGTCTCGTGGCTTCCAAAAGGCCCAACAGTGTCACTACGGCCCCTCGGCTGTAGCAGGTTCATAGCGTCGCAGAGGGCCCGAGGGTAGCGTCAGCACCCCTGGTGTCCCCATGGTGTCCAGGGCTCCCTGAGCTTCTGTGGGGCAACAGTGGAGCCAGGATTCTGTCAGGTTCCATAGCATCACAAAGGGTCTCCTGGGTTGCATGAACTTCTGTGGAGTCGCAGTAAAGCCAGAGTTGCATGTGTTTGGGAAGGGTGGGCTTCCGTCCCATAAAAACAGGAGGGCACATAGTAGGGTCCCTCCACCACCGCGGGGGGTTTTGTGGGCACAGGCGGGAGCTCTAGGGGTGGGGCAGAGAATACCAGCAGAGGGGGGAGATTTGCGGTGGGGGGCAAAAGAGGGACAGCCCAGAAAGGCTCTCAAATTCTCCATTTTCCCACTCTGAACCAGCCAAATTGCCCTGTAAAAGAGCTTCGAAATTCCCCAGATCTTCTCGACTGCTGAGCTGGGGGGCAGGGACTACAGGACACAGCCGTGTCCCAGCAGCTGAGTTCCCAGCCAGGACCAGAAGCAGGGCTGCTGCTGCCTAAGTCCCCCCAATGAGATGACACAGCCGGATACGGGTTGGGGGAGGAACTTGATCAGGCTTTCTTGTCTACCTGCATGCCATTCATGAGCACAAAACATACCTTCATCCCCTGCAGCATGCCATCCTGGAGAAGAGCCGTTTCCAAAGGAAACCGGGAGCCCGTGGTAAGCCTGTGCCGGAGCTGGATCCTAGAAGCATCTGTGGAAGCCAGGATAAAGGAGCCCACCTGCTGCAGGTTACTGCCAGGATTAATCATCTCGTGGGTTCCCACCAGGGTCTCATGGCTTCCATAAGGCCAAAAAGTGTCACTAGGGCCCCTGGGTTGCAGCAGGTTCATAGCGTCACAGTGGTCCCCAGGGTGGCGTCAGCTTCCCTAGCGTCCCCATGGTGTCCAGGGCTCCCTGAGCTTCTGTGGGTTGGCAGTGGAGCCAGGATTGTGTCAGGTTCCATAGCATCACAAATGGTCTCCTGGGTTGCATGAACTTGTGTGGAGTCACAGTAAAGCCAGAGTTGCATGTGGTTTGGGAAGGGTGGGCTACCTTCCCATAAAGGCCGGACGGCACACATTGGGGTCCGGCCACCGCCGCGGGGGGTTTTGTGGGCACAGGCGGGACCACTAGTGGTGGGGCAAGGAATACCAATAGAGGGGGGAGAATTGCGGTGGGGGGGCAAAAGAGGGACAGCCCAGAAAGCCTCTCAAATTCTCCATTTGCTCACTCTGAACCAGCCAAATTGCCCCTTCAAACAGCTTCAAAGATCCCCAAATCTTGTCCAATGCTGAACTGGCAACCAGGGGCATCCGGACACGGCCGTGTCCCAGCAGGTGCGTGCCCAGCAAGGACCAGGCGCAGGGCTGCTGCTGCTGCCAAAGTCCCCCCGATGAGATGACACAGTTGGACATGGACTGGGGGAGGAACTTGATCAGGCTTTCTTGGCCACCTGCATGCCATTCTTGAGCACAAAACCTACCTTCATCCCCTGCAGCATGCCATCCTGGAGCAGAGCTGTTTCCAAAGGAAGCCGGGAGCCCGTGGTAAGCCTGTGCCGGAGCTGGATCCTAGAAGCATCTGTGGAAGCCGGGAGAAAGGAGCCCAACTGTAGCAGGTTACTGCCAGGATTAATCATCTCCTGGGTTACCACCAGAATCTTATGGCTTCCATAAGGCCAAAAAGTGTCACTACGGCCCCTGGGTTGCACCAGGTTCATAGCGTCACAGTGGTCCCCAGGGTGGCGTCAGCGTGCCTACCGTCCCCAGTGGCTTCCTGAGCTTCAGTGGGTTGGCAGTAGAGCCAGGATTCTGTCAGGTTCCATAGCATCAAAAAAGGCTCTCCTGGGTTGCACGAACTTCTGTGGTGTCACAGTAAAGCCAGAGTTCCATGTGGTTAGGGAAGGGTGGGCTACCTTCCCATAAAGCCCGAACGGCACACAGTGGGGTCCCGCCACCGCCGCGGGGGGTTTTGTGGGCACAGGCGGGACCACTAGGGGTGGGGCAAGGAATACCAATAGAGGGGGGAGAATTGTGGTGGGGGGGCAAAAGAGGGACAGCCCAGAAAGCCTCTCAAATTCTCCATTTGCTCGCTCTGAACCAGCCAAATTGCCCCTTCAAACAGCTTCAAAGATCCCCAAATCTTGTCCACCGGTGAGCTGGCAAGCAGGGGCATCCGGACACGGCCGTGTCCCAGCAGGTGTGTGCCCAGCCAGGACCAGAAGCAGGGCTGCGGTTCCTGCCAGAGTACCCCCGAAGAGATGACACAGCCTGACATGGGCTGGAGGAGGGACTTGATCAGGATTTCTTTTCCACCTGCATGCCATTCACAAGCACAAAACGTACCTTCATCCCCTGCAGCATGCCATCCTGGAGCAGAGCCGTTTCCAAACGAAGCCGGGAGCCCGTGGTAAGCCTGTGCCGGAGCTGGATCCTAGAAGCATCTGTGGAAGCCGGGAGCCCACCTGCAGCAGGTTACTGCCAGGATTAATCATCTCGTGGGTTCTCACCAGGGTCTCGTGGCTTCCAAAAGGCCCAACAGTGTCACTATGGCCCCTCGGTTGCACCAGGTTCATAGCGTCGCAGAGGTCCCCAGGGCGGCGTCAGCGCCCCTGGCGTCTCCAGGGCCTCCCTGAGCTTCAGTGGGTTGGCAGTGGAGCCAGGATTCTGTCTGGTTCCATAGCATCACAAAGGCTCTCCTGGGTTGCATGAACTTCTGTGGTGTCACGGTAAAGGCAGAGTTGCATGTGGTTTGGGAAGGGTGGGCTTCCGTCCCATAAAAACAGGAGGGCACATAGTAGGGTCCCTCCACCTCCGCGGGGGGTTTTGTGGGCACAGGCGGGAGCACTAGGGGTGGGGCAGAGAATACCAGTAGAGGGGGGAGATTTGCGGTGGGGGACAAAAGAGGGACAGCCCAGAAAGGCTCTCAAATTCTCCATTTTCCCACTCTGAACCAGCCAAATTGCCCTGTAAAAGAGCTTCGAAATTCCCCAGATCTTCTCGACTGCTGAGCTGGGGGGCACGGACTACAGGACACAGCCGTGTCCCAGCAGCTGAGTTCCCAGCCAGGACCAGAAGCAGGGCTGCTGCTGCTGCCTAAGTCCCCCCAATGAGATGACACAGCCGGACACGGGTTGGGGGAGGGACTTGATCAGGCTTTCTTGTCTACATGCATGCCATTCATGAGCACAAAACATACCTTCATCGCCTGCAGCATGCCATCCTGGAGCAGAGCCGTTTCCAAAGGAAGCCAGGAGCCCGTGGTAAGCCTGTGCCGGAGCTGGATCCTAGAAGCATCTGTGGAAGCCAGGATAAAGGAGCCCACCTGCTGCAGGTTACTGCCAGGATTAATCATCTCGTGGGTTCCCACCAGGGTCTCATGGCTTCCATAAGGCCCAACAGTGTCACTACGGCCCCTCGGTTGCACCAGGTTCATAGCGTCACAGCGGTTCCCAGGGTAGCGTCACAGCGGTTCCCAGGGTTGCGTCAGCTTCCCTAGCGTCCCCACGGTGTCCAGGGCTCCCTGAGCTTCTTGTGGGTTGCCAGTGGAGCCAGGATTCTGTCAGGTTCCATAGCATCACAAAGGCTCTCCTGGGTTGCATGAACTTCTGTGGTGTCACAGTAAAGCCAGAGTTGCTTCTGGTTTGGGAAGGGTGGGCTTCCGTCCCATAAAAACCGGAGGGCACATAGTAGGGTCCCTCCACCTCCGCGGGGGGTTTTGTGGGCACAGGCGGGAGCACTAGGGGTGGGGCAGAGAATACCAGTAGAGGGGGGAGATTTGCGGTGGGGGGCAAAAGAGGGACAGCCCAGAAAGGCTCTCAAATTCTCCATTTTCCCACTCTGAACCAGCCAAATTGCCCTGTAAAAGAGCTTCGAAATTCCCCAGATCTTCTCGACTGCTGAGCTGGGGGGCAGGGACTACAGGACACAGCCGTGTCCCAGCAGCTGAGTTCCCAGCCAGGACCAGAAGCAGGGCTGCTGCTGCTGCCTAAGTCCCCCCAATGAGATGACACAGCCGGACACGGGTTGGGGGAGGGACTTGATCAGGCTTTCTTGTCTACATGCATGCCATTCATGAGCACAAAACGTACCTTCATCGCCTGCAGCATGCCATCCTGGAGCAGAGCCGTTTCCAAAGGAAGCCGGGAGCCCGTGGTAAGCCTGTGCCGGAGCTGGATCCTAGAAGCATCTGTGGAAGCCGGGAGAACGGAGCCCACCTGCAGCAGGTTACTGCCAGGATTAATCATCTCGTGGGTTCCCACCAGGGTCTCGTGGCTTCCAAGAGGCCCAACAGTGTCACTACGGCCCCTCGGTTGCACCAGGTTCATAGCGTCACAGCGGTTCCCAGGGTTGCGTCAGCTTCCCTAGCGACCGCACGGTGTCCAGGGCTCCCTGAGCTTCTTGTGGGTTGGCAGTAGAGCCAGGATTGTGTCAGGTTCCATAGCATCACAAAGGGTCTCCTGGGTTGCATGAACTTCTGTGGTGTCACAGTAAAGCCAGAGTTCCATGTGGTTAGGGAAAGGTGGGCTACCTTCCCATAAAGCCCGAACGGCACTCAGTGGTGTCCCTCCACCTCTCCGGGGGGTGTTGTGGGCACAGGCGGGTCCACTAGGGGTGCGGCAGGGAATACCAAGAGAGGGAAGAGATTTGCGGTGGGGGGGCAAAAGAGGGACAGCCCAGAAAGGCTCTCAAGTTCTCCACTTGCCTGCCCTGAACCAGCCAAATTGCCCCTTCAAAGAGCTTCAAAGTTCCCCAAATTTTGTCCACAGCGGAGGTGGCGGGCAGGGACATCGGGACACAGCCGTGTCCCAGCAGCTGCGTGCCCAGCCAAGACCAGAAGCAGGGCTGTGGCTGCTGCCAAAGTCCCCTCACCCGATGGCACAGCCGGACACGGGCGAGGGGAGGGACTTCATCAGGCATTCTTTTCCACCTGTATGCCATTCTTGAAGCGCAAAACGTACCTTCATCCCCTGCAGCATGCCATCCTAGAGCAGAGCTGTTTCCAAAGGAAGCCGGGAGCCCTTGGTAAGCCTGTGCCGGAGCTGGATCCAAGAAGCATCTGTGGAAGCCGGGAGAAAGGAGCCCAACTGCAGCAGGTTACTGCCAGGATTAATCATCTCCGGGGTTCCTACCAGGGTCTCGTGGCTTCCAAATGGCCTAACAGTGTCACTAGGGCCCCTCGGTTGCAGCAGGTTCATAGCCTCACAGTGGTTCCCAGGGTTGCGTCAGCATCCCTAGCGTCCCCTGGGGCTTCCTGAGCATCAGTGGGTTGGCAGTAGAGCCAGGATTCTGTCAGGTTCCATAGCATCACAAAGGCTCTCCTGGGTTGCATGAACTTCTGTGGTGTCACAGTAAAGCCAGAGTTCCATGTGGTTAGGGAAGGGTGGGCTTCCTTCCCTTAAAGTCCGAACGGCACACAGTGGGGCCCCTCCACCTTTGCGGGGGGTTTTGTGGGTACAGGCAGGTCCACTAGTGGTGGGGCAGGGAATACCAGTAGAGGGGGGATATTTGCGGTGGGGGGGCAAAAGAGGGACAGCCCAGAAAGGCTCTCAAATTCTCCATTTGCTCGCTCTGAACCAGCCAAATTGCCCCTTCAAACAGCTTCAAAGATCCCCACATCTTGTCCACCGCTGAGCTGGCAAGCAGATGCATCCGGACACAGCCGTGTCCCAGCAGGTGCGTGCCCAGCCAGGACCAGAAGCAGGGCTGCGGTTCCTGCCAGAGTACCCCCGACGAGATGACACAGCCGGACATGGGCTGGAGGAGGGACTTGATCAGGATTTCTTTTCCACCTGCATGCCATTCACAAGCACAAAACGTACCTTCATCCCCTGCAGCATGCCATCCTGGAGCAGAGCCATTTCCAAACGAAGCCGGGAGCCCGTGGTAAGCCTGTGCCGGAGCTGGATCCTAGAAGCATCTGTGGAGGCCCGAGCCCACCTGCAGCAGGTTACTGCCAGGATTAATCATCTCCTGGGTTCCCACCAGGGTCTCGTGGCTTCCAAAAGGCCCAACAGTGTCACTATGGCCCCTCTGTTGCACCAGGTTCATAGCGTCACAGTGGTTCCCAGGGTTGCGTCAGCGTCCCTAGCGTCCCCAGGGGCTCCCTGAGCTTCAGTGGGTTGGCAGTGGAGCCAGGATTCTGTCTGGTTCCATAGCATCACAAAGGCTCTCCTGGGTTGCATGAACTTTTGTGGTGTCACAGTAAAGCCAGAGTTCCTTCTGGTTTGGGAAGGGTGGGCTTCCGTCCCATAAAAACAGGAGGGCACATAGTAGGGTGCCTCCACCACCGCGGGGGTTTTTGTGGGCACAGGCGGGAGCTCTAGGGGTGGGGCAGAGAATACCAGCAGAGGGGGGAGATTTGCGGTGGGGGGCAAAAGAGGGACAGCCCAGAAAGGCTCTCAAATTCTCCATTTTCCCACTCTGAACCAGCCAAATTGCCCTGTAAAAGAGCTTCGAAATTCCCCAGATCTTCTCGACTGCTGAGCTGGGGGGCAGGGACTACAGGACACAGCCGTGTCCCAGCAGCTGAGTTCCCAGCCAGGACCAGAAGCAGGGCTGCTGCTGCTGCCTAAGTCCCCCCAATGAGATGACACAGCCGGATACGGGTTGGGGGAGGAACTTGATCAGGCTTTCTTGTCTACATGCATGCCATTCATGAGCACAAAACGTACCTTCATCCCCTGCAGCATGCCATCCTGGAGCAGAGCCGTTTCCAAAGGAAACCGGGAGCCCGTGGTAAGCCTGTGCCGGAGCTGGATCCTAGAAGCATCTGTGGAAGCCAGGATAAAGGAGCCCACCTGCTGCAGGTTACTGCCAGGATTAATCATCTCGTGGGTTCCCACCAGGGTCTCATGGCTTCCATAAGGCCAAAAAGTGTCACTAGGGCCCCTGGGTTGCACCAGGTTCATAGCGTCACAGTGGTCCCCAGGGTGGCGTCAGCGCCCCTAGCATCCCCACGGTGTCCAGGGCTCCCTGAGCTTCTGTGGGTTGGCAGTGGAGCCAGGATTCTGTCTGGTTCCATTGCATCACAAAGGCTCTCCTGGGTTGCATGAACTTGTGTGGAGTCACAGTAAAGCCAGAGTTGCATGTGGTTTGGGAAGGGTGGGCTACCTTCCCATAAAGGCCGGACGGCACACAGTGGGGTCCCGCCACCGCCGCGGGGGGTTTTGTGGGCACTGGCGGGACCACTAGTGGTGGGGCAGGGAATACCAATAGAGGGGGGAGAATTGCGGTGGGGAGGCAAAAGAGGGCCAGCCCAGAAAGCCTCTCAAATTCTCCATTTGCTCACTCTGAACCAGCCAAATTGCCCCTTCAAACAGCTTCAAAGATCCCCAAATCTTGTCCACCGGTGAGCTGGCAAGCAGGGGCATCTGGACACGGCCGTGTCCCAGCAGGTGTGTGCCCAGCCAGGACCAGAAGCAGGGCTGCGGTTCCTGCCAGAGTACCCCCGACGAGATGACACAGCCGGACATGGGCTGGAGGAGGGACTTGATCAGGATTTCTTTTCCACCTGCATGCCATTCACAAGCACAAAACGTACCTTCATCCCCTGCAGCATGCCATCCTGGAGCAGAGCCATTTCCAAACGAAGCCGGGAGCCCGTGGTAAGCCTGTGCCGGAGCTGGATCCTAGAAGCATCTGTGGAGGCCCGAGCCCACCTGCAGCAGGTTACTGCCAGGATTAATCATCTCTTGGGTTCCCACCAGGGTCTCGTGGCTTCCAAAAGGCCCAACAGTGTCACTATGGCCCCTCGGTTGCACCAGGTTCATAGCGTCGCAGAGGTCCCCAGGGCAGCGTCAGCGTCCCTAGCGTCCCCAGGGGCTCCCTGAGCTTCAGTGGGTTGGCAGTGGAGCCAGGATTCTGTCTGGTTCCATAGCATCACAAAGGCTCTCCTGGGTTGCATGAACTTGTGTGGTGTCACAGTAAAGCCAGAGTTGCTTCTGGTTTGGGAAGGGTGGGCTTCCGTCCCATAAAAACAGGAGGGCACATAGTAGGGTCCCTCCACCTCCGCGGGGGTTTTTGTGGGCACAGGCGGGAGCACTAGGGGTGGGGCAGAGAATACCAGTAGAGGGGGGAGATTTGCGGTGGGGGGCAAAAGAGGGACAGCCCAGAAAGGCTCTCAAATTCTCCATTTTCCCACTCTGAACCAGCAAATTGCCCTGTAAAAGAGCTTCGAAATTCCCCAGATCTTCTCGACTGCTGAGCTGGGGGGCAGGGACTACAGGACACAGCCGTGTCCCAGCAGCTGAGTTCCCAGCCAGGACCAGAAGCAGGGCTGCTGCTGCTGCCTAAGTCCCCCCAATGAGATGACACAGCCGGACACGGGTTGGGGGAGGGACTTGATCAGGCTTTCTTGTCTACATGCATGCCATTCATGAGCACAAAACGTACCTTCATCGCCTGCAGCATGCCATCCTGGAGCAGAGCCGTTTCCAAAGGAAGCCGGGAGCCCGTGGTAAGCCTGTGCCGGAGCTGGATCCTAGAAGCATCTGTGGAAGCCAGGATAAAGGAGCCCAACTGCTGCAGGTTACTGCCAGGATTAATCATCTCGTGGGTTCCCACCAGGGTCTCATGGCTTCCATAAGGCCCAACAGTGTCACTACGGCCCCTCGGTTGCACCAGGTTCATAGCGTCACAGCGGTTCCCAGGGTAGCGTCACAGCGGTTCCCAGGGTTGCGTCAGCTTCCCTAGCGTCCCCACGGTGTCCAGGGCTCCCTGAGCTTCTTGTGGGTTGCCAGTGGAGCCAGGATTCTGTCAGGTTCCATAGCATCACCAAGGCTCTCCTGGGTTGCAGGAACTTCTGTGGTATCACAGTAATGCCAGAGTTGCATGTGGTTTGGGAAGGGTGGGCTTCCTTCCCATAAAGCCCGAACGGCACACAGTGGGGTCCCTCCACGTCCGCAGGGGGTTTTGTGGGCACAGGCGGGACCACTGAGGGTGGGGTGGGGAATACCAATAGAGGGGGGAGAATTGCGGTGGGGGGGGCAAAAGAGGGACAGCCCAGAAAGCCTCTCAAATTCTCCATTTGCCAGCTCTGAACCAGCCAAATTGCCCCTTCAAACGACTTGAAAGTTCCCCAAATCTTGTCCACCGGTGAGCTGGCGGGCAGGGACATCCGGACACAGGTGTGTCCCAGCAGCTGCGTGCCCAGCCAGGACCAGCACCAGGGCTGCAGTTACTGCCAGAGTTCCCCAGACGAGATGACGCTGCCAGACACGGGCTGGGGGAGGGACTTGATCAGGCTTTCTTGTCCACCTGCATGGCGTTCATGAGCACAAAACGTACCTTCATCCCCTGCAGCATGCCATCCTGGAGCAGAGCCGTTTCCAAAGGAAGCCGGGAGCCTGTGGTAAGCCTGTGCCGGAGCTGGATCCTAGAAGCATCTGTGGAAGCCGGGAGAACAGAGCCCAATACAGCAGGTTACTGCCGGGATTCATCATCTCGTGGGCTCCCACCAGGGTCTCGTGGTTTCCAAAAGGCCCAACAGTGTCACTACGGCCCCTAGGTTGTAGCAGGTTCGTAGCGTCACAGAGATCCCTAGGGTGGCGTCAGCGCCCCTAGCGTCCCCACGGTGTCCAAGGCTCCCTGAGCTTCTGTGGGGCGGCAGTGGAGCCAGGATTCTGTCAGGTTCCATAGCATCACAAAGGGTCTCCTGGGTTGCATCAACTTCTGTGGTGTCACAGTAAAGCCAGAGTTGCATGTGGTTTGGGAAGGGTGGGTTTCCTTCCCATAAAGCCCGAACGGCACACAGTGGGGTCCCTCCACCTCCGCGGGGGTTTTGACAGCACAAGCGGGATCCTTAGGGGTGGGGCAGGGAATACCAATAGAGGGGGGAGATTTGCGGTGGGGGGGCAAAAGAGGGACAGCCCAGAAAGCCTCCCAAATTCTCCATTTTCCCTCTCTGAACCAGCCAAATTGCCCCTTCAAACAGCTTCAAAGTTCCCCAAATCTTGTCCACCGGTGAGCTGGCGGGCAGGGACATTAGGACACAGCCGTGTCCCAGCAGCTGCGTGCCAAGCCAGGACCAGGACCAGGGCTGCAGCTGCTGCCACAGTCCCCCCGACCAGATGACACAGCCGGACACGGGCTGGGGGAGGGACTTGAGCAGGCTTTCTTGTCCACCTGCATGCCGTTCATGAGCACAAAACGTACCTTCATCCCCTGCAGCATGCCATCCTGGATCAGAGCCGTTTCCAAAGGATGCCGGGAGCCCGTGGTAAGCCTGTGCCGGAGCTGGATCCTAGAAGCATCTGTGGAAGCCGGGAGAATGGAGCCCACCTGCAGCAGGTTACTGCCAGGTTTAATCATCTCCTGGGTTCCCACCAGGGTCTCGTGGCTTCCAAGAGGCCCAACAGTGTCACTACGGCCCCTGGGTTGTAGCAGGTTCGTAGCGTCACAGAGGTCCCCAGGGTGGCGTCAGCGCCCCTAGCGTCGCCACGGTGTCCAGGGCTCCCTGAGCTTCTGTGGGGCACCAGTGGAGCCAGGATTCTGTCAGGTTCCATAGCATCACAAAGGGTCTCCTGGGCTGCATGAACTTCTGTGGTGTCACAGTAAAGCCAGAGTTACATGGGGTTTGGGAAGGGTGGGCTTCCTTCCCATAAAGCCCGAACGGCACACAGTGGGGTCCCGCCACCTCCGCGGGGGTTTTGACAGCACAAGCGGGATCCTTAGGGGTGGGGCAGGGAATACCAATAGAGGGGGGAGAATTGCGGATCGGGGGGCTAAAGAGGGACAGCCCAGAAAGCCTCGCAAATTCTCCATTTTCCCTCTCTGAACCAGCCAAATTGCCCCTCAAAACAGCTTCAAAGTTCCCCAAATCTTGTCCACCGGTGAGCTGGCGGGCAGGGACATCCGGACACAGCCGTTTCCCAGCAGCTCCGTGCCCAGCCAGGACCAGCACCAGGGCTGCGGCTCCTGCCAGAGTTCCCCAGACGAGATGACGCAGCCAGACACGGGCTGGGGGAGGAACTTGATCAGGCCTTCTTGTCCACCTGCATGCCATTCATGAGCACAAAACATACCTTCATCCCCTGCAGCATGCCATCCTGGAGCAGAGCCGTTTCCAAAGGAAGCCGGGAGCCCGTGGTAAGCCTGTGCCGGAGCTGGATCCTAGAAGCATCTGTGGAAGCCGGGAGAACGGAGCCCACCTGCAGCAGGTTACTGCCAGGATTAATCATCTCGTGGGTTCCCACCAGGGTCTCGTGGCTTCCAAAAGGCCCAACAGTGTCACTACGGCCCCTGGGTTGTAGCAGGTTCGTAGAGTCACAGAGGTCCCCAGGGTGGCGTCAGCGCCCCTAGCGTCCCCACGGTGTCCAGGGCTCCCTGAGCTTCTGTGGGGCGGCAGTGGAGCCAGGATTCTGTCAGGTTCCATAGCATCACAAATGGTCTCCTGGGTTGCATGAACTTCTGTGGTGTCACAGTAAAGCCAGAGTTACATGTGGTTTGGGAGGGGTGGGCTACCTTCCCATAAACCCCGAACGGCACACAGTGGGGTCCCGCCACCTCCGCGGGGGGTTTTGTGGGCACAAGCGGGACCACTAGGGGTGGGGCAGGGTGTACCAATAGAGGGGGGGAGAATTGCAGTGGGGGGGCAAAAGAGGGACAGCCCAGAAAGCCTCTCAAATTCTCCATTTGCCCCCTCTGAACCAGCCAAATTGCCCCTTCAAACAGCTTCAAAGTTCCCCAAATCTTGTCCACCTGTGAGCTGGCGGGAAGGGACATCCGGACACAGCGGTGTCCCAGCAGCTGCGTGCCCAGCCTGGAGCAGTACCAGGGCTGCGGCTGCTGCTGCTGCCAGAGTTTCCCCGACGAGATGACACAGCCGGACATGGGCTGGGGGAGGGACTTGATCAGGCTTTCTTGTCCACTTCCATGCCATTCATGAGCACAAATCATACCTTCATCCCCTGCAGCATGCCATCCTGGAGCAGAGCCGTTTCCAAAGGAAGCCGGGAGCCTGTGGTAAGCCTGTGCCGGAGCTGGATCCTAGAAGCATCAGTGGAAGCCGGGAGAACGGAGCCCACCTGCAGCAGGTTACTGCCAGGATTAATCATCTCGTGGGCTCCCACCAGGGTCTCGTGGCTTCCAAAAGGCCCAACAGTGTCACTACGGCCCCTGGGTTGTAGCAGGTTCATAGCGTCACAGAGGTCCCCAGGGTGGCGTCAGCGCCCCTAGCGTCCCCACAGAGTCCAGGGCTCCCTGAGCTTCTGTGGGGCACCAGTGGAGCCAGGATTCTGTCAGGTTCCATAGCATCACAAAGGGTCTCCTGGGTTGCATGAACTTCTGTGGTGTCACAGTAAAGCCAGACTTGCATGTGGTTTGGGAAGGGTGGGCTTCCTTCCCATAAAGCCCGAACGGCACACAGTGGGGTCCCTCCACCTCCGCGGCAGGTTTTGTGAGCACAGGCAGGACCACAAGGGGTGGGGCAGGGAATACAAATAGAGGGTGGAGAATTGCGGATCGGGGGGCAAAAGAGGGACAGCCCAGAAAGCCTCTCAAATTCTCCATTTTCCCTCTCTGAACCAGCCAAATTGCCCCTCAAAACAGCTTCAAAGTTCCCCAAATCTTGTCCACCGGTGAGCTGGCGGGCAGGGACATCCGGACACAGCGGTGTCCCAGCAGCTGCGTGCCCAGCCAGGACCAGCACCAGGGATGCGGCTGCTGCCAGAGTTCCCCAAACGAGATGATACAGCCGGACACGGGCTGGGGGAGGGACTTGATCAGGCTTTCTTGTCCACTTCCATGCCATTCATGAGCACAAATCATACCTTCATGCCCTGCAGCATGCCATCCCGGAGCAGAGCCGTTTCCAAAGGAAGCCGGGAGCCCGTGGTAAGCCTGTGCCGGAGCTGGATCCTAGAAGCATCAGTGGAAGCCGGGAGAACAGAGCCCACCTGCAGCAGGTTACTGCCAGGATTAATCATCTCGTGGGCTCCCACCAGGGTCTCGTGGCTTCCAAAAGGCCCAACAGTGTCACTACGGCCGCTGGGTTGTAGCAGGTTCATAGCGTCACAGAGGTCCCCAGGGTGGCGTCAGCGCCCCTAGCGTCCCCACGGTGTCCAGGGCTCCCTGAGCTTCTGTGAGGCGGCAGGGGAGCGAGGATTGTGTCAGGTTCCATAGCATCACCAAGGGTCTCCTGGGTTGCATGAACTTCTGTGGTGTCACAGTAACGCCAGACTTGCATGTGGTTTGGGAAGGGTGGGCTTCCTTCCCATAAAGCCCGAACGGCACACAGTGGGGTCCCGCCACCTCCGTGGGGGGTTTTGTGAGCACAGGCGGGACCACTAGGGGTGGGGCAGGGAATACCAATAGAGGGGGGGAGAATTGCGGTGGGGGGGCAAAAGAGGGACAGCCCAGAAAGCCTCTCAAATTCTCCATTTGCCCGCTCTGAACCAGCCAAATTGCCCCTTCAAACAGCTTCAAAGTTCCCCAAATCTTGTCCACCGGTGAGCTGGCGGGCAGGGACATCCGGACACAGCTGTGTCCCAGCAGCTGCGTGCCCAGCCAGGACCAGGACCAGGGATGCGGCTGCTGCCAGAGTTCCCCAGATGAGATGACGCCCCAGGGCTGGGGGAGGGACTTGATCAGGCTTTCTTGTCCACTTCCATGCCATTCATGAGCACAAAACATACCTTCATGCCCTGCAGCATGCCATCCTGGAGCAGAGCCGTTTCCAAAGGAAGCCGGGAGCCCGTGGTAAGCCTGTGCCGGAGCTGGATCCTAGAAGCATCTGTGGAAGCCGGGAGAACGGAGCCCAACTGCAGCAGGTTACTGCCAGGATTAATCATCTCCTGGGTTCCCACCAGGGTCTCGTGGCTTCCAAGAGGCCCAACAGTGTCACTACGGCCCCTGGGTTGTAGCAGGTTCATAGCGTCACAGAGGTCCCCAGGGTGGCGTCAGCGCCCCTAGCGTCCCCACAGAGTCCAGGGCTCCCTGAGCTTCTGTGAGGCGGCAGTGGAGCGAGGAATGTGTCAGGTTCCATAGCATCACAAAGGGTCTCCTGGGTTGCATGAACATCTGTGGTGTCACAGTAAAGCCAGAGTTGCATGTGGTTTGGGAGGGGTGGGCTTCCTTCCCATAAAGCCCGAACGGCACACAGTGGGGTCCCTCCACCTCCGCGGGGGGCTTTGTGAGCACAGGTGGGACCACTAGGGGAGGGGCAGGGAATACCAATAGAGGGGGGAGAATTGCGGTGGGGGGGCAAAAGAGGGACAGCCCAGAAAGCCTCTCAAATTCTCCATTTGCCCGCTCTGAACCAGCCAAATTGCCCCTCAAAACAGCTTCAAAGTTCCCCAAATCTTGACCACCGGTGGTCTGGCAGGGAGGAACATACCGTCACAGCCGTTTCCCATCAGCTGCGTGCCCAGCCAGGAGCAGCACCAGCTGCGTTCCCAGCCAGGACCAGCACCAGGGCTGCAGCTCCTGCCACAGTCCCCCCGACCAGATGACACAGCCGGACACGGGCTGGGGGAGGGACTTGATCAGGCTTTCTTGTCCACCTGCATGCCGTTCATGAGCACAAAACGTACCTTCATCCCCTGCAGCATGCCATCCTGGAGCAGAGCCGTTTCCAAAGGAAGCCGGGAGCCCGTGGTAAGCCTGTGCCGGAGCTGGATCCTAGAAGCATTTGTGGAAGCCGGGAGAACGGAGCCCACCTGCAGCAGGTTACTGCCAGGATTAATCATCTCGTGGGCTCCAACCAGGGTCTCGTGGCTTCCAAGAGGCCCAACAGTGTCACTACGGCCCCTGGGTTGCAGCAGGTTCGTAGCGTCACAGAGGTCCCCAGGGTGGCGTCAGCGCCCCTAGCGTCCCCACGGTGTCCAGGGCTCCCTGAGCTTCTGTGGGGCGGCAGTGGAGCCAGGATTCTGTCAGGTTCCATAGCATCACAAAGGGTCTCCTGGGTTGCATGAACTTCTGTGGTGTCACAGTAAAGCCAGAGTTACATGTGGTTTGGGAAGGATGGGCTTCCTTCCCATAAAGCCCAAACGGCACACAGTGGGGTCCCTCCACCTCCACGGGGGTTTTGACAGCACAAGCGGGACCACTAGGGGTGGGGCAGGGAATACCAATAGAGGGGGGAGAATTGCGGTGGGGGGGCAAAAGAGGGACAGCCCAGAAAGCCTCTCAAATTCTCCATTTGCCCGCTCTGAACCAGCCAAATTGCCCCTCAAAACAGCTTCAAAGTTCCCCAAATCTTGTCCACCGGTGAGCTGGCGGGCAGGGACATCCGGACACAGCCGTGTCCCAGCAGCTGCGTGCCCAGCCAGGACCAGCACCAGGGCTGCGGCTGCTGCCAGAGTTCCCCAAACGAGATGACACAGCCGGACACGGGCTGGGGGAGGGACTTGATCAGGCTTTCTTGTCCACCTGCATGCCATTCATGAGCACAAAACATACCTTCATCCCCTGCAGCATGCCATCCTGGAGCAGAGCCGTTTCCAAAGGAAGCCGGGAGCCTGTGGTAAGCCTGTGCCGGAGCTGGATCCTAGAAGCATCTGTGGAAGCCGGGAGAACGGAGCCCACCTGCAGCAGGTTACTGCCAGGATTAATCATCTCGTGGGCTCCCACCAGGGTCTCGTGGCTTCCAAGAGGCCCAACAGTGTCACTACGGCCCCTGGGTTGTAGCAGGTTCGTAGCGTCACAGAGGTCCCCAGGGTGGCGTCAGCGTCCCTTGCGTCCCCACGGTGTCCAGGGCTCCCTGAGCTTCTGTGGGGCGGCAGTGCAGCCAGGATTCTGTCAGGTTCCATAGCATCACAAAGGGTCTCCTGGGTTGCATGAACTTCTGTGGTGTCACAGTAAAGCCAGAGTTGCATGGGGTTTGGGAAGGGTGGGCTTCCTTCCCATAAAGCCCGAACGGCACTCAGTGTGCTCCCTCCACCACCGCGGGGGGTTTTGTGGGCACAGGCGGGAACACTAGGGGTGGGGCAGGCAATACCAATAGAGGGTGGAGAATTGCGGATCGGGGGGCTAAAGAGGGACAGCCCAGAAGGCCTCTCAAATTCTCCATTTGCCCGCTCTGAACCAGCCAAATTGCCCCTCAAAACAGCTTCAAAGTTCCCCAAATCTTGTCCACCGGTGAGCTGGCGGGCAGGGACATCCGGACACAGCCGTGTCCCAGCAGCTGCGTGCCCAGCCTGGAGCAGTACCAGGGCTGCGGCTGCTGCTGCTGCCAGAGTTTTCCCGACGAGATGACACAGCCGGACATGGGCTGGGGGAGGGACTTGATCAGGCTTCATGCATGCCATTCATGAGCACAAATCATACCTTCATCCCCTGCAGCATGCCATCCTGGAGCAGAGCCGTTTCCAAAGGAAGCCGGGAGCCTGTGGTAAGCCTGTGCCGGAGCTGGATCCTAGAAGCATCAGTGGAAGCCGGGAGAACGGAGCCCACCTGCAGCAGGTTACTGCCAGGATTAATCATCTCGTGGGCTCCCACCAGGGTCTCGTAGCTTCCAAAAGGCCCAACAGTGTCACTACGGCCCCTGGGTTGTAGCAGGTTCGTAGCGTCACAGAGGTCCCCAGGGTGGCGTCAGCGTCCCTTGTGTCCCCACGGTGTCCAGGGCTCCCTGAGCTTCTGTGGGGCACCAGTGGAGCCAGGATTGTGTCAGGTTCCATAGCATCACAAATGGTCTCCTGGGTTGCATGAACTTCTGTGGTGTCACAGTAAAGCCAGAGTTGCATGTGGTTTGGGAAGGGTGGGTTTCCTTCCCATAAAGCCCGAACGGCACACAGTGGGGTCCCTCCACCTCCGCGGGGGTTTTGACAGCACAAGCGGGATCCTTAGGGGTGGGGCAGGGAATACCAATAGAGGGGGGAGAATTGCGGATCGGGGGGCTAAAGAGGGACAGCCCAGAAAGCCTCTCAAATTCTCCATTTTCCCTCTCTGAACCAGCCAAATTGCCCCTTCAAACAGCTTCAAAGTTCCCCAAATCTTGTCCACCGGTGAGCTGGCGGGCAGGGACATTAGGACACAGCCGTGTCCCATCAGCTGCGTGCCCAGCCAGGACCAGGACCAGGGCTGCAGCTGCTGCCACAGTCCCCCCGACCAGATGACACAGCCGGACACGGGCTGGGGGAGGGACTTGATCAGGCCTTCTTGTCCACCTGCATGCCATTCATGAGCACAAAACGTACCTTCATCCCCTGCAGCATGCCATCCTGGATCAGAGCCGTTTCCAAAGGAAGCCGGGAGCCCGTGGTAAGCATGTGCCGGAGCTGGATCCTAGAAGCATCTGTGGAAGCCGGGAGAACAGAGCCCACCTGCAGCAGGTTACTGCCAGGATTAATCATCTCGTGGGCTCCCACCAGGGTCTCGTGGCTTCCAAAAGGCCCAACAGTGTCCCTACGGCCCCTGGGTTGCAGCAGGTTCGTAGCGTCACAGAGGTCCCCAGGGTGGCGTCAGCGCCCCTAGCGTCCCCACAGTGTCCAGGGCTCCCTGAGCTTCTGTGGGGCGGCAGTGGAGCCAGGATTCTGTCAGGTTCCATAGCATCACAAAGGGTCTCCTGGGTTGCATGAACTTCTGTGGTGTCACAGTAAAGCCAGACTTGCATGTGGTTTGGGAGGGGTGGGCTTCCTTCCCATAAAGCCCGAACGGCACACAGTGGGGTCCCTCCACCTCCGCGGGGGGTTTTGTGAGCACAGGCACGACCACAAGGGGTGGGGCAGGGAATACCAATAGAGGGTGGAGAATTGCGGATCGGGGGGCTAAAGAGGGACAGCCCAGAAAGCCTCTCAAATTCTCCATTTTCCCTCTCTGAACCAGCCAAATTGCCCCTTCAAACAGCTTCAAAGTTCCCCAAATCTTGTCCACCGGTGAGCTGGCGGGCAGGGACATTAGGACACAGCCGTGTCCCATCAGCTGCGTGCCCAGCCAGGACCAGGACCAGGGCTGCAGCTGCTGCCACAGTCCCCCCGACCAGATGACACAGCCGGACACGGGCTGGGGGAGGGACTTGATCAGGCCTTCTTGTCCACCTGCATGCCATTCATGAGCACAAAACGTACCTTCATCCCCTGCAGCATGCCATCCTGGATCAGAGCCGTTTCCAAAGGAAGCCGGGAGCCCGTGGTAAGCCTGTGCCGGAGCTGGATCCTAGAAGCATCTGTGGAAGCCGGGAGAACGGAGCCCACCTGCAGCAGGTTACTGCCAGGATTAATCATCTCGTGGGCTCCCACCAGGGTCTCGTGGCTTCCAAAAGGCCCAACAGTGTCACTACGGCCCCTGGGTTGTAGCAGGTTCGTAGCGTCACAGAGGTCCCCAGGGTGGCGTCAGCGCCCCTAGCGTCCCCACGGTGTCCAGGGCTCCCTGAGCTTCTGTGGGGCGGCAGTGGAGCCAGGATTCTGTCAGGTTCCATAGCATCACAAAGGGTCTCCTGGGTTGCATGAACTTCTGTGGTGTCACAGTAAAGCCAGAGTTGCATGTGGTTTGGGAAGGGTGGGCTTCCTTCCCATAAAGCCCGAACGGCACACAGTGGGGTCCCTCCACCTCCGCGGGGGGTTTTGTGAGCACAGGCGGGACCACTAGGGGTGGGGCAGGGAATACCAATAGAGGGTGGAGAATTGCGGATCGGGGGGCTAAAGAGGGACAGCCCAGAAAGCCTCTCAAATTCTCCATTTTCCCTCTCTGAACCAGCCAAATTGCCCCTTCAAACAGCTTCAAAGTTCCCCAAATCTTGTCCACCGGTGAGCTGGCGGGCAGGGACATTAGGACACAGCCGTGTCCCAGCAGCTGCGTGCCCAGCCAGGACCAGGACCAGGGCTGCAGCTGCTGCCACAGTCCCCCCGACCAGATGACACAGCCGGACACGGGCTGGGGGAGGGACTTGATCAGGCCTTCTTGTCCACCTGCATGCCATTCATGAGCACAAAACATACCTTCATCCCCTGCAGCATGCCATCCTGGATCAGAGCCGTTTCCAAAGGAAGCCGGGAGCCCGTGGTAAGCATGTGCCGGAGCTGGATCCTAGAAGCATCTGTGGAAGCCGGGAGAACAGAGCCCACCTGCAGCAGGTTACTGCCAGGATTAATCATCTCGTGGGCTCCCACCAGGGTCTCGTGGCTTCCAAAAGGCCCAACAGTGTCCCTACGGCCCCTGGGTTGCAGCAGGTTCGTAGCGTCACAGAGGTCCCCAGGGTGGCGTCAGCGCCCCTAGCGTCCCCACAGTGTCCAGGGCTCCCTGAGCTTCTGTGGGGCGGCAGTGGAGCCAGGATTCTGTCAGGTTCCATAGCATCACAAAGGGTCTCCTGGGTTGCATGAACTTCTGTGGTGTCACAGTAAAGCCAGACTTGCATGTGGTTTGGGAGGGGTGGGCTTCCTTCCCATAAAGCCCGAACGGCACACAGTGGGGTCCCTCCACCTCCGCGGGGGGTTTTGTGAGCACAGGCAGGACCACAAGGGGTGGGGCAGGGAATACCAATAGAGGGTGGAGAATTGCGGATCGGGGGGCTAAAGAGGGACAGCCCAGAAAGCCTCTCAAATTCTCCATTTTCCCTCTCTGAACCAGCCAAATTGCCCCTCAAAACAGCTTCAAAGTTCCCCAAATCTTGTCCACCGGTGAGCTGGCGGGCAGGGACATCCGGACACAGCCGTGTCCCAGCAGCTGCGTGCCCAGCCAGGACCAGGACCAGGGATGCGGCTGCTGCCAGAGTTCCCCAGATGAGATGACGCAGCCAGACACTGGCTGGGGGAGGGACTTGATCAGGCTTTCTTGTCCACTTCCATGCCATTCATGAGCACAAAACATACCTTCATCCCCTGCAGCATGCCATCCTGGAGCAGAGCCGTTTCCAAAGGAAGCGGGGAGCCCGTGGTAAGCCTGTGCCGGAGCTGGACCCTAGAAGCATCTGTGGAAGCCGGGAGAACGGAGCCCACCTGCAGCAGGTTACTGCCAGGATTAATCATCTCGTGGGTTCCCACCAGGGTCTCGTGGCTTCCAAAAGGCCCAACAGTGTCACTACGGCCCCTGGGTTGTAGCAGGTTCGTAGCGTCACAGAGGTCCCCAGGGTGGCGTCAGCGTCCCTTGCGTCCCCACGGTGTCCAGGGCTCCCTGAGCTTCTGTGGGGCGGCAGTGGAGCCAGGATTGTGTCAGGTTCCATAGCATCACAAAGGGTCTCCTGGGTTGCATGAACTTCTGTGGTGTCACAGTAAAGCCAGAGTTGCATGTGGTTTGGGAAGGGTGGGCTTCCTTCCCATAAAGCCCGAACGGCACACAGTGGGGTCCCTCCACCTCCGCGGGGGGTTTTGTGGGCACAAGCGGGAACACTAGGGGTGGGGCAGGGTGTACCAATAGAGGGGGGGAGAATTGCAGTGGGGGGGCAAAAGAGGGACAGCCCAGAAAGCCTCTCAAATTCTCCATTTGCCCGCTCTGAACCAGCCAAATTGCCCCTCAAAACAGCTTCAAAGTTCCCTAAATCTTGTCCACCGGTGAGCTGGCGGGCAGGGACATTAGGACACAGCCGTGTCCCATCAGCTGCGTGCCCAGCCAGGACCAGGACCAGGGCTGCAGCTGCTGCCACAGTCCCCCCGACCAGATGACACAGCCGGACACGGGCTGGGGGAGGGACTTGATCAGGCCTTCTTGTCCACCTGCATGCCGTTCATGAGCACAAAACGTACCTTCATCCCCTGCAGCATGCCATCCTGGAGCAGAGCCGTTTCCAAAGGAAGCCGGGAGCCCGTGGTAAGCCTGTGCCGGAGCTGGATCCTAGAAGCATCTGTGGAAGCCGGGAGAACGGAGCCCACCTGCAGCAGGTTACTGCCAGGATTAATCATCTCGTGGGTTCCCACCAGTGTCTCGTGGCTTCCAAAAGGCCCAACAGTGTCACTACGGCCCCTGGGTTGCAGCAGGTTCGTAGCGTCACAGAGGTCCCCAGGGTGGCGTCAGCGCCCCTAGCGTCCCCACGGTGTCCAGGGCTCCCTGAGTTTTTGTGGGGCGGCAGTGGAGCCAGGATTCTATCAGGTTCCATAGCATCACAAATGGTCTCCTGGGTTGCATGAACTTCTGTGGTGTCACAGTAAAGCCAGAGTTGCATGTGGTTTGGGAAGGGTGGGCTTCCTTCCCATAAAGCCCGAACGGCACACAGTGGGGTCCCGCCACCTCCGCGGGGGGTTTTGTGGGCACAGGCGGGACCACTAGGGGTGGGGCAGGGAATACCAATAGAGGGGGGATATTTGTGGTAGGGGGGCAAAAGAGGGACAGCCCAGAAAGCCTCTCAAATTCTCCATTTGCCAGCTCTGGACCAGTCAAATTGCCCCTTCAAACAGCTTCAAAGTTCCCCAAATCTTGTCCAGCGGTGAGCTGGCGGGCAGGGACATCCTGACACAGCCGTGTCCCAGCAGCTACGTGCCCAGCCAGGACCAGCACCAGGGCTGCGGCTGCTGCTGCTGCCAGAGTTTCCCCGACGAGATGACACAGCCGGACATGGGCTGGGGGGGGGGACTTGATCAGGCTTCCTTGTCTACCTGCATGCCATTCATGAGCACAAATCATACCTTCATGCCCTGCAGCATGCCATCCTGGAGCAGAGCCGTTTCCAAAGGAAGCCGGGAGCCTGTGGTAAGCCTGTGCCGGAGCTGGATCCTAGAAGCATCTGTGGAAGCCGGGAGAACGGAGCCCACCTGCAGCAGGTTACTGCCAGCATGAATCGTCTCCTGGGTTCCCACCAGGGTCTCGTGGCTTCCAAGAGGCCCAACAGTGTCCCTACGGCCCCTGGGTTGTAGCAGGTTCGTAGCGTCACAGAGGTCCCCAGGGTGGCGTCAGCGTCCCTTGCGTCCCCACGGTGTCCAGGGCTCCCTGAGCTTCTGTGGGGCGGCAGTGCAGCCAGGATTCTGTCAGGTTCCATAGCATCACAAAGGGTCTCCTGGGCTGCATGAACTTCTGTAGTGTCACAGTAAAGCCAGAGTTGCATGGGGTTTGGGAAGGGTGGGCTTCCTTCCCATAAAGCCCGAACGGCACTCAGTGTGCTCCCTCCACCACCGCGGGGGGTTTTGTGGGCACAGGCGGGAACACTAGGGGTGGGGCAGGCAATACCAATAGAGGGTGGAGAATTGCGGATCGGGGGGCAAAAGAGGGACAGCCCAGAAGGCCTCTCAAATTCTCCTTTTGCCCGCTCTGAACCAGCCAAATTGCCCCTCAAAACAGCTTCAAAGTTCCCCAAATCTTGTCCACCGGTGAGCTGGCGGGCAGGGACATCCGGACACAGCCGTGTCCCAGCAGCTGCGTGCCCAGCCTGGAGCAGTACCAGGGCTGCGGCTGCTGCTGCTGCCAGAGTTTTCCCGACGAGATGACACAGCCGGACATGGGCTGGGGGAGGGACTTGATCAGGCTTCATGCATGCCATTCATGAGCACAAATCATACCTTCATCCCCTGCAGCATGCCATCCTGGAGCAGAGCCGTTTCCAAAGGAAGCCGGGAGCCTGTGGTAAGCCTGTGCCGGAGCTGGATCCTAGAAGCATCAGTGGAAGCCGGGAGAACGGAGCCCACCTGCAGCAGGTTACTGCCAGGATTAATCATCTCGTGGGCTCCCACCAGGGTCTCGTAGCTTCCAAAAGGCCCAACAGTGTCACTACGGCCCCTGGGTTGTAGCAGGTTCGTAGCGTCACAGAGGTCCCCAGGGTGGCGTCAGCGTCCCTTGTGTCCCCACGGTGTCCAGGGCTCCCTGAGCTTCTGTGGGGCACCAGTGGAGCCAGGATTGTGTCAGGTTCCATAGCATCACAAATGGTCTCCTGGGTTGCATGAACTTCTGTGGTGTCACAGTAAAGCCAGAGTTGCATGTGGTTTGGGAAGGGTGGGTTTCCTTCCCATAAAGCCCGAACGGCACACAGTGGGGTCCCTCCACCTCCGCGGGGGTTTTGACAGCACAAGCGGGATCCTTAGGGGTGGGGCAGGGAATACCAATAGAGGGGGGAGAATTGCGGTGGGGGGGCAAAAGAGGGACAGCCCAGAAAGCCTCTCAAATTCTCCATTTTCCCTCTCTGAACCAGCCAAATTGCCCCTTCAAACAGCTTCAAAGTTCCCCAAATCTTGTCCACCGGTGAGCTGGCGGGCAGGGACATTAGGACACAGCCGTGTCCCATCAGCTGCGTGCCCAGCCAGGACCAGGACCAGGGCTGCAGCTGCTGCCACAGTCCCCCCGACCAGATGACACAGCCGGACACGGGCTGGGGGAGGGACTTGATCAGGCCTTCTTGTCCACCTGCATGCCATTCATGAGCACAAAACGTACCTTCATCCCCTGCAGCATGCCATCCTGGAGCAGAGCCGTTTCCAAAGGAAGCCGGGAGCCCGTGGTAAGCCTGTGCCGGAGCTGGATCCTAGAAGCATCTGTGGAAGCCGGGAGAACGGAGCCCACCTGCAGCAGGTTACTGCCAGGATTAATCATCTCGTGGGCTCCCACCAGGGTCTCGTGGCTTCCAAGAGGCCCAACAGTGTCACTACGGCCCCTGGGTTGCAGCAGGTTCGTAGCGTCACAGAGGTCCCCAGGGTGGCGTCAGCGCCCCTAGCGTCCCCACGGTGTCCAGGGCTCCCTGAGCTTCTGTGGGGTGGCAGTGGAGCCAGGATTCTGTCAGGTTCCATAGCATCACAAAGGGTCTCCTGGGTTGCATGAACTTCTGTGGTGTCACAGTAAAGCCAGAGTTGCATGTGGTTTGGGAAGGGTGGGCTTCCTTCCCATAAAGCCCGAACGGCACACAGTGGGGTCCCGCCACCTCCGCGGGGGGTTTTGTGAGCACAGGCGGGACCACTAGGGGTGGGGCAGGGAATACCAATAGAGGGGGGGAGAATTGCGGTCGGGGGGCAAAAGAGGGACAGCCCAGAAAGCCTCTCAAATTCTCCATTTTCCCTCTCTGAACCAGCCAAATTGCCCCTCAAAACAGCTTCAAAGTTCCCCAAATCTTGTCCACCGGTGAGCTGGCGGGCAGGGACATCCGGACACAGCCGTTTCCCATCAGCTGCGTGCCCAGCCAGGACAACACCACCAGGACCAGCCCAGGGCTGCGGTTGCTGCCAGAGTTCCCCAGACGAGATGACACAGCCGGACACGGGCTGGGGGAGGGACTTGATCAGGCTTTCTTGTCCACCTGCATGCCATTCATGAGCACAAAACATACCTTCATCCCCTGCAGCATGCCATCCTGGAGCAGAGCCGTTTCCAAAGGAAGCCGGGAGCCTGTGGTAAGCCTGTGCCGGAGCTGGATCCTAGAAGCATCTGTGGAAGCCGGGAGAACGGAGCCCACCTGCAGCATGTTACTGCCAGGATTAATCATCTCGTGGGCTCCCACCAGGGTCTCGTGGCTTCCAAAATGCTCAACAGTGTCACTACGGCCCCTGGGTTGTAGCAGGTTCATAGCGTCACAGAGGTCCCCAGGGTGGCGTCAGCGCCCCTAGCGTCCCCACAGAGTCCAGGGCTCCCTGAGCTTCTGTGGGGCACCAGTGGAGCCAGGATTCTGTCAGGTTCCATAGCATCACAAAGGGTCTCCTGGGTTGCATGAACTTCTGTGGTGTCACAGTAAAGCCAGACTTGCATGTGGTTTGGGAGGGGTGGGCTTCCTTCCCATAAAGCCCGAACGGCACACAGTGGGGTCCCTCCACCTCCGCGGCAGGTTTTGTGAGCACAGGCAGGACCACAAGGGGTGGGGCAGGGAATACAAATAGAGGGTGGAGAATTGCGGATCGGGGGGCTAAAGAGGGACAGCCCAGAAAGCCTCTCAAATTCTCCATTTTCCCTCTCGGAACCAGCCAAATTGCCCCTCAAAACAGCTTCAAAGTTCCCCAAATCTTGTCCACCGGTGAGCTGGCGGGCAGGGACATCCGGACACAGCGGTGTCCCAGCAGCTGCGTGCCCAGCCAGGACCAGCACCAGGGATGCGGCTGCTGCCAGAGTTCCCCAAACGAGATGATACAGCCGGACACGGGCTGGGGGAGGGACTTGATCAGGCTTTCTTGTCCACTTCCATGCCATTCATGAGCACAAATCATACCTTCATGCCCTGCAGCATGCCATCCCGGAGCAGAGCCGTTTCCAAAGGAAGCCGGGAGCCCGTGGTAAGCCTGTGCCGGAGCTGGATCCTAGAAGCATCAGTGGAAGCCGGGAGAACAGAGCCCACCTGCAGCAGGTTACTGCCAGGATTAATCATCTCGTGGGCTCCCACCAGGGTCTCGTGGCTTCCAAAAGGCCCAACAGTGTCACTACGGCCGCTGGGTTGTAGCAGGTTCATAGCGTCACAGAGGTCCCCAGGGTGGCGTCAGCGCCCCTAGCGTCCCCACGGTGTCCAGGGCTCCCTGAGCTTCTGTGAGGCGGCAGGGGAGCGAGGATTGTGTCAGGTTCCATAGCATCACCAAGGGTCTCCTGGGTTGCATGAACTTCTGTGGTGTCACAGTAACGCCAGACTTGCATGTGGTTTGGGAAGGGTGGGCTTCCTTCCCATAAAGCCCGAACGGCACACAGTGGGGTCCCGCCACCTCCGTGGGGGGTTTTGTGAGCACAGGCGGGACCACTAGGGGTGGGGCAGGGAATACCAATAGAGGGGGGGAGAATTGCGGTGGGGGGGCAAAAGAGGGACAGCCCAGAAAGCCTCTCAAATTCTCCATTTGCCCGCTCTGAACCAGCCAAATTGCCCCTTCAAACAGCTTCAAAGTTCCCCAAATCTTGTCCACCGGTGAGCTGGCGGGCAGGGACATCCGGACACAGCTGTGTCCCAGCAGCTGCGTGCCCAGCCAGGAGCAGGACCAGGGATGCGGCTGCTGCCAGAGTTCCCGAGATGGGATGACGCCCCAGGGCTGGGGGAGGGACTTGATCAGGCTTTCTTGTCCACTTCCATGCCATTCATGAGCACAAAACATACCTTCATGCCCTGCAGCATGCCATCCTGGAGCAGAGCCGTTTCCAAAGGAAGCCGGGAGCCCGTGGTAAGCCTGTGCCGGAGCTGGATCCTAGAAGCATCTGTGGAAGCCGGGAGAACGGAGCCCAACTGCAGCAGGTTACTGCCAGGATTAATCATCTCCTGGGTTCCCACCAGGGTCTCGTGGCTTCCAAGAGGCCCAACAGTGTCACTACGGCCCCTGGGTTGTAGCAGGTTCATAGCGTCACAGAGGTCCCCAGGGTGGCGTCAGCGCCCCTAGCGTCCCCACAGAGTCCAGGGCTCCCTGAGCTTCTGTGAGGCGGCAGTGGAGCGAGGAATGTGTCAGGTTCCATAGCATCACAAAGGGTCTCCTGGGTTGCATGAACATCTGTGGTGTCACAGTAAAGCCAGAGTTGCATGTGGTTTGGGAGGGGTGGGCTTCCTTCCCATAAAGCCCGAACGGCACACAGTGGGGTCCCTCCACCTCCGCGGGGGGCTTTGTGAGCACAGGTGGGACCACTAGGGGAGGGGCAGGGAATACCAATAGAGGGGGGAGAATTGCGGTGGGGGGGCAAAAGAGGGACAGCCAAGAAAGCCTCTCAAATTCTCCATTTGCCCGCTCTGAACCAGCCAAATTGCCCCTCAAAACAGCTTCAAAGTTCCCCAAATCTTGACCACCGGTGGTCTGGCAGGGAGGAACATACCGTCACAGCCGTTTCCCATCAGCTGCGTGCCCAGCCAGGAGCAGCACCAGCTGCGTTCCCAGCCAGGACCAGCACCAGGGCTGCGGTTCCTGCCAGAGTTCCCCAGACGAGATGACGCAGCCGGACACGGGCTGGGGGAGGGACTTGATCAGGCTTTCTTGTCCACCTGCATGGCGTTCATGAGCACAAAACATACCTTCATCCTCTGCAGCATGCCATCCTGGAGCAGAGCCATTTCCAAAGGAAGCCGGGAGCCCGTGGTAAGCCTGTGCCGGAGCTGGATCCTAGAAGCATTTGTGGAAGCCGGGAGAACGGAGCCCACCTGCAGCAGGTTACTGCCAGGATTAATCATCTCGTGGGCTCCAACCAGGGTCTCGTGGCTTCCAAGAGGCCCAACAGTGTCCCTACGGCCCCTGGGTTGTAGCAGGTTCGTAGCGTCACAGAGGTCCCTAGGGTGGCGTCAGCGCCCCTAGCGTCCCCACGGTGTCCAGGGCTCCCTGAGCTTCTGTGCGGCGGCAGTGCAGCCAGGATTCTGTCAGGTTCCATAGCATCACAAATGGTCTCCTGGGTTTCATGAACTTCTGTGGTGTCACAGTAAAGCCAGAGTTACATGTGGTTTGGGAAGGATGGGCTTCCTTCCCATAAAGCCCAAACGGCACACAGTGGGGTCCCTCCACCTCCACGGGGGTTTTGACAGCACAAGCGGGATCCTTAGGGGTGGGGCAGGGAATACCAATAGAGGGGGGAGAATTGCGGATCGGGGGGGCAAAAGAGGGACAGCCCAGAAAGCCTCTCAAATTCTCCATTTGCCCGCTCTGAACCAGCCAAATTGCCCCTCAAAACAGCTTCAAAGTTCCCCAAATCTTGTCCACCGGTGAACTGGCGGGCGCGGACATCCGGACACAGCCGTGTCCCAGCAGCTGCGTGCCCAGCCAGGACCAGGACCAGGGATGCGGCTGCTGCCAGAGTTCCCCAAACGAGATGACACAGCCAGACACGGGCTGGGGGAGGGACTTGATCAGGCTTTCTTGTCCACTTCCATGCCATTCATGAGCACAAAACATACCTTCATCCCCTGCAGCATGCCATCCTGGAGCAGAGCCGTTTCCAAAGGAAGCCGGGAGCCTGTGGTAAGCCTGTGCCGGAGCTGGATCCTAGAAGCATCAGTGGAAGCCGGGAGAACGGAGCCCACCTGCAGCAGGTTACTGCCAGGATTAATCATCTCGTGGGCTCCCACCAGGGTCTCGTAGCTTCCAAAAGGCCCAACAGTGTCACTACGGCCCCTGGGTTGTAGCAGGTTCGTAGCGTCACAGAGGTCCCCAGGGTGGCGTCAGCGTCCCTTGTGTCCCCACGGTGTCCAGGGCTCCCTGAGCTTCTGTGGGGCACCAGTGGAGCCAGGATTCTGTCAGGTTCCATAGCATCACAAATGGTCTCCTGGGTTGCATGAACTTCTGTGGTGTCACAGTAAAGCCAGAGTTGCATGTGGTTTGGGAAGGGTGGGTTTCCTTCCCATAAAGCCCGAACGGCACACAGTGGGGTCCCTCCACCTCCGCGGGGGTTTTGACAGCACAAGCGGGATCCTTAGGGGTGGGGCAGGGAATACCAATAGAGGGTGGAGAATTGCGGATCGGGGGGCTAAAGAGGGACAGCCCAGAAAGCCTCTCAAATTCTCCATTTTCCCTCTCTGAACCAGCCAAATTGCCCCTTCAAACAGCTTCAAAGTTCCCCAAATCTTGTCCACCGGTGAGCTGGCGGGCAGGGACATTAGGACACAGCCGTGTCCCATCAGCTGCGTGCCCAGCCAGGACCAGGACCAGGGCTGCAGCTGCTGCCACAGTCCCCCCGACCAGATGACACAGCCGGACACGGGCTGGGGGAGGGACTTGATCAGGCCTTCTTGTCCACCTGCATGCCATTCATGAGCAAAAAACGTACCTTCATCCCCTGCAGCATGCCATCCTGGATCAGAGCCGTTTCCAAAGGAAGCCGGGAGCCCGTGGTAAGCCTGTGCCGGAGCTGGATCCTAGAAGCATCTGTGGAAGCCGGGAGAACGGAGCCCACCTGCAGCAGGTTACTGCCAGGATTAATCATCTCGTGGGCTCCCACCAGGGTCTCGTGGCTTCCAAGAGGCCCAACAGTGTCACTACGGCCCCTGGGTTGCAGCAGGTTCGTAGCGTCACAGAGGTCCCCAGGGTGGCGTCAGCGCCCCTAGCGTCCCCACAGTGTCCAGGGCTCCCTGAGCTTCTGTGGGGCGGCAGTGGAGCCAGGATTCTGTCAGGTTCCATAGCATCACAAAGGGTCTCCTGGGTTGCATGAACTTCTGTGGTGTCACAGTAAAGCCAGAGTTGCATGTGGTTTGGGAGGGGTGGGCTTCCTTCCCATAAAGCCCGAACGGCACACAGTGGGGTCCCTCCACCTCTCCGGGGGGTTTTGTGAGCACAGGCGGGACCACTAGGGGTGGGGCAGGGAATACCAATAGAGGGGGGAGAATTGCGGTGGGGTGGCAAAAGAGGGACAGCCCAGAAAGCCTCTCAAATTCTCCATTTGCCCGCTCTGAACCAGCCAAATTGCCCCTCAAAACAGCTTCAAAGTTCCCCAAATCTTGACCACCGGTGGTCTGGCAGGGAGGAACATCCGGACACAGGCGTTTCCCAGCAGCTGCGTGCCCAGCCAGGAGCAGCACCAGCTGCGTTCCCAGCCAGGACCAGCACCAGGGCTGCGGTTCCTGCCAGAGTTCCCCAGACGAGATGACGCAGCCGGACACGGGCTGGGGGAGGGACTTGATCAGGCTTTCTTGTCCACCTGCATGGCGTTCATGAGCACAAAACATACCTTCATCCTCTGCAGCATGCCATCCTGGAGCAGAGCCATTTCCAAAGGAAGCCGGGAGCCCGTGGTAAGCCTGTGCCGGAGCTGGATCCTGGAAGCATCTGTGGAAGCCGGGAGAACGGAGCCCACCTGCAGCAGGTTACTGCCAGGATTAATCATCTCGTGGGCTCCAACCAGGGTCTCGTGGCTTCCAAGAGGCCCAACAGTGTCCCTACGGCCCCTGGGTTGTAGCAGGTTCGTAGCGTCACAGAGGTCCCTAGGGTGGCGTCAGCGCCCCTAGCGTCCCCACGGTGTCCAGGGCTCCCTGAGCTTCTGTGCGGCGGCAGTGCAGCCAGGATTCTGTCAGGTTCCATAGCATCACAAATGGTCTCCTGGGTTGCATGAACTTCTGTGGTGTCACAGTAAAGCCAGAGTTACATGTGGTTTGGGAAGGATGGGCTTCCTTCCCATAAAGCCCAAACGGCACACAGTGGGGTCCCTCCACCTCCACGGGGGTTTTGACAGCACAAGCGGGATCCTTAGGGGTGGGGCAGGGAATACCAATAGAGGGGGGAGAATTGCGGTGGGGGGGCAAAAGAGGGACAGCCCAGAAAGCCTCTCAAATTCTCCATTTGCCCCCTCTGAACCAGCCAAATTGCCCCTCAAAACAGCTTCAAAGTTCCCCAAATCTTGTCCACCGGTGAACTGGCGGGCGCGGACATCCGGACACAGCCGTGTCCCAGCAGCTGCGTGCCCAGCCAGGACCAGGACCAGGGATGCGGCTGCTGCCAGAGTTCCCCAAACGAGATGATACAGCCAGACACGGGCTGGGGGAGGGACTTGATCAGGCTTTCTTGTCCACCTCCATGCCATTCATGAGCACAAAACATACCTTCATCCCCTGCAGCATGCCATCCTGGAGCAGAGCCGTTTCCAAAGGAAGCCGGGAGCCTGTGGTAAGCCTGTGCCGGAGCTGGATCCTAGAAGCATCAGTGGAAGCCGGGAGAACGGAGCCCACCTGCAGCAGGTTACTGCCAGGATTAATCATCTCGTGGGCTCCCACCAGGGTCTCGTGGCTTCCAAAAGGCCCAACAGTGTCACTACGGCCCCTGGGTTGTAGCAGGTTCGTAGCGTCACAGAGGTCCCCAGGGTGGCGTCAGCGTCCCTAGCGTCCCCACGGTGTCCAGGGCTCCCTGAGCTTCTGTGGGGCACCAGTGGAGCCAGGATTCTGTCAGGTTCCATAGCATCACAAATGGTCTCCTGGGTTGCATGAACTTCTGTGGTGTCACAGTAAAGCCAGAGTTGCATGTGGTTTGGGAAGGGTGGGCTTCCTTCCCATAAAGCCCGAACGGCACACAGTGGGGTCCCTCCACCTCCGCGGGGGTTTTGACAGCACAAGCGGGATCCTTAGGGGTGGGGCAGGGAATACCAATAGAGGGTGGAGAATTGCGGATCGGGGGGCTAAAGAGGGACAGCCCAGAAAGCCTCTCAAATTCTCCATTTTCCCTCTCTGAACCAGCCAAATTGCCCCTCAAAACAGCTTCAAAGTTCCCCAAATCTTGTCCACCGGTGAGCTGGCGGGCAGGGACATCAGGACACAGCCGTGTCCCAGCAGCTCCGTGCCCAGCCAGGACCAGCACCAGGGCTGCGGCTCCTGCCACAGTCCCCCAGACCAGATGACGCAGCCAGACACGGGCTGGGGGAGGAACTTGATCAGGCCTTCTTGTCCACCTGCATGCCATTCATGAGCACAAAACATACCTTCATCCCCTGCAGCATGCCATCCTGGATCAGAGCCGTTTCCAAAGGAAGCCGGGAGCCCGTGGTAAGCCTGTGCCGGAGCTGGATCCTAGAAGCATCTGTGGAAGCCGGGAGAACGGAGCCCACCTGCAGCAGGTTACTGCCAGGATTAATCATCTCGTGGGCTCCCACCAGGGTCTCGTGGCTTCCAAAAGGCCCAACAGTGTCACTACGGCCCCTGGGTTGCAGCAGGTTCGTAGCGTCACAGAGGTCCCCAGGGTGGCGTCAGCGCCCCTAGCGTCCCCACGGTGTCCAGGGCTCCCTGAGCTTCTGTGGGGCGGCAGTGGAGCCAGGATTCTGTCAGGTTCCATAGCATCACAAAGGGTCTCCTGGGTTGCATGAACTTCTGTGGTGTCACAGTAAAGCCAGAGTTGCATGTGGTTTGGGAAGGGTGGGCTTCCTTCCCATAAAGCCCGAACGGCACACAGTGGGGTCCCGCCACCTCCGCGGGGGTTTTGTGAGCACAGGCGGGACCACTAGGGGTGGGGCAGGGAATACCAATAGAGGGTGGAGAATTGCGGATCGGGGGGCTAAAGAGGGACAGCCCAGAAAGCCTCTCAAATTCTCCATTTTCCCTCTCTGAACCAGCCAAATTGCCCCTCAAAACAGCTTCAAAGTTCCCCAAATCTTGTCCACCGGTGAGCTGGCGGGCAGGGACATCCGGACACAGCCGTGTCCCAGCAGCTGCGTGCCCAGCCAGGACCAGGACCAGGGATGCGGCTGCTGCCAGAGTTCCCCAGATGAGATGACGCAGCCAGACACTGGCTGGGGGAGGGACTTGATCAGGCTTTCTTGTCCACTTCCATGCCATTCATGAGCACAAAACATACCTTCATCCCCTGCAGCATGCCATCCTGGAGCAGAGCCGTTTCCAAAGGAAGCCGGGAGCCTGTGGTAAGCCTGTGCCGGAGCTGGATCCTAGAAGCATCAGTGGAAGCCGGGAGAACGGAGCCCACCTGCAGCAGGTTACTGCCAGGATTAATCATCTCCTGGGTTACCACCAGGGTCTCGTGGCTTCCAAAAGGCCCAACAGTGTCACTACGGCCCCTGGGTTGTAGCAGGTTCGTAGCGTCACAGAGGACCCCAGGGTGGTGTCAGCGTCCCTTGCGTCCCCACGGTGTCCAGGGCTCCCTAAGCTTCTGTGGGGCACTAGTGGAGCCAGGATTGTGTCAGGTTCCATAGCATCACAAATGGTCTCCTGGGTTGCATCAACTTCTGTGGTGTCACAGTAAAGCCAGAGTTGCATGTGGTTTGGGAAGGGTGGGCTTCCTTCCCATAAAGCCCGAACGGCACACAGTGGGGTCCCGCCACCTCCGCGGGGGTTTTGACAGCACAAGAGGGACCACTAGGGGTGGGGCAGGCAATACCAATAGACGGGGAAGAATTGCGGTGGGGGGGCAAAAGAGGGACAGCCCAGAAAGCCTCTCAAATTCTCCATTTTCCCCCTCTGAACCAGCCAAATTGCCCCTCAAAACAGCTTCAAAGATCCCCAAACCTTGTCCACCGGTGAGCTGGCGGGCAGGGACATCAGGACACAGCCATGTCCCATCAGCTGCGTGCCCAGCCAGGACCAGCACCAGGGCTGCAGCTGCTGCCACAGTCCCCCCGACCAGATGACACAGCCAGACACGTGCTGGGGGAGGGACTTGATCAGGCCTCCTTATCCACCTGCATGCCATTCATGAGC